>VZTF01002700.1:2574959-2589204 GCA_013397755.1 Cnemophilus loriae | reverse complement strand
TTTTTTTTTTTCTTCCCCCAGCAAAATCTCGACTAGTCCAATCAACGATGGACCAATTTATTCCCTATAAGGGCTGGAAACTTTATTTCTCTGAAGGTATCTTTAGACCGAAATTATATATAGCAAGTATTTATTTTTCCTTTTCTAAAATTGGTTATATGTAGTGTTAATAGAGTTATAAGTTCAGTAAAGAACAACCAAAATTTCATATATAAAAACATAAATACCATAAAGACTTCACTCTTGTGATATACTGTAATCTCTGTTATCATTACTGGGATACTGTGGAGCTCCATCATCTTCCTTAGTTTTGCAATGCAGAAAAATAATGGAAGAAAAATTAACTGCTGATGTATTCTGTGAAGTGGAAAGAATTATTTCTGTCACTAACATGGTGTGTTTCTAATTAGTTTACAATGACAAGTCTCCTTTTGTCCAGAAGACTCAAGCCTTTGAAAAGTTTTTCATGCAGCGCATTGAGCTTTATGACAAGGTAAAAAACAAAGTCAAACATATCCCACCCCAACAACCTGCTGTTGGTACAGGAACACTACAGATTTTGAGTGGTTTTTTCTATCAAAAGTAACCTCCATTATAGACCTAAAACATTTAGGACATAATTTGTGTGTTTCACTTCTAATTTGAAGTGTATTTTATCATTTACGATGTTTCCCAGGATGAAATAGAAAGAAAAGGAAGCATTCTCGTGGATTATAAGGAGCTAATCCAGGACAGAGAACTGACTAAATCCATACCAGATATATCTACTGAACTAAGGGATATGCCTCAGAAAATACTGCAGTGTATGGGTCTGGCAATTCATCAGGTAAACATGAGGTTCTGATACATGGAAGCATAACCCTCACAATAAAAAAGAATCAGTGACGCTTAGAGGCAATTATGTTATAAACCCCACATCTCTGCATTTTTCTGTCTTAGGGGGAAGTTGCTGTTTATTTAAAACTGAAATCCTTCAATCTCTCCCCTTCCTGTATGACCCACAAAATCACATTTTGAAGTTTCTTTGGTCTTGGTGCATTTTGCTTACTCTTCGTTGAAGCAGTTGACTAAAACCAAATGTAGTCCTGACATCTATGTCTCTCCCTACTGAGAGTTCTAATTCCTGTGGGCATCCGTGTCCCCCTTCCTGTCCCACACAGGTGCTCACCAAGGACCTGGAGAGACACGCTGCAGAGCTGCAGGTGCAGGAGGGATTGCCCCTGGATGGGGAACCCATCATAAACGTGCCTCTCATCCACGCCAGGTAATGGCTGCTGGGCACTTGTTCTTTCCCAAGGAAGAGCTGTTGGCTTCTTGGCTAATCCTTGCCAGTGGCCATGCCTGGTGCTGAAGGCTTACGTGTTTATGGGAAAACTGGGCTCTGTGAAGCTTTTTCTGGAAGAACATTCTACACTTTGCTTTTTTCTTCCCCGTGACTTCGTGTCCTTGTGAAGAAAAAAGTGAAATGAAACCTCCTTATAAGCTGAACAAACAGCTCGAACTAGAAAAACTTGTAAGTAGAGAAGTGGCTTATAAGTAGAACAACTATTCTATAAAACATGTGTTGATTAAAAGCAGAACTATTTAAATTTATGTTGGCTGGAGAAGTTTTTAATGAAACAAGTCCTTAGAACTTTTCTTCTTTATCAGAAGTAATGGCATCTCTCACACTTCAAGGGTCTGAGGGAACTGGGTGTATAAGCCCTGTTAGAGTTCAAATGGAGTTTAAATTACTTTTTAAAAATTATTTTATTTTTTATTATTTTTTTTAATTCCCTGCTGGTGGTGGCATAGCCGTAATAAAACTTTGGTCCTTCTGTGTCGTGAGTCTAAGCTCCAGTCTTTATCTGAAGCAGTGGAAAGAGACAGGTATGGATGATCATAAAGTGATGTATTGCTACGCCAGAGGTGTTACTGGATGAACAAACCGTACTGTTTGAGGCTGTTGAGGTCGAGTCATGTGGAGAATATTGAATGTTCTGCTGCTTTCTAGAACAAGAATCAAAGACTGTGCCATGGGTCTGCCAAAAAAATACTTCTAAGCATTTTTTTCTAGATTACCGTTTTTAATTGGGAGGAGGATTTTTTGGTCTTTTTATGTTTGGATGGGCTTGGGGGTTATTTTTGTCCTCCATTTCTGTGTGCTGATGCTGAACTTTGGTGCAGGGTGTACAACTACGAGCCTCTAACCCAGCTGAAAAACTTGAGGGCCAACTGCTACGGCAAATACATCGCCCTGCGTGGCACCGTGGTGAGGGTCAGCAACATCAAACCCCTGTGCACCAACCTGGCCTTCGTCTGTGCAGCCTGTGGGGATGTGCAGGGCGTTCCTCTCCCTGATGGGAAGTACACCCTTCCCACCAAGGTAAGCTAAAACCACTGAACTTCATGCTTTTTGTTGTGTTTTGACCAAAAGCAGCACTGCTGGTATTGGGAAAAAGGAAAAAAAATAGTCTTTAAAGCTAGGTTAAACAGCTGACACATTGAAAAAGAATTAGACATACCATGCAGCTTTTCTTCCTTCAGACCCGTGTTACTTTTAAAAAATGTATGCTGCTGGAACAGGATATGTGACAAGCAATGTGTAGAAACTCCCTGAAATCTTGAAAAAGTATTACCTCTTCAATTTCCATTGCAGCAGTTATGTTTAAAAAGACTCTTTCACCTTGCTGTGGTGGTTCTCTGTGCTTACATTGTTTTTTGTTTAGAACTTTCTATTTTAATTCTACTTTTTATTATCTGGACTTTAAAAGTCATTAGACATAGGACAGTGCCCGGTTATTTTATGTTTCCTGATGTGCTCGAGTGGAAAAAAAATTATCTCCTCTGGAACATCTGTGAGTATTATAAAAACAACAAATCAAAAACCAACCAACCAACCAAAAAACACCACCCAAAAAGAAAAAAAAAAACCAGTAAAAAACACCCACTCCCTCCTCTTCCCCAACTCAAACCAGTTCACCAAGGGGATCACAAAACTCAGCTATACTTGCTCTAACAGCTGTGAGTCAGAGTTGAGGTGTCTGTGCTTGATAGCTCTTCATTAATTATGTACATCCTAATTTGTAGCCCTAATTTAACTGGCTTTTTTCCTGGAATGATACTGCATTATATTGCTTTGCTTTTCTTTTTTTTTCTTTTTTTTTTTTCTAAATCAAATAAGGCAATTTCACCATAGGACTTTAAAAAAGGCTGGGAATGAATCAGAATTCCTGTTGTTGCAGTGCCTTGTTCCCGAGTGCCGAGGCCAGTCCTTCACAGCTGACAGGAGCTCTCCTCTAACCACCACAGTGGACTGGCAGTCTGTCAAGTAAGCACAAAAATGTGATGTGACAGGACACTCAAAAAGTGACAGAGTGGCTGAACACATTACACTGTGTGATTTTAATAATCTTATTCTTTTGCAGCAAGCACTCTCCAACATTTGTATCACAAAGCAGTTGTTTTATCCAAGCACTGGTATACTTTGTAACTTACCCTATAATAGTTTTGTGGAAATTGCTTGTGCCCATACCGGGCTCTTGGAGAGATGCTCAGTTTGTGCTCTTTGCTGCTTTTCTCAATCATTTCTAATTGTGTTTGTGGTTTAATGATTCCCTTTAACGAGCTGTAACTCAGCTAGAAAAGCTCTGTCAGGTTATATTGGTCAGCTGTGCCACTTGACCTGAATGAACTGGAAGTAAACTGGAGGGTTAAAAATCGTGGTTTGAAGTGATACTCGTTTAAAAGCTCCTGCTGATATTGGCAGCTCCAGAGGGCGCTGTTTATCACAGCTTCTTTAGTAAAGCTTGGCTTGGCTTCCAGGAAATCTCAGAGCTCCAAGTGCAGACCCAGAGCTGGAACTCTCACAACCAGAGAGTGAACTACTCTTCTTGTTATGGTCTGAGAAATTCCATGGGCTTTTCCAGGATTAGAATACCTATTAAGAATTCCTGAGGGCGATAATGTCTGAGCTCTTCATTTTTTTTTATATGGGTCCCTTTTGCTTCATGTACTGCACTTATTTCTACAAGAACGTGCTCATCAGTGGTAGAAAATCTGAATTTCAGCCTGGAGTTCGTAGTTACTGCATTTCTGGGTTTTATGCATAGTTTATACCCGTTTAGTGAAGTGTGACCTGAAAAAGATGCCCAGAGCTGCAGGCGTTGTGTGCTGCAGCTGGACTGGGAGGTGCTGCATGGTGTGTGAGCTGCCCCCGTGTGTTGCAGGGTGCAGGAGCTCATGTCAGATGACCAGCGGGAGGCAGGACGGATCCCGCGCACCATCGAGTGTGAGCTGGTGCAGGATCTCGTGGACAGCTGTGTCCCAGGAGACATGGTCACAATCACAGGCGTAGTGAAGGTCTCAAGCACTGAGGAAGGTGAAGTGCAGCATCTGACAACTCCTTTTTCCTACAGTGGGGGCTTTTTTGGTAGTGCTTACACAAGAACAACAGCAGCCACTCCCTTTAATTGGAGCTCTCGGTGTTGTAAGTGCATAAAGTGTAAATTTTTTCAGAAGTTGCCAAACTTTTACAATGAAGAGTTATTTTAGGGCATTATTTGCTTAATGTTTTCCCTTTAGTATCTCCTTCAGACATTAGGAGAACTGTCACACTGTTGTGAAGGAGGGTTATTTTCCTTAGTTTAGTTCTCCCAAGAGAAATTTTTCAACCTTTTTTCCTTTTTTTTTCCAAAGTGAAGAAATGTGTTGTGCACTGCTCAGAAAGAGTACATTGCAGCTAACTGCAAGACTGTTTTACTCTGAAACTTCAGTCTCTGTTCAGTAATCAATCTATATAGAAAATTACTAATTGTTAATTACTGATTAATTATTAAGCTACATGTTTCATGCTTCTGCACCATGCATCTTTTTTTTCCTCTAAATGTTGAGTGGAAACATTTTATATTCAACTTTTCTTTGACGACAATAATGTAATAATTTAAAATCCCTGTAAAAAATTATTTATTCTAAGAGAAAATTCTCCCTAGGCACATATCCTCCAATTCAGGAAAATATTTATTGTGTACATAAGTGGAGGGAACTTAAAAGAACAAATGTAACTAGAAACTTACTTTGCATCAATTTTGCAAAATGCAGATGTTCAGTACTTAAATATGAACATGGCTGTACATGATATTTCTGAATTATTCTATGCCATTTGTAGATGAGTACGTATTGACATAAAAAATGCTCCATCATCCTTTCTCAATTTTTCTAACAGGAGCTTCTAAAAATAAGAATGACAAGTGTATTTTCTTATTGTACATTGAGGCAAATTCTGTCAGCAACAGTAAAGGACAAAAGCTAAAGAATTTTGATGATGAGACTTCTCAGAGATCGTTCATGGAGTTTTCCCTCAAAGACCTCTATGCTATCCAGGAAATTCAAGCTGAGGAAAATCTGTTCAGGCTCATTGTGAAGTAAGTTGTGTCAGACCTAGGCTGGGTCTAGGATTAGACATGAATCAGTGCGACCACCTTCAGGCAAATGTGACAGCTCATCCTGGAATTGTGAAATGTCTGAGCCTTGTGCAATAGAAACCACAGAGATCTGACAAACTGCAGCGGGCAAGGGACTTGGGAGGGAGTGAAAGTATTGCAGTGGGAGTGCTGGGACTTTGGGAGGGGTTTAGGGATACAAGAAGTCACCCGTGTTCTAGTTCAACCTTAGACAGAAAGCTCTGGGTAAAAAAGCAATTAGCTAATTTTGTTCCTCACTGTGTAAATTCAACTTAGAAGTACCATTTTGTCCTCTGCTTCTCTACAGTGGAGGAAAGAGGTGCAAGAACTGAGCAGAGGGTGTGAAAAACCCTCAGTTCAGACTGAAAAGTACTCTTCTACCTGGGGTGTCCCTCAGGCCCTCTCTGTGGAGTCAAAGAACACAAAACCAGCACTTTAAAAGGAGGATTACAGGTGGTTACTTGATTAAGATAAGAATAGATGCAGATACCACTGGGAAGCTGGTTCTCCTTTGCCTTTGTGGGGACTCAAGTGAAAAGCTTTTCTTATTTCAGTCATTTCTGGCTATCCAAAAATTTCAAGAAATTTGATGCTGCTGATTTCTGTTGGAAATTCAGCAACAGCTACCCAAAAGATTTATGTTTATAAAGGTTTTCTGTGAGGAGAGAGAGGACAAATGATTATTTATAGTGAGACATGATTTATCTCCCACTTATGTTACTTCGTGCTTTGCTTTTCAGCTCTCTTTGTCCTGCAATCTATGGCCACGAGGTAAGTCATTTAACAGCTCTGCCTGCAATTCCGGTTTGAAATGTTTATGCCACATTCAACTCCTAAAGGATTCACAAAGCTTATCTGGGACAGAGGGAAGGGGCAGGGACTATTTTTATTTTTACAGGTGACTGTGGCTCACAGTCTCTTTTGGTGTTGGGGAAGTGGCAGCCTTATACCCTTAAATTCAGTGATCCAGAAGGAAAGGTTATTGCAGCCGGTTCTAGGGAGCCGTCAGTGTTGGTCACCACAATCAAATACTTACCAGTGCTGGCCTGTACCACAACAGATTGTGAAGGCAGGTTTGGCCCTGGCCTTGTTTGGAGGATGTCAGAAGTTTGTGGATGACAAGAACAGAATCCCAGTGCGAGGAAATCCACATGTCCTGGTTGTTGGAGATCCAGGATTAGGAAAAAGTCAAATGTTGCAGGTATGGTTTCCTTTATTACTATTTTCTGTTTTCCTCAATTTCCTTGTTACCTTGACTTGCAATCATGGCAGGATAACTGTGCTGAGACCAAAGGGTTGACTGAACCTGGCTGGAGCTATCTTTTCATGTAGGATGCCTCAAGTATAGGATAGTATCCAAGGGGCTCTCCTGCATCCTCTCCTTCCAGGGAGCCTGTTAAAACACCAAAGCAGGTGTCCCTGGTCAGGCCCAGGGGCTTTCAAGGACAGGCTTACAGACTCGCTGTCCTGCCCTTATATAGTTCTTGTCACCAACTCTGTTCCCCTGTGAGGAGGTTCACTCCTTCCTGTCTTCATTTAGCTGGTCCATTGTGAAATAAAGTAATTAATCTTTGAACAAATGCAACTTTAAATACCATGTAACTCTCCTCCTGTGAGGTTTACTTCCATTCCTTATCCTATTTCTATGTTGCTAGCACAGATCTTGGCTTTTTGGGAAAGGGATCTGCTGCTGTGTTTGGGTTTTGATCTCGGTAGGCATTTCTGCATGACTATGACAATTAGTAATAGATTTTTTTTTTTCCTTAAACTGAGTGATTTTTAAATTCCATGTCTTTTTCCATGGTTACTGTGAAGGAGAGACAGAATTCACCTAGACCTGCAGCATTGCATACCTCATCTAAAAAATCTGAGTCTTTCTAAGATGGACCTGTTATGTTAGGATATGATTTGCAATACCTAAGCCAAAGTGATGGATTTGCATGCAAGCATCTTAACAAACAAAAATTTTTAATTATTCTTTTTGTTGAATGGGGACTCTCCAGCATAGAGTAACTGATTTGTTTGTTCACATTGTTACTAAAAAAAAGAATGCCATCCAAGAAAAGTTACTCCTACTGCTTTGCAGATGTCTCTTGGGGTTGCAAGGAGTTACAACTTTACTGTTGGGCGATGTTCAGTAGAAAGAAACAAATTTGGGTTTTCTTTGAATTGTTTCTCTAGAATGAGGCTTATGAAATTCTTCACTCTGGGGAGTGAAAAAGTATTTGTTTCTCTTCTAGGCCGTGTGTAACATCGCTCCTCGAGGTGTGTATGTTTGTGGAAATACTTCCACCAGCTCTGGCCTGACTGTTACACTGTCTAGAGATGGCACTTCTGGAGATTTTGCCTTGGAAGCTGGTGCCTTAGTGCTTGGAGATCAAGGTAATCCATGTAATGCCACAGATTCTGTGTAGCCGTATGTGAGGGGCAGGAGTGTGTGTGCTGCTGAGTCTAAGATAAGCCAAAGTGCTTGCTTAACTGTGGACTAAAAATGTCTGTTTGAAGTATGATACTGGCTTTCCACACCATGGGAAGTTCTGAGCTTCTCCAGTAACTTCTCTGGGGGCAATTCCTGCTTTACTAGAGTGTAGGAAGGCTTGAGTTCTGGAATTCACATACCAGACTTACTGTGGCAAACAACTAGGATTTTTTTTGTTCAGGAATCTGGCTTGATGTCAGCTGCTGGACTCTTACTGGTTTTGAAAAAGGACTCACTTATGAAATTCATTGTCTATTTTTAAAAAGCTTGTTTTATCATCTTAATGAATAGTCAAAATGCTGTATCCCCAAGTCAGGCTGAGTTCATGGTGGTTTGGCTGCATTGCCACGAAATGAAAACAAAGCTGGCTGAAGTGTAGGCTTCGTCCGATGTCTCCTGCTATCCCTAGGATTCTAAGCTGGACTTCTGATGTAGCACTGGATTGTAGCACACACTTGTCCTTCAGTTAATGTATTGTCTGATAAGTCTTTGTCCTGTTTTAATTGCTTCCAGGAATTTGTGGAATAGATGAATTTGATAAGATGGGAAACCAGCACCAGGCTTTGTTGGAAGCCATGGAACAGCAGAGCATCAGCCTGGCCAAGGCTGGCATTGTTTGCAGTCTGCCAGCTCGGACATCCATTGTTGCTGCAGCAAACCCCGTTGGAGGACATTATAACAAAGCCAAAACAGTGTCTGAGAACCTAAAGTGAGCACTTTCTGAAATGCTGCTTTTATAGTTCACACTCAGGAGTAGATGTTTCTGGCAGCCTTGTAGCTTGTGTACAATTGCTTTCTAGTTTTTTGGAGCATGAACACAAACTTTAATAATTTTTAGTGGCTTTTAAGAGAGAAATTGATGTTCTACTTTATTCTGAACGAGCAGGACAGGATCTTTTACCTGTGTTTGAAGTGGAACAGAGTTGCAATATTTTTTCCTCTTCTCCAAGCACTGTGTGGTTCCTTGTCTTTCCTCCAGAATGGGGAGTGCTCTGCTGTCAAGATTTGATCTGGTTTTCATCCTGCTGGACACCCCGAACGAGGACCACGACCACCTGCTGTCCGAGCACGTGATGGCCATGCGGGCCGGCCGGCGCGCAGCCTGCAGCAGCGCCCTGGTGACCCGGGCCAGCTCCCAGGAGCACTCCATCCTCCAGGCCACCTCAGATCGACCCCTGCTCGAGAGGCTGAAGGTGGGACTCGTCCTGGGGCTGCTGCATGAGATGCTCTAAAGCAAATTTGCTGTGTTAGGTTTCAGTAGAAAGCTACAGAACTGGGCTGGGTGTAATAATTTGATATGACATGATCTGCGATGGAGTATTGAATCCAAATAAAGCAGTGTGGAAACAAATCCTTGGGCATCTGCAACTCCATGGATTTGGGAAGTATGGGAGAGGAAGCATATTTCTTACTAGACTTCAGTGATGGCTTTGAGAACTGACATTGTCAAATGCCAGGTCTTGGGAGATATACTCCTATGGAGCCAAACCCATGCACTTTCGGAAATGGGATATCAGCAGTGATGGTTTAGTCTTCTGTGGAGCTGTAACAATTGGGAATTTGGATTTTCTCTTTTTGAGGTAGGATTTTACTATATAACAAATTCTATTTGGCATTTCCTATCACTGCAGACGGGAAGCCTTGGCTGCTTTTTCTGAAATGGCCAAGTGTGTGTGTTTACATGTCTGACCATAGTGTGGGGACTTGAAGTACACTGTTCATATACGAAGCGCTAAAGCCCTTACAGTGATGACTTCGCCAGATAAAGCATAAAGATGATTTGATATTAAAATTTTTATTGTATAGAATTCTGACAGACAGAAACCTAACCCTTTTGTAATGGTGCTAGATCTCAGCAGGAGAAAGCTTTGATGCCATTCCCCATCAGCTGCTGAGGAAGTACGTTGGATATGCTCGGCAGTACGTCCACCCACACTTATCTCCAGAGGCTGCACAAGTCCTCCAGGAATTCTACCTCGAGCTCCGGAAACAGAATCAAGGAGCAGACAGCACCCCCATCACCACAAGGCAGCTGGAGTCCCTGATTCGACTGACAGAGGTAAATGCAAGCTGGAGTGCTTAAGGGATTGAAAGCAAAGAGATTATTCCTAAGGTGCTACCCAAATCCTATCACTTTTTACAGCTTATTCACCACTATGCTTTTTTCATCTTGTTAAAAAAAAAAAAAAAAATAGTGAGCATACAAGAGGCTTAGAAGTGCTTGAGAGCTACTGTTCCTTAAAACTTCTTATAAAGCAAAACACCCTTGAGGACATGGAAAGAGAATCTATCACATTCCCCAAAAGGAGAAAAAGTAGGTGCAGGCAGGAACAACCTGCTGCCCACCTTGAACTTAGAATGCTTCTGCTTTCCCTAGCACTGCCTTAACAACACTATCTGTGATCTGCTGCTTCACAAGGCTACACTGCTAAAAAGCAAATAAACTCCAAGCTACAGCCTGAAAGTGCAAGTATGCAGGAGGTGATATTGACACACTAACAAAAAATAGAAAAATCTTCCTCTAATCCTGTAGGCTTAAGTTCTATCTCTGCTCCTAAAATCTGTGCTTTTAGCCCTTGTAGAGTGATTGTAGCCCTTTTTCACATCAGCTATGATATATCTTAAAAGTTTGTGGGTTTTTTTTTTCTGTTTTAAGGCACGATCAAGGCTGGAATTAAGAGAGAAATCTACCAAGGAAGATGCTGAGGATGTAATAGAGATAATGAAATACAGGTAATAGAAAACACGGCTTTAAAAATACATAAAGCATCACAGTGCTATTTGTTTGAAACTCTTTTTCTTTACACGTTCAAACACGGTGAAGAAATCACTTTATCAAGCTTAGGCCCATGATACTAATATTTGGATTTGTTAGCTGCTCTTTAAAAGCTGCTGGCAGCCGTAAGTCACGTACAACTGCTTAGGCTTGTGAGCTGTGTGATCACAGTGGTTCTGTGTGTCTGTGCACAGTAACGCAGACATGAGGCTCTGCTGAAGGGTTTTTTCTCCCCTGTGATTACTCTCTGGTGCAGGTGAACAATTAAAGTTTAGAAGTGATTTGGATGAATGCTTAGTCTAAGTGACTTGATAGGGGATGGTTTTCTACGTAGCTTCTGAAAGCCCTCTCAAGCAGTTATGTTTTGGGAATCAAATCCACGTATGTTTGCTTTTATCTCCCGGTGATCTTTTTGTAACCTGTTTGTAGCATGCTGGGGACCTACTCAGATGAGTTTGGAAAGCTGGACTTCGAGCGTTCCCAGCACGGGTCTGGGATGAGCAATCGGTCGCAGGCCAAGAGATTCGTGTCTGCGCTGAACAGCGTTGCAGAGAGGACCTACAACAACCTCTTCGACCTGCAGCAGCTGCGGCACATCGCCAAGGAGCTGCAGATACGGGTGAGCTCTTGTTGCAGCCCCTTCAACAACAACAACAGACTGCCAGACCACTCACAATTATTTATTGCCAAAGGGAGAGGAGCAAAGGCACCTCTGTTGTGCCTCTTTGCAATGGCAGAAATAACCAATTTACTGTTGTCGGGCTGAGCAGAGTTCCTGAAGGGTCTCTGTAAGCTTCACTGACCTCACAGCTGTTTGCAACAGCAACTCCCTGCACTGGTAAGGGCTGATGCGACTGATGAGGCTGTTTCTGAGCAGAATTCTGGTTTGATCTGTGACAGGCAGCGTTGGTTTCAGTGCTTCGCTCCCTCTGGCTCCCCAGAGGACACACCTATTTTTGTTCCCAAATTTAGACTTGTGGCGTCCGTGCTCTATTTCAGCAGTGCAATGATGTTTCTGCATGACCTCCTCTGGATTAAACATGCCTCTCAGGTTTTCATTCCTGCTTCAGACATCCTAAGGTTGTATCCTGATAGGAACATCACATAGGACACATGGCCACAAATGTATTCTGCCCTGTAATCAATTTGCATTTTGTACTTGTGGGGGCTTCAGCCAAACAGAATTATTGATAGCTAATTCCACTTTTTGCTCCATTGACTACTTATCAAAGTTAATTCAATTAACTCTAACTCTCCCTTCATATATAGAATATTTTTTGCCCATTCAAAGTTTTATACCTGGAAATCAGAGAGAGTTGTAGAAATCATGCTTTTCTGTGGTAGATACTTCTGTTTCAGAACTGGAATTTATACAAATGTAACTGCATCCTTTCTGCGTGTCATAAAGGAGAGAATGCTGCCTCGGTGTAACACTGCAGTAAAAACAGTGTGTAAGTAAAGCACAAAACAGGGAGACTGATGGTCTGAGACCTGGTAGGAGAGCAGTTTCCTAAGGAAACGGACCTATTCTTAGCCCACTTTATTTCACTAAGTTCTTTTAAATGGTTTGTGTTCCTTTACCTCAGGTAAGATGTCATTGTCCAATTTGATATTTTTGTCTTTATTTTTGCAGGTAACTGATTTCGAAAGCTTTATTGGATCCCTAAATGATCAGGGTTACCTTTTGAAAAAAGGTTCAGGAGTTTATCAGCTTCAGACCCTGTGAGAAGAGTCACTGTGGTGAACTTCCTTGGGATAATCGTTCCCAAGGACTGATGGACCTGCAGCAGGGAGGCACCTCCTGAGCTGGGCTGCCCCTGGCACAGCACTGGTGCTTGCCGAGGTGGAGATTCCCCTGCAGAAAATCAAACTGGAAAGCTGCAGCAGGACAGACTGACACGTGGTATTGCTGCCTGGCTGATCCCACAGCTCTGCCGTCCCAAATGGGACTGTGCAGGGCTGTCATGCACCTCGTCATCCTCGAGGAGTGGAAGGTGTGTTTTTATACCGACATTATTACAGTGCCGTAACAGATTTTACTTCTAAAAGAGATGCTGGACCCACAAATTTGAGCCCAGAAATCTTTCATGAGAGGATGATATGAGCTGTACTTTCAGCACTGTAGTTCATTTAAAGTCTAGAAATGTTTCCAAAAAGTTGTGAAGCTTCATGTTGGGACAACACCCTTTTACAGCTGTTACCAAATGAAACCCTACTGAAACTGACTTGATTTTCTGCTTTGAAGCTGAGGTTTTACTTGAAATCCAGGTCTGATTTAAGAAAATATCCTTATTACAATATTTAATTTGTTAAACAGGGATTGGATTTTTACTTTCATTAAACTTTATATATGAGAAATATTATTTGTTCAAGGCTGTTTAATGGCCATTAGAAGATCTGTAACACCAACAGGTTCTGTTTGTTTCTGTGTAACTGTTGCTGACACAGAACAATGTGTGTTCAGCACGAGTGAAGTGCTGAATGTTTCCTGACTTTGATGAAATCAGAATCATGGTCTGGTGCAATAAAATAGCAGCTGAGAAGCTTTCAGTGTAAGAATTAAAAACCACAAACACCAACACCCCCGCCTTAAAGAATAATATATTTTAAAAAATCAAGAATGCAGTGCTGATTCGTCTGTTTTCCCTCCTTTATTTCTCAGGTAGGATATGATAGATCAAAAAAAGCAGAAATACTGAAGCTTAGTGCCTCATCTTCTAATTTAAGTGACATCAGGGTCTGATGTACACCATGCTGCCACAGCCATTTGGTACCAAAATACAAGTTTTAGATGTGAAAGAACATGTTCAACTTTTCAGTGCTGCCTAAGTGGGCATCTGCCCTAATACACTTGAAACTGAAAACTGGTCTGACAGATGAAATGCTTTAAGTAAGAAATTATAGTTCTGCATCTGAAATCTTTAGGGGTAAGGTCTGCTCTATCAACTAATCGGAAGTAGGTGTTGGACACTGATTTTAGCTTAGCACAGTGTTGGGGGGACAGGAACGCGCCCCAGGAGCAAACAAACGACTGTACCTGGAAAAGTAAACTCATTCCTGTTTCTCCTTGAGACAAAGTAAACGCGGGCAAGCGAGGGCCAGAAACAAGTACCGAGCACAAGAGACCACTTGCGCTCTCTGAGAAGTCTCTTAAGACAAAGCAAACCTTCCCCTTCCTCCCTCAAGGGCTCGTCCGAGAACGCTGCGGCCCCGCACCGCCGGCCCGCCGTGAGGCGGAGCGGGATGAGCCCGGACAGCCGCCCGCCGGGCCGCCACGGACACGGCTGTCCGCGCCCGGGGGCCGCCGGGAGACAGCCTGGGCCGGGAGCCAGGCAGGAATGCCGCAGGAAAGGGGTGTAAAAGCAGCGGGGAAGCGTTTTCCCCGCGCCGGTCTTTCACCTCCGACGCCGCGGGTGGCCGCCTGCCGAAAAGCGCGCGGCCCGGCGGAGGGGCGGGGCTGACGTAAAGCGCCGCAAAAGGTCGCTCGTCCCCGGCAGCGCTCGCGCCACACGCGCCGCTCGCGGCTCGCGCGCCGTGCCCAGTCCCGCG
>VZTF01002700.1:2510927-2567968 GCA_013397755.1 Cnemophilus loriae | reverse complement strand
CGCGCGGCCGCCGTACCCCGCACGCGCCCTGCCCGCCATGGCGGCCCCCGAGCCGCCGCCGCCGCCGCCTCCCGAGAGCTCCAGGCCGCTGAGCGCGCTGCTGAGCGGCATCGCCCAGGCCGCCTTCCACGGCAACGCCGACATCACCGAGGAGCTGCTGCGCGGCCAGCTCTACCCCGAGGCGCCGCCGGAGGAGTTCCGCGCTCTGCGCGCCAAGATGGGCGGCCTCCTCCAGGTACCGGCGGCGCGGGCGCTGCGGGGGGAAGGGGCCGCGGTCTGGGGAAGCCGCTCCGTCGGCCTCCCTCCCGCCGGGTGTCCGGCATCGCCCTCCTTCTCGGGGGTGCTGCTGGTGCAGGGCCCGGAGCACTGCCGTGCCCTGCCCGCGGTGACGCCTCCGGCTCCATCCCCGAGCGGGCACAGCCCGGTGCGCGGAACGGCCAGACAGGACCCGAGGGAATGGCCTGAAGCTGTGTCAGGGGAGGGTTACGTTGGGTATCAGGAAAGGGTTTTTCGCCCAGAAGGTGGTTGGGCACTGAACAGGTTCCCCAGGGAAGCGGTCACAGCACCGAGCCTGGCAGAGCTCAAAAAGCATTTGTACAACACTCTCAAGCCCAGGGTGTGACTCCTGGGGATGGCCCTGTGCAGGGCCGGGAGCTGGACTCGATGGTCCTTGTGGGTTCCGTACAGCTCAGCTCCTTCTGTGACTCTGTGCCTGGGGCTCTCTGGCCGCTCCTCAGGAGCCGGAGTTCCTCGGGACCCCGCGCTGTGCAGGAGAAAGGCGGCGCGTTTAGGGTGTGTGCTCGTGGGAATAAGTACCTGTTACTTTCTGAGAAGAACTGCAGTTTTCTTGTAAGAAAACTGTGTTTTGGGGAAAGCACCATCGATTGTGAAGCAAACCATTTTACTTAGTTAACAGATTTTGCTTTTTGTGCAAAAGAGAAGATATTTTTCCCCGTAGTGGAGCTTTCTGGTCTCCGTTCAAAGTGAAAAGTGGTAGTGTAGTTCCCGGCAGCTCCATGTGGCTCAGGGAGCCTCCATGTGCTAAATCCTTGGATGGCCACTGCCACCTTGTGGGTAAATCCACGGCTGTTCGGCCAGATTTATAAACTTGGTCGGTGGTTTTAAATATAATTGGGAGATTTCGGATTTGGTGAGGATGATCTCACTCGGTTTATGCTTTTATGAAGATTTTGTTGTTTATTTAATGATCAGATTCGTGTGATGCCCTGAAAAGCCTGCAGTGGAAGCTGAATCATAAAAAAATCAAATTGATTCTTGAAGGGGCTCTCTGTTTTTTTCTGTGGGCTTTTTCCTTTCCCTCCTCTCAAATACAGCTCTCGTTCAAGCACCGTCGAGATGTCACATTCCGAATACGGTGTTAATCCAGGCCCCAGAAGACACATGGGATTGAAGTTTCGTGGACATTCACCCGTTGTTGTAAAATAGGCACAGAGCTTAGGAGGATGAGGATATGCTGGGGAGAGGGCATCACATTCTCTGTGTGCTGCTTTAAGAGCCAAAAGGCTTAAACTTATCCTCCTCTCTTAGTATCTCCCTGACTTGAAACTTGGAGGGTTTTTGTGTCACGCTGTATTTGCGGATAGCAGCAAACTTCAAAAGTGATCCTCTTGGGTGCTGGTGCCTCCTCAGCGCCTGAAGAAGCAAAACTTACTGCAAGATCTGCTGTCTCCCTTCCTTGTCAATAGCCACATGAATTTCTGAGTATATTTATTCCAGTTTTGATTCGTTGTGAAAAGTCTGCATGATTAAAACTACAAAAGCTGGGGGAAAAAATATGTCTTTGTTACCTTTTTGTGGTTTTATTTTTTCCTTCCTCCTCTGGGTGGTGGAGGAAGGGGAGCAAACAGCAGAATATCAACAGCAAATCTAGAAGCAGAGAGATTCACTGCCCTTGTGACTTAATTGCTGTAGTAGTTCATGTCTTCTTAGCAGTAAACATGGATCTGGACCATAAATCAACCTCTTGCTTTCACTGGAGCTGAGCTTAAATAAGGTGAAAGACTTCCCAGTACCTTTCAGCATTCCTGTGCAAAGCATGGCACCTGTGCAAAGCATGGGGACAAATAAGTGCCACAAAAGTCTATCGTATTTACTGTAGTAATAAAAAATTTAAGCTTTTCACCCCCTGGATTATATAGAGAGTAGTCCTGGGTTTATGTTTATAAAAGATGTCATTATGATCTACTTCTTCCAGCTGTTTCCTTTGCTGCTCATCGATCTGCTGAATATGCACGAATCAGCTGACCTCTTTCTAAAATGCCAGGTTTATTTTGTAGTGAAATCATGTTTCTTTATTAAATTTACTTCTTTTAAAATAATCTCATTTCTTGTGTGGAATATCCTGGAAGGCAGAACAAAGCCCTAGGAAGGCTGGCCCTGGACAACCATACGATTTCAATGTTCTGTTAATTGTTTCTTGCCCTCTGCCTTCATCCTTCCCAGCCTCCTGTCCCTTAAGGCTGCGAAACAATGAGAAACTGGGGGAGATCAGCTTTTGCAATTTCTCACCCTCAGCTTTTCTGGGTTTTTCAAAGGTTATTTCATCTTGATTAAAACACTAAATTTGTCTACTTCTTACATGAGTTTAATTTACAGTATTAGTCCACTGGTCATAGTTCCTTTCCGTGTGGAGTAATCCCACTGTTTTCCTTTTGGTGGCAGTACGATCTTGCATTTACTGAACGGGGATCCTTTGCCGCTGGGTTTCAAGCGTCCTCCTTCACTCTTCTGCTTTGGAACGAACTTTACATAGGCTAAATAATAATCAACATTTCGGCATGAGGAGTAGAAATATTATATTTGATTTAGAAGTTGTTTTAGTTTGTTTGGGTTCGGTTTTTTTTCACAAATATTGAGGAAGTTGCCATCTGTAATAAATATCCTGATATGTGAATGGTGAAATATTAATCAGACTATATAAATAATATGTGGGAACCAAGAGCTTGATATCCAGCGTATAAAGTGTGTTGTCCCTAAAGATTGTCACCCTCCTGCTAGAGACTGGAGCCCTTTCCCTATGAAGTTGCTGTTGTGACCTCAGGAGGGGTTTCCAAAACTTTTTTTACCTCTGTTTGAGAAGGAAGAGACTACTCGATCTTCATAACAGGGACCTGCCCTTACAGGAAAAGTCGGAGCAGAAAAAGAGTTGTAAGGTTCCCTCAGCTGTGGAGGATAAAGGCCTTTGCATCTTCAGCAGGATTTCTGCTAACAGAAACATTTGTGCTAACAATTTCTGCAACAATTTCTGCTAACTGGTGGAAAATAAATGACTTCCTGCATTTTCTGATAAGGGAAAAGAGTTGCCATTCTTCCCGCTCCTCGGATACCTTGTGATTCCTCAAATATGTGGGCTGGGTTGTGAATTCTGGAGCACTTTGCAGTTCTCCAAGCTTCTGGAAGGCTGAGAGGGAGAACAACTTCAGTCTGAACACTGAGATAGAATAAGTTTGGAAGAGCTAATAGGAGAGACTGCTTGCTTTCTGCCACTTAGATTTGCAATTGTGCCTGCGTCTACTAACTAGAAAGATAATCTTGTAAGCAGGCTCATCTTCTTGATTCAGGGAAAAGGAAACAAGTACTGTGTCCCGGTGAGCTGCTTTCCACCCAAAAATGTGTCCTATGCAGTGTTACACTTTTCACTCCAGTGAATGATTTGGCTTATTACAAATAATTCTATTTGTTATTGGGCTAGGTGAAAATGTATCAATAACTTTGCACAGAATTTTGGGAGGGAGGGAATGTCTACGGTGGACATACATGAGAAAATTATTATTGTCTGAATTGATGTTTGCCTGGAACAACTAAAGAAAAATCCTAACCTTTTTTTTTTTTTTAATTTAGCAGAACACCACTATTATGTAGCTCACTAATCTGAACACTCAGTTCAGTTGCCAGCTCCGTGGTGTCTGGTGTTATAGCATACATTTTCTCTCATAAACTCTAATCCCACGGTTATTGCCTAATTTTTTCTTTTTTTCCCCATTTTCAGCATTGTCTTGGGAGGGTAGAAAATGTAATGTTTACTGGAACTAGCATCTACTGTGTTGCAGTGATGAAAATGTGCATGGGCTCTATCCCAAAGCACTCTTACTGCTTTTAATATGAGTTATTTTAGCTTTTAGGTTGGTGTACGTGTGGTCACTTCACAAGGGGATTGGCACAGCTGGCAGGTCACGTTAAGTGGCAGGGGGAAATACTTGAAAACAATGAAGTGGAGAGGAAGGTTGGGTGCAGAATGTGACAGGGTTGAAGAACATTGCCAGGAGTGATAAGATCAGTGCTCCACTGCCTGGAGCAGCAATTTGTTGCTTAGGTATGTCAGCTAGAAAGAACAATGTGCCTGCATCGTTAGGAATTTTTTTAATGACTTTTTTGTGATTTCTCAAGTTGCAAAAGTTGGGATTTGTGTTGTTAAAGCCTCTCACATTTGCAGTGTTGTTTTCACTGGTACTGTGATTCCTGAGGAGTTGTGTAGGAGGTGGTGTTATTGCCGGTGGCTGTGGGATTTGGAGGTGATAGTGTTCTGCACCACGAGCAGATCTCCATGGGTTGGAGCGTTGTTTTAAACAACAGAGTGTGAACAAGGAGCCTGTACATTACAAACCTCAGCTACAACTGCAAATCCTCAAGGCAGACAGAAGCTGAAGGGCTCCCACCATTATGACGTCGTTCGTTTAATGAGTGGTATTTTCTATAAATCACATGGGAGACAGAAAGGCTCTTGTTTCATTTGGGATTATGAAGTGCTGCTATGCAGTAACTGTGCCACCTCGGTGAAAATGGCTTACCTGAAGTTTAATGGTTTACCTGACCTTTTGTGGTGCTTTTTTTTTTTTAAGGTTAGCTACAGAAAAGTGGTAAATTAAAAAAACGTCGTCAGATGTGCGTCACTGATCTGTAATAGGTGTGGTAGACTCTGTATTGCTCAAACAACAAGCACATCTCTCTCTTTCTCTCTCTCTCTCTCTGTCTCTTTCTCTCTCGTAATTACAGTGTTGATTATATCTCTGCAAGCAGAGATCTGGTTGCTTTGCCCCAGTTGTGGAGGTTGGTGCTACCTGTGTGTGTCTAGAGCAGGCAGGTCAGTACTGGCTCTTCTCGTGTATAATGTCTCTGCACTACCTCTTAGTTTTAGAATGCCCTACTGCATTTTAAATCTGCTAATTGCCAGTTAATGAACTTCCAAAACACCGTGCTGCTGAGAAAGTTGGGTTCCCTGGTGGTGGCAGTGCTTCATGTCCTGATGATTCCCACTTTCCCATCCAAATGTATGGTTTAGTTTGTTGCATTTGTAGGACTTTTGCAAGTAAGTAGCATTTTCATCATTAATGACACCATTTCTCAAAAAAACCTCCCCAAACCCTACAGGTGTGATTACATAAGTCACACACACACATATGTGTGTGTCTGTGATCAGCATATTCAGTATATAGGGGCAGGTGTGCACGCAAACACACTCATGCACAAAAAGGGAAGCGTATTGATTATGCTGAAGTTCATTAGTCCAACCTGATCCACACGGTGTTTCTCTTGACCATGACAAGAATCTATTCTGATTGATGAACAGGGAGTCAGATCTCGCCTTTGAAGATCATTATTCCAAATTAAATGCTTCTGCTATACTTAATTAGTATTCATCAAACACATGCTGTATGGAATATATTTGAAAAGAGAGAAGGACTCCCATAGGCTTCACATGTAGTTTATTTCAGTATTTCATGCCTTTATTTCAGTAACACTAAGGCTCCATTCCCAATTCCCCAAAGTGTGTGGGAAATGCTGAAGAGGGTAATGAAGCTCAGTGCCATCATCTCAGCACTGGTGATTTTCTGGACTACTATAAGTTGTCTTTCCTCTTTTAAATGTGAGCTCTGGAAAGGGGAGAACTTGAGCTGTCTTGTCTTCAGTTTGATGCATAAAGAAAGACTAAAGGAAAGGAAAGGCTTCATGCTGAAATTATATTCCTTATTATGTGATACTCTAAAAATGGTGTCTCTCACAACTGGTGTGAAAGAAGATTAGTTCTTGCTGGCTCCAGGAGCCAACTGATGTTGTCAATGAAGTAAAAATATTAATTTCAACTTTACTGGTCTCATATGAGGCTGCCACACAGCTGCGCAGATAATAGACCTTTCTTTCTTTTTTGAGAAAAAGGAAGAATGGTTAACACATTGAATAACACCCTATCAAAGGTGCAGGGGCTGTGGTATACACTTGAGCCAGTGAAGTTCACAGCTAGTGTATGAAAAGGAAATTTGGATGACACTTACAACTCAACCCTTTTACAAACTGAACATCTGAAATTTTTCATTCCTTGTAACACTTAGCTACAATCTTGGCATAATGTAATTTAGATTTTTGACTGTGCTAGTGTGTAGCAACTGGATGCAGTATATCCAACAACTTATTAAAAAGAAAAAAATGCAGACAAGACCAAAAATTTCGTATGGCATGGCTAGAATCTACTTGTATGGTTAGAATTATTCCATTCTGAAGCTTGTACTCTGGTTTTCTTCCAGTCTGGTGACCAGATATGATAGAGCCTGAATTCTTCAACATTTGGATGACATTTGTTTTTTCAATAGTTTATTTAATTAAAAAAAAATAAAGAAAAGGAAAAACTTTAGTGGCACAAAATGCCAGGCACTGCAATTGTTACATGAAGTCTGTTTTCACTGATGTTTTAGTCCTTAAACCCAATGGGACAGAAGTTGTCAGGTAAGAACATCTGACAGCTTGAGCTGCTGAGTGGCTCCTGTGTGTTTCCCCAGGAGTCTCTCTGGGCAGGCAGGATTAGCTGCAGCTTCCTAGGAGGGCTCCAAGGTCATCCCTGGAGGATGATTTATTTTATAACAAGGTGAATTGAGTGACTTTATTTATAAAGGCAGGGCCTAAAATACCTAATTTTAAATTTTATAATTATCATTATAAATGTATGCTTTTACACTATGAATTTTAAGAAAAGGATTTAGTTTATGGAGTAAGAAGTGAGTGGAACATTGATGGCCTCCATTGTGAAGGACTTAAGGGTTCATTATTGAGAAAATCAAACTGGCTTGGTTGGTTTGTGGGCTTTGGTTGGTTGGTTTGTTTTGTTTGGTTGTTTTTGTTGGATTGGTTTTGTTTTGGCAGTTGGGGTTTTGTTTGTTTGTTTGTTTGCTTTGAGGGGAAGGCATTTTTGTTGTGTATTCTGAATACCTGAAGCTTAAGCACAGTAGTTTTCCATAATTGTGTACCACTGTATTTATGAGTCATGGACAAGGAAAGCAAATAGTCCTTTACTTATTTTAGCCACCCAGCGATTTAAAAATTGGACTGTTTGAACAAAGTAAGTGGGACTTGCCTTTTACTTTGTTTACAGTGCGTGAGCACTTGGGTTGATAGCCCAAGGTCTAATTCAGAGTATTCTATCTTTTATAAAGTTGGTAGTTTTAGAATTGTATAGCAAGTCTGGGACTCCCTCCTTGTTCTCAGTTCCCAGTGGAGTTCAGTATCTGTTCGTCTGCTGTGCTTGTGGACTGCAAGTTTCCTTTGTGAAGGTGGCAGTGATCTTGGAATACATTTTTTTAATCCCTCTAATTCTTTGGCATATTCTACATTTACATCTTTACAATGCTGGTTTATATGTGATGTCATGTAAGTAAAAGCAGACTGCTATGATCTCATGAAAAAAAGACATGAAATATACTATTCAAAGAAAATGTGAAATAATAGCCAACTTGTCCAAACAGTTTTTAGCCTTAAGTGTTTTTCTAACTACTTTTAAAATATTTTTGTAATCATGTCATTTTGCATATGGGAGTGTATTTCTGAAAGCATGTTTTTTCACATCTCTCTCTCTTCCCTAACAATAAAATGGCAATACAAATATAGTTTGAGTGAATTCTGTGGAGTTTTTTCCAAATATGGTTAGATTTTTTTTTCTGGTTGAGATGTTTTGGGATCTCTGCCAGAAGATTTCTACCTCAGCTTGGCGGGTAGTTTTTCCTTTCCTTTCTTTGCAGTCTCTCTGAACTGTGATGCCAGGATTATGAAATATGTTTTGAAGATACACGCAGACACTGTGAAGTAGTATCTGTGTGAAAGGCAAGTAATCAACAGACATTTTTACTCCTTGTCTGACATTTACACATGGCTTTGTTGTCTCTCTTCAGACTGTCACATCAGATGTGCTGTTCTCTTAGATTCTTTTTGCCATTTCTGATTCAAGAGTAGTTTTTATACTCTTCTGACAAACTGTTTGTATAAGTACCTTTTAGTTTTACACAGTCACACATGGCAGAAATATTTCATGTATTTGGACGAGTTGTGATTCCTTTTTTATTTTTTCATTTAGCTCAATTTTTTAACTTCTTTTTGAAGTGAGAAAAATGTTTGTAACTCCCTTTTTCTGTCAAAGAAAAAAACGGTGCCTTTACGATTTACATTTGTTTGGCAAGGAGAGTGGGTTTGTTCATTTTATGACATGTCAGGAAATCTATAAAAAGTCTCATAATGAACAGAAAGCTCTAATGAAATTGTCAAGTTCATGTGAACAAATGGCAGGGAGTTTATTGAATATGAGTAGTCCCCAGTTTGACTAAAAAACAAAAGCCACGGGAAGAATTGATTGAATTCTTTTTGATGCCATGGGTTGCAGTGTCTTGGACCAATTGACTGCTCAAGTTTCTAGCAGTTGAGGCCTAAAAACATGAAATCTAAAAGCAGATTTTCAGGACCAAGCAGTTTTCACTGGTGGTGTCCCTGCAAGCTCTGCCAACCACAGTGGTGTGTGTACAGCTCCTGGGAGCAAAGCACGTGGGCTGTGGAGGCACAGGGCTGGTGAGGGGTTCCTGCAAGCTTGGGAAAACCTGATGGCTTGGCCAGCTCTACTGATAGATGACTTCAGCAGCTCAACCTGCTAGAAATAGAGAACCACCCCCTCTGGGGTAATCAAAGCAGTCATTAATATTTAATGGATTCTAATGGAAAGTGCTTTGGTTGATGTCTTAGCTGTTTCGTCTCATGTTTGGCTTTTTTTCCCCCAAAATGTTAATTACATTTAGTGCAAAGATGATTTTTGATACAGGAAATGGCAACTAAATCTTTATGGGAAAGTGAGAAGTGGTTTCTTCTGAGCTCCCTGCTTTGGCCTTTGTTCCTAATCAGGTGATGTTCTCCAGCAACAGGGATGGAGAGGGAGTTTTACAGTTGTGATTCCTGTGCTGAAGAGTTTGACCTGCTGCTCCTTTCTCCTCGTAAAGGCTCAGCTGTTCACACCCACCCATGGCTGCTGCTGGTTTGAGTAACGTGTTTTATGTTTCACTGAGCTGACAGGAGGGAAAACCATTTTCCCTGTGCTGAAAGGAAGCCCTAGTGGCTGGGATCCTGAGAATGGAAGCTTGCCTCTCACCTGTCAGCTCTGTTAGCGTGTAAGATGAGTTGTCAAAATAGGTGATGAAGGACCAGATGGCAGAGCACTGTTGCTTGCTTCCTGTGAAGCAGTGAAGTCTGTAAGCTTGTCTCCTTTCCTGGCTGGTCTGTTTGCTGCTCTGAAGCACGTCTGCAGGGTTATGGGCTGAGGCAGAGATGTGTTCCCAGCCTGGGCTGGGAGTGCAGGAATCCTCCTCCTTCCAGGTAGGAAATGGAACTCCAGCTGCTGCTCAGAGTGGTAAGAACAGGCAATGCACAGTAGTGCTGGGAAAGAAGGAAAGCAGAGACTGGAGTCGGAATTTGGCTCTAAAAGGGAGTATATGGCAAGACATCATACAGTGGAGGGATGAGACTCATATAGTTCACGTTTTTCACTGCTAGAGCATCTCTGCTTTATGTCTGAATGCAAGCCAAGGGACAAATTAGCTGAGTTAACCATTAACTTTTAAGATGCAGACAATCAAGGTACTCTGAGTGAAAGTGGAAGTTTAATTCATGATACTAATTCTGTTTCCGTGCTTGGTTCATAATAAAGCGAGTTTGTGCTGATTTCACTGACAGGATCACTGCTTGCAGAGCTCCAATAAGCTCTGCTAATGTCTGCACCATTACTGCGCTCAGGGTAGGGCTACAACCTTTTTTTTTTCCATGTCTTCAGAATATGAACCGCTCCAACTTCTATTTTTAACTCTCCTAAGTGAAATGAGATTAAACATGAAGCAGTAGTCCGCAGCACCAATTTTCCCAGAATGATTGCAGAAACCTGATAAACACAGATCTCTTTTATTGTAAGAGAACAGAGGAGGAGAAGAAAAGGCTGAGCACGTGGTCTCCTAAGGAAACGACAGGTCATGTCACCAGTTCCAGGACTGTCACTGTGTCTGTCTCTCTTTTCCTGCTTTTACTCCCTCCCCTGAATATCTTCTTTTTTTATTTACCATCTGGTATTTTCTGTCCTATCTGGATTTCTTCCTGCCTTTTATTTTCCTCTCTGTCTTTAGCAATAGTGCATTAAATGGCTTTCATCTGTTGAGGGTTCTTGCTTCTGAATCCAGCTCCTTCAGGAGGACTGCAGAAGAAACCATTTTAGACTGAATAATGTACCCCCTAAAGATTTGTATGTTCTCCAAGAAAACAGCTCCCTTCTGCTGAAGCAGAGTTTGGGGAGCACATGTGTGTGCGCATTCGTTTTGAAAGAGGTTGAACCTCTCAGACTTGTCTGTAATATGGTTGCATGTTTAAGAACTACTGGAAATGTGACATTTCTTTGCCTCCACCCCAAGTGGCAAAAAGATTTCTAAGCCACAGCAAAGAATTGGACGTGAGTGGGGAGAAAACTGATGGCAAAGTCTGGGATTTTTTTTTTCTTTGCTGTAATTCAGTAGAGTACAGGTCAGGTCGGACGATTTATGTTTGTATTTTTAATTTCAATATGTTTATATTTTTAATTCTCCTATTTCACCCTTGTTGTTCCAAGTATATCTATTATTAATAGAACATTTCCTTTATTTTTTTTGTTCCATGTTTTATCTCCCTCCAGCCTGTCCAACCTATCTATGCTCTCTGAGAAGCACTTTCCATTGCCTTTTTTCTTGTATAACTCTTCCTCTTTCTATTTTTAATAATACAAGTGGTTTGAAAACTTAGGAAGGAAGGGCTGGTGCTTTTTTTTATGTTTATTGCTTAAAATCCAAACTTTTAGTATCTACTCATAATCTGAGTCTGCAGGCATCATTTGGATATCTACCTATGACTGATGTTATCCGTCAGTGGGCTTGTTCTGTTTTTGTTAATATTGTTTGTTCTTGTTTTGTAAGTGCTGTAAAGCCTAGACAGAGTAGGTCCAGACTGAGTAATCCCGATGATTCTCAGTTTTCATTCAGCTAGAAATGTTTTCTGGAGTGGGGGAGCCACGTGGAGCTCAGCCCAGCAGGTTTCCAGGAAGCGCAATGTGACCGCAGGAACACGGCTCAGGTTGCAGCTCCTCTGGTGGCTGCCTGTTTTCATCAGCCTTTCGTCCTTCTTTGTCATCAAATGCATCTTCACACTGCAGAAGAATGACACCTTCTGCAAATAAATTTAGGAAGTGGTGTTTTAAGTTATGAGTTCAAACTGGTCATTTCTAGCAGCTGCACTGACTCATGGCAGCGGCAGGCTGGAGAAAAAATGCTGTGGTTGCTTCACGTGCTTTTAAAAACTAATGCTAAGATCTCTTTTGTGTTCAGTTGTCAGCTAGGTCAAAAATAGCCGAGTATTCACTCCCCTGTGATTGAACTTTCAAGCAAAAAAAGTAATTTTGACAGAGAACATAGAGTTTGGTGAGCTTATAAATATATATATTTGGGGTCTAGGGGATTTCTGCTTGAAGGGAGCCTAGGAATTGTGGGGGAGAAAACAGGGGAGTCAGTCAAGAAGCATGGAAGTGACCCATTGAGAAGAGTTTTTTCCTTCAGTGTGCAAAATTGACAAGTCTGTGTGGAATCAAGTTTAATAAGATCAGGAACACAGGAAGGATGTAATTTTGCCTGAAACTTCATCATCTACACACACATTTTTTCCATCTGCAGTAGCAGTTCAGTAATTTTTGTGATGGTGTGTGTTGCGAGTCTTCCCATCCAAGAAGAAAGCTTGATGAAAATCAGAAGTCAAGTTTTAAAATAATTATGAGTTTACTGAATGTCTGTTGACCTGATGAGTGCCTCCTTGTCAAGGAATCAAAAGATTGGAATGAAAAAATAGTTGTTGCAGAAAACCTGCTACATACTAGAAAAAAGTAAGCTACGGATTTTAAACAACATTTTAAGAGGTATTATTAACCTCTTAATGGTTCACAGGTAGCTCTTTTCTTATAGCAAGCTGTTTTATTTCAGTTTTAGCTGTGTACTACAGCTCCATAAGAAGCAAATTAAAGTAATATTGGGACATGTTATGGAATGCGAATAAAAGAATTTGTGTGGTCTCCCATGGATTAGATGAAGACTTAAAGATGAGTTAAAATCTCTACTTTGTTGTAGAAGTACTGAATGTATTAAGGTCACTTGTGATTTCTGACTTACGAGTTTGTGGGGGTTGTAGAAGCCTTTAGTTTAGGGGTTTTTTCTTCCCCAAAGATGGATCACCATTTCCAAGTGCAGGCAAAAGCAGGCTGTTGTGTCTAATTTTATCTAAATTCTGATTCTCAGGAGAGCTCTTGGACTGTAATAAACAGTGTTTGTGAGGCACAACTACCAACTAGTTGAAAACCTCCACTGTCTCCAGAAACATGGGAAAGTCTTCTGGACTAATATCCAGGGAACATCTGTGGGAACAGCTCATTTATTACAGGGCTGGATATCTCAGCAGCCCTTGGGAGAGTCAGGCTAGGACACACTTACAAAGGAAGGCTCAGAAACCACAGGGTTGGGAAGATGCTGGGTTCCTCCTGTCAGAAGCTGCTCTTTGCAGAGGAACACGCCGAGCTGGCTCTGACAAATAGCACAGTGTCACCAGCACTCGTGTGCTGTTCTGAGCTGCTTCTCTTCCCCTGCAGGCAGCCCCTGTTTGCCCCCAAATCCAGAAAAGGTTTTCTTCTGAGGCTGATAAATGAAAGAAATACACGTCGATGTTACCTGGAATGGGCTTTGTGTGGTGAAGATGTTCAGCTTAGCGGGGTTCCTTGGCATATTCTGCCTGTCTGCAGCTGCTTCCACGTCTCCCTGCATGCATTCATGGGGTCTGAGAAATGGCTTTCATGGTTATATTTCTCAAAGCACACGAATGACAAGGGCTGTGATGCAGGAATAGCCTCTTACCCCAGTTCCGAAAAACCTGAGGAGGCGAGTTCAATAGCACGGTCCTTGGCACTGAATTGTTTGTTTCTGTGAGCTTGTGATTTCTTTGTGCTACAGGCTGGCAGCAGCCTGCAGTTCTGAGGGTCGGCTGGAGGAAATGCCTCCACATGCTGGCATGTCCTGCTCTTAGGGTTCTTCTGTGGTGGTTGACAAATAGTGTTTTATTTCTGAGAATGAAATGTGGTCTCTTTTCCCCAGTGGGTTTTACCAGTTGTTGTTTCTCACTAGGACTGCATGCTTCTCAGGCTTTATTTCTCAGAAGAGATAATGAATTTAAGTCTGTTTTCCTGTTCTGTGTACCAGGGCACATGTCTGATGGATCTAATTAAGCTAATACAAAACTCTCCAGATTATCAAATATTGTTTCATTAAGGAAATGATATTTGAAGTCATATTTTTATTGGCTGAATTGTATTTGAAGACATAGTGGGTATGTGTTGATGGAGAACACAAGGAGAATTCAGTATGACCGAAACTGTTCCTTGCTGTTTGAAAGCATCTGCCCAGCCTCTGGAAAGGAGGGTGTTGCCAGTCACTGAGGGCAGGATTTGTGTGCTTGTAATATGACATCCTGTCCATAAGCTGTGGTTTCTAGGAGGGAAAAGAAAAAGTATGTTTTATCAAATCACAAAATACATAATGTGAGGAAATTTTTTATATCTAATGGTGGTGTCTTACAGACTCTAGTTTTGAAACAGGCTTTTTTTACTTAGACATTTAAGTGAAAAGTCATAGTAAAGTCAATTTACATTTTGCACTGGCGTGGAACAGCTGTGATTCTATACATTCTTAGAGTACTTTTCTGCTTTTTGTTAGTTGAAGATTTTTATGTTGAAATGGTAAATTACTTGTGATTACCAACGAAAACTGAAATTAGCTGAGAATATAAAGACTCTATAACATAATGATGTGTCACTAACAGTACAGTGACTGAAGGTATGGCAATCGTTCTGCGCTTTAAGGTCTGTCTGGACTAAGTAATTGGCATTAATAAGATGTATCACTCTGGAACCAGTGTTGACAGTGATTCAGCTCTAGCAGCAGATCAATAAAACAGGTTTCAATACCTTTAAGTTCTGAGAGTTTTCCAGTTAGGATGCTAAACTGTGCGTGTGTTGTTTATTCCTGCAGTGAAACAATCTTCACCATGGCACTGGGAGCTGAACAACAGCCGGTCATTGTCCTAGTGGTGATAAATGCTTATCTGAAGCTCCTAGGGTTTAATAGCATGAGAGGGAGACTTATAATCAGATATATTTTATCTGTCTCTAGTTATAAGCAAAGAAGAACCACTCGTGTTCTAACTTTAAATCAATCCTTAGAAATATCAATAAGATGTATTCATTATAATTTGATATTCTATGTAATAAATGAGCATTGTTAAAAGTAATAGAACTATTTGTAATGCTATGCAGAATATGACGAGCAATATAATTTTTTGCCAAGTTAAATTAAAACATTTCCCCAAGCTTAAAAAAGTCCGAACTGAGGCTCTTCATATAAGCAAAGGAGTAGAATTACATTTGTTTAAAGAATAAATTGTGTAAATGTTCATGCAACAAGAGACAGAGAAGATCAGCAAAGACTTGAAATGTTCTTTCATTTTTTGTCTACAGTGAAATGTTTCCAAGTTAAGATGAAAAAGAATACTAAAATGAGTTACTGTTCTTATGTGACTTGAAAACCATTATAGCCAGTGGGATTTGTTGAGGAATTTCAAAGAAAATATGTCTCCATTAATATCTTCATGCAGCTGTACCAAGGTATAACTCATTGATTGTTTGTACCCACTTCCAGTTAATTCTTTTTAAAGGAATTTTTAAGTAGTAGTCATATTTCCAAGAAAAGAGAGATTCTAATCTGAATGATTGATTACAAGGCTGTATTATTTAAGGTATGCATTATCTGATAAATACTCCCCCAAAATACAGTATGCTTGTTACGTTTTGGATTCTTGGCTGTGTACAGTAAGTTTCTTACATCTAGAGTATAAAACCATCCATATTTTGTGTACATGTGCACATGTGTGTGTGAGGGAGGTATAAATGGTTGCTAGTTATCATACATGGTTTCCTTCCTCTGGTTTTATGTGATGCTCTTTTGGTAGCAAACTATATCAAGGTGCTTATAACACATAGAAGTGCAGTGTTTTTAAATGTAGCTCACACCAAACCTTAACTAATTGTCAATCTCTCGATGATCTTTACCAAACAGCCAGGTTGAACTGTCCTATATATGCTCTAGTAATGTTGTTTTGTGTTCCATATGCTTAAAACTTCAAGTTTGGTCGTAAGCTTCCTCATCTGGATACACTTCAAAGTCAGATTAAGATCACGTGTCAAGCACAGTAAGAAACTTTGTGTCTGCAATTTTTTTATCAGCTTTGAAGGGCACTGCCAGAAATCTTACTGCATCTTGCAAAAAGGGTTGTTGTGAAGAGAGTGAGGTTAAAAAAAAAATCCAGAGGTTTACAAATGTGAACTATTTGAAGGTTATGAAACCAAGCCTAGAAAAGGGGTACCTGGTATCACCATGAGTCTGCATTAGGTTCACATATAATGCAGATGAGCTGTTTTGCCATGACACCTTTGCTTCACTCCGTGCAGAGGGCACAATTTGTGTTCTTGGTTTCTGCACAGGAATAAAACAGAAGGCAATTTTCTGCACAGTTGAACTGAGAAGAAAGTCTGCATCTGAACTTGGTCTTGACAGGGCTTGCATAAGGTTGCCGGGGTCTGTGCTTGTTGATTCACCTGCACTCCTCCTGCCATTCACATAAACCAACACAGGAGGTGTACACGAGCAGTAGCTGGTGTCGCACAACACACAAACACAGATGTAGTGATGTGAAAAATATTAAGGCAGAAAATACTCCACGCTGCTGTTAGTAGACAGTCCTGTTCGTGTAAGACGTGGCTGTAGGAAAGGACTGTAAGTCTGAATAGCTTTTCTTCTGAAAATGAAAAGAAGTGCCATTTTCACTTCCAGCGTAATGGGTTAGTACAGGATAATTACCTCTTAAGTTAAATACTTTCAATATAAAGCAAGCAATATGTACCAGTATGTCAAATGCCCTATAGAAAAGCCAGAATGATGCACTAGGCAGCTCAGATTTTATAATAAAATCGCAGATGCTTCTGTTAAGCTGGAACCTTCGTACAGCCAAGGGTTTACTTGTAGTGTTGATTGCCATTTCTTTTCTCAATCACATAACAGATGGCAGCTGATCTATTGTGAAAGCAAGGCAAGGCAGCTCATCCCTCGTGAAAAAACGCTACAAACATCTCAGTTTTTAGATAAGCACTGCCCATTTTTGCAGACAAGAAATGTGAGGTGCACAGTGTATGTGTCCAGCCCAAAGCCACACCATGTCACCCCCCTGGCAAAAGGAATGAGGTTCCCCTGAATGCGTGGAGTGCAGCTGTAGCAGCACCATGTCAAAGAAGATTAAATCGAGGCAAATCCCAGGGACTGGCCGCACTTCACCTTGCTGTGCTGTGTCAGCGTGTGCTTGGAGGTGTTGTGTTCATTTTGGAGAAGTTGCATCCATTTTGTGTGAAAATGAAGCAAAAGCATCTGCTTGAAATGACGATGAGGAAACTTAACCACGGTTTCCTCTCTCCACCTTGCATCCTCCCTTCATGGCCATATATAGTAGCAGCTATTGCCACTTAGGCAATGCAAATATAAGGCTGTGGGTTTATCAGTTTTGAAAAAATAGATGGAAAAATTGGATGTCTATATAAAAAGGAGTTTTTAGAAATAATAATAATTTCTGTTGCTGCACAAGGAGGAGGAGTAAATGACCCTCTGCTGCAAAACACCAATAAAGTATTTGGCCTGACAAAGTCCAACAGTGCTCTAAAAGAAGCTCCAGTTGCATTTTTAAGGCTTTTTGGGCCTTATAGATAGAATAATACAGATGAAAAAAATGCAGTTGTGTTTTGCATTTTAACTCTCCCTTGAAAGACTCATGCTCTTGCTGCTGCAGGCCCTGCTTTACTGGTGCAGCATTTACCAGTTTTGCTTCCCTGTGTGTGGTGTGGAGGTGGCAGATGAAACTCTGGATGTTGCAATGAGCTGGGCTGTCCCTTCACTTGTTTCAGCCCGGGAGCACGCCTTGTTTGTCCTAGCATTCCCGTTTCCTGGCCCGTCAGAACAGCAGTGCAGTGCCAGACCTGACACAGTGTTTGTAGCAGTCTCCAGTTGGGAACGCCTGTGGCACAGTGGGGAAGGGGTCAGGAGACACGGAGAAGCCTCCTTGCTATCCGATACCAGTGCTGAATTCCCAAAGGTGCACCCAGCTCGTTGCTGGAGCCAATGCACTCCCCTCCAGCTGTCCTGGGGCAGGAATCTGGGATAAGTAGTGGACACTTGCAAACTGAGTTTTAATGAAAGGTGTCAGGTTATTTGCATAACCCAGATTTGTTTGTACAACCCCTTTAAGATCCAGTATTTGTCAAACCGTAAAGATGTGACATTTTGTCCTCTGTTAGGGAATGTTTTTGAGCAAGCTTTTCCCTTTTACTCCCTTTATCTTCCTACAGTCAATTGCTTCTGCAGACATGGATTTGAATCAGCTGGAAGCCTTCCTCACTGCCCAAACCAAAAAACAAGGTGGCATCACGTCAGATCAGGCTGCAGTCATTGCAAAATTTTGGAAGAACCACCGGACTCAAATCCACGAGAGCCTGATCAATCAGAGCCGCTGGGATAATGTCTTGAAAAACATGAACTGGCGAGTGGACCTGAAGTCACAGTTGAGGCACATTGGTCAGATAAACACTCCTGTTGCAATAGTTGAAATGGAACTGGGAAAAAATGGGCAGGTAAGCTTCTTTTTGCAAATTATATAAATAAACCTGATGTAGCTACGTATGCACTGAGGCATATTACCTATTGCTGAATTCACTGCGTCCAAATCAAGCCAGTTGATTCGTCAGCACTGGGCCTTTAATGGACTTGAAATTGCGGTCCATCTTTGGATACAAAGAAACATTCTGGGTGGTCAATGCAGCTTTTGCTTTCTTTTTTCCATATCTTCATTTGTGTATTGACAGCTCTCTTTACATTAAGCTTGAAAAACCAGAGGATGTAGAAACCAAACATTATCTTATAATTCTGTTTGTGTACCATGTACTGCAAAGTCGATTAGTCTTTTTTTTCTAATTCAACACTAAAATTAGTTAAAATGTGCAGAGTAGGAGCTGAAAAAGAGTAAAGTTCACAAATTACGTTTTATAACAAATGAGAGGAAAGACTCCTTTTTATTTTACATGACACCCATGCTTATGTTGGAAGTACATCCTTATTACCTGTCACATTATGCAATCTGGCCTTATCTGCCTGAACGATATCTATATATATATATATATATATATAGCTCTATCAGTGCTGAACACCGCCTTCCTTTTTTAATCTTTATAGTCCATAGGAATGTACAGCTGAAGGCACAGCTTCCCATCTTTACTTTTATCGTCGTTTTCTAACAGGAAATGTGTTTCAGTTTGGTATCTTTTCTCTCTGCAATGCTTTAGTAAATTTTTAGACCTCATTTCTCAGCAGTGGCTACTGCGAATCATGCCGTGAGCTGATAAGGGCATTTTGATGTTAATAGTTAACATTTAGCAAGTTTCCTTGTATTTCATAATAGATTTATAGTGAGAGTAGCTGAATTAGGAATACCTCAATCCATACATACGTGCACACACCTGGAATATATATGTGCATAGGAATGATTGAATTCCAACTGTGTGGCTAAGCCAAGACTGGGATGAACATACATGCAAGCTGGGATCCTACAGAGAGAGTAGATATTGTTGGAGTCATTCTGTTAGTTCACTTTTCTTTGCAGTCAGTGGAAGCTGAGCCTTCCACTCGTGGATCTCTGCAGTGACCAATACAATAATGGCATGTGGCTTTAGGTTTTTTCCTAACCTCAAAGAAGTGGAGTTTTCTGCTCAGGATCTTGAGACTGGAAACGATTATGTTCTATTAGTAGCAAATAGAAAAAGGTTGTTTTGAATAAAAAGCTTACAGGGTGCACATTATCATGAGTACATCGAGTACATTAGTGAGCAAATGGGAGAAATGCCTACATTCATTAAAAAATGCATCCTTAACTCTGAATCACTGTTGTGTTTCATAAGGGCATTATGTAGTTAGTGACTCCTGTTTTGAAACTGCTTTCTTCCCCAGTAATGGATTTTTACAGTAACATCAAGCAGCAAGTATATTTATATTTCTCTCACCCTCTGCAGAGAGAGTCAGGGGATTTGAGCATGGAGGAAGAATACACGTTTCTGAGACACTGTAATGTCTCTTACCGAAGAGCCCCACAACAAAATCAAAATGAATTATTTTAGCAGTGCCCCTTCATGCTGCAAAGGGAAGTGGTTGTGTGAATGGATTTTTGGAACTGCCATCAAACACAGCTTTTCTCTCCTTCCCTGAGGATACCAGTGAGCTGTGGCAAGCCTGATACGTGGTGTCAGTTAAACTGGTACTTACCGAAACAACCATGGAGTAATTAGCATTGTCACCACTTGAGTCAATGTACATTTATTCTAAGGAGCTCTGGTTTCACATAGCCTTTAGCTTTGGATTAAATAAGTTCTCTGCTGTAAATCTTTGGGTTGAGGCACTCTGCATCGGGTTGTATGCTCCTGTGATGGGATGAGTTTTGGGAAACCACAGGTGTTTGGGGACCTCCTGGAAAGATTGGTCACAGAGACTCCTACTGGAGGTTGAAAAAGTTGTTGCACACTGGATCCAGCCCACTAACTTGAAACTGTCATGTTTTATAGTCTTTATAAGTATTTTTACTTTATTGTTAGCACATCTCTTCTAAATATTAAGTTTTGTAGCACATCAAATACACATATACTGGTACCTTTCTTAAATTTAGCAGAGAACATATTTTCTAAAAAGTTCTCAGCCATAGATGGGATTTGATGAATAATGAAGATCTGGCTTTGAAGAAGAAAGCTAGCTGATGATTCAGGAGTAAATTATTCACAACAGACTGTTTTCGTTTGGATACATGATAACAGGGGAGTATACAAATGCATTGATATGTAATGAATTGACATGAATATTTCATGGTTCAGCAGAAGCAAAGAAATGCTCTGTAGAAAATGTACCTTTCCAGAAGTCACTCTAATTCTTCTCAGTGTCTCTGGGTTGGATTTAGGTCTCTGCCCAGCAGAAGGCCAGGCTGCTTGGTGGAGCATCTGCTCCTTTTGCTTCAATAAATAACTTTGCTTCCTGCTTGCCTTCTCTGAATTTTAGTCAGTTAGTTCTTTCATGATGGGAAGGCTCTGTGTATGAGACCTGGTGTGGTTGGAAGTGGGGAATTGGAAGTGACTGGTTCATAAATGCCGGTAGACTGTGTTTACATGAATTTTGTCAAATTTTGTGAATGTTTTCTGACTGGAGAGAGATATTTCTGGATTTGAGAATCCATCACAATTTGCATGCATTAATTCTTGCTAGCTTTGCCATTACTAATAATAGAAAAAATTGAACCCTTTTCCCTAAGTGCTCTTAAAAACACTTCTGATGAGAAACATTTGAAAATACCACACTCCAAACTTTGAAAAAATTTGATTCAGGGTCTATAACTTGGAGTTTGAACTCTTCTTCAGTAAAGATTTTACAGCAACATTAAAAGTTTCCTTTATGCTGGTGTTGTAGTCTTTATAGATCCTGGTTAAAGGCAGATGAACATGCTAGCCATGAAGTGCTCAGCTTTGAAAGCCCGTTTTCTTTAACAATATGACTAAAAATAAACTGATAAAGCAGTTGCACTTTAGCCTGCATTTGCCTTCATCTTGTGGTATTTAGTGCTCATCACTGCTGGTTCATTTTTTCCATTTGAACAGCCCATTTTTTTCTTTGGCACAATGGTTTTATCCTCTTGGGATTTTTATCTACCTTGCTGGCTTTCTCTTAAAACATCTATAGCTGCCTGCCCCCTTCTTTATGTCCTTTTTTATCTTGTTCTCCCTCTCTGAGCATGTCTGTAAAGCTCTTTTGGCACGAAATTTCAGCCAGACATGAATCTGCCAGGAGGGATGGTGGAGTGAGCTGGAGCATCCTCCTCCTCATGCCCTTCCTGCCCCTCTGCCCCAGCACTGCTCCACATGGTGGGCACCCACTGCTGTGCAGTGTTGGCTTACCTGCACATTTCAGTCACAGATTTATACCTGACCTTGCCATTGATAGAAAATTAATGCATTGGTTTTGCACTGTGGCTTGGCCCTAAGATTACGTTTAAACTTGTTTTCTGTACTTTGTCGTGTTATTTTCCTCTTGAGATGTGCCTCTCCCCTGGGGCTGTTTTCTTCCTGGGGGCTGATTTGCCAATAAGTTTCACTTTCTTGCAGCATTATATATTTTGCAGTTTAGTATCTGAGACTGATCAGATATTACAGATTAGCTGAGAATTTGTTCTTGGCTTTTTTGCTTTAACTTATTTATGGAATGGGTATTTCCACATGCATTTCTTTTCAGTGTTTAAGACACCAGTAATCCATGTAATATCACTTCTGTTGGGGCTTTGTTGGATCTTAAAGAATGTTCTATGATCAAAGAGTATTTTCTGCCCTAGTTTAACATGAAGCTGGGATTCTCCTGCAGTATTCTTCCCAGAAAGACCTGAGGTAATCACATCAGGATTATGGATTAGAGGGTTTTTTCCCAAGTTATTGTATCTCTCTTATCTTTTAACAGTTAATGATATACAGTGGGTAAATACCACAATGTAGCAAATACCAAAAGCTGCATACAAGGTAAGAAATCAGGATCATTTCTTTCAAAGTTAAGGGCAAACAGCCACCTTTCATTCCTTATACTTTCTCTGGTCTGAAATCACCAGGGATATGTATCTTCACAAGAAACCAAGTGTTTTTCTTTAAAGAACAGGCAAACGTTAGCAACAGACTTTGCAGTGAAACTCTAATATTTGACACTTATGACTGTATTTTGATTGTCACTTTAAACTCTCCCTAGTGAGCTAAAATACTTTCTGATGAAAGGACTTGCTAGGTGAAGTGCACCTTTGCCAGTGCAACAGCATACTTGATGCTGAAAAAGTAGGAACTGTCAGCTGGCAGTTCACCTGCTGTCTGCTAGTGGCTGGGTCCAGACACTGGTTATTCTGAGAGAATAATAATAATAATGGTAATAATTCTATTAATTCATGTGTGGAAAGAGTTTATAGGGAGTATAGACAGTTGTCATGTGCTATATGTAGGAAGCAAAATGTTACCAGTATTTTGAAGGTCTGGAGCTTGACATTTCATCGAGTTTTGGTTGCAATGACTATAAAGATTTAATTAATGTTTTGGGTAGGAGTGAAGTAGGTCTCAAAGTAAACTTCAGGGAGATGAGTTGTTTTTTTTCTGACTTGTTAATTATGTCTATTCTACACAAATTTAGGCTGAAATTTCTATCACCTGTGCTATAAACAAATTATATTTATTTAAAGCATTCACACATGAACACGCTTTCACAATGTAATAAAAAAATCTTAGAATTTATCTTCTATAAAACTCATTCTCTTGCTGGGAGTATGGATTGAATGCTGCTGAGGACATGGTGGTGTTTTGTGCATTTTTCTAAGCCATTTTTCTCTTGGCTTTTGTCAGCTACAGTTATCCCCAGCAATAGCTGTCGCTGCTGCAGAGAGGTCAGACCACGAGAACATCAGGAGTAAACTCATGCCATAGGGAGGAAGGATTATGGCTGCGCCTGCTTTTGCCTCTGTGTGACTCCAGGTCAGGCTGCTTCGAGATGTGGCTGAAAATAGCCCCAGATAATGGATCTCCAGTCTTTTTTATGTAGAATCTGTTTGAAAAGGCAGATTGCTTTTTGTAGGATACCAGTGTGGGCAAAGTTATGCATGGGGAGATGAAAAGCAGCTCCGGGTACCCAAACCAAGATAACGCTAGCCTGGCCTGCAAAGAGGAAGGAAAAGCAACCACCAAACCATTTTTTCTTTCCAGCCATAATCTATCTTAATCTTTGTAGCTATTAACATCATCAGGAACGATGTTCCGGTCGAAAATGGGAAAGCACGGGCATTTAGAAGCCAAATTAATCAACTTAACCCCAATGGGCTTAATATTTTTATGTGATTAAGATGATAGAATCTGGTAAGTAGAAGTCAGTTGGAAAAAAATCACCTTTGTGGCCAAGCCGAATGTAATCATTTGAGCTTTTGTTCACCTTGGAAATTTATGAGCTGGAGGGAACAGTTACATAAGGGCAGTACAGTGCAAAAGCAAATAAAAAATGGAGAGGGCAGCAGGTCACTCAGCACAGAGGAAACTGGAACACAGTTGACTGACTTAACTCAGTTATTTACTTAATCCTCTGCATGATACTCTCTGTAGTCCGTTGCTTCGACAGGTCAATTTTTGTCACCTTCTTGTGAGAGTGGAGAGAAACTTGGGGAACAAGAAGAGAATTTTGTTATTTGTGATTCTTGGGACGTGGAAGTGTAATATGTATGTTAAGGAGATAAGAGCATTAAATGGAGGTATTAAATAACTGTCTGACTCCAACTGTCACTTCTCCACTGGATATAGTTGACAGTATTTTTTACCTCATCTATACATCCTATACAAAGCAAGGATATTCTGTAATCAGTAGTGCTGACAGTTTCCATGCTGGTTTATTTGTGCCCTGTATATACAGATGTGCAAGTGCACACATACTCATATATTCCCTATCTGTACTCTGGAACTGGATTTGCTGAAGTAATTAAATGGAATAATTTAACTGAGATGTAAGTATTTTGTGATTGTAGCTGAGCTCAGGGTATTACAGGGGAAATTCTGCATTAATTGAAGGTAAGCTATATGAAGACAGCAGTGATGCCTGTTTACAGCCTTTCATCTGCCTAAATTCAGATTCATTCCTGGACCCTTGAAATTTTTTACCTTCTCAGGTCTTGCACATTATGGCAGGGGACTTGCCATCTGTTACATATGATATCAACGATATCAACAAATATTTTGAAGTCTAACATCACTCTGACATTTACATACAGCAGTAAAATGTGGGATAGCTTTGATGGAGTGTCCTCCAGAGCATCTCTTGCACCCTTGAGAAACAGATTGCAACAAGACCAGGACAGGGGCAGCTGGGGTCAACAGCTGAAAATTGTCCCAGCAAAAGTATTTCACCACATACCTTTTCTTGGAGTTAGCTCTACAGAGTCAGAGACCCTAAACTGCATCTCCTCCATCACCAAAGGAATTGTTCTGTTTGGGGCAGGTTGGCAGAGCAGTTTCTATGTGACACTCGCACTTTTGTTGTATAAATAATCACAGGCAGTCCCACTGTCTGTGCAATTTCGCACCACCATGGACTTGGGGCTGTGTGGAGAGTGTCTGCAGACATGCAAATGAAAGCACTGCATTTGCACAGAATGGCACGTGCAGACTCGCACCATTTGGCCGCATGACCTTGCAGCAAAGCCAGTCTATAATTGAGGCAAAATGTAGTTGAAGGACCAAAAACAATAATCTCCCCTAGGATCTTTTTAACAGAAGTCAGAAGTTTTGCATGATTCTCAAAAAAACATTTTAAAAAGGGGAAATTTCTTCACTGGAGAGCCTGTATACAGCGAATGAAAGCCTCTTTGCATCTTAGCTCTGGTGGTGTTGCCCATCTGTGTTCTTCCAAGGACTTAGATATCAGTATTAGCAAGTAATTTGATCTTAGGAAGCTCAGGAAAAAAAGGAGTTGTTATGAACATAAGTGCCCACTGCATTGGCTGACAAAGCTTCTTGTTTTTACAGGCCTAGCCTGGCCAAATACATTTAAAATTGTTGTTTTGCCAGTTGGCCAGCCATGCCCCTCTTGACATTATGCCATGTTGCTGCTGAGAAGTGCTTTGGAGATACTTTCAGGTTTGTGATGACCTCTTTTGGGATCTCTGAGCATTAGCATTCAGGGGTGTAAGTAAGAACAGGTCCTTAATTTATTTTAATTAGGAAGAGCTACTGCAGGAGAAGGTATCAGAAGTTACAAAAGGAGAAAGCTGGCACATAACTGGGGAGAAACACTTGTAGGAGCAGAGCATTACACTCTTTTTGCTGCTTAATCCTTTGGATTGTCTTTATTCTATCTTAAATGCATGCGTATATATATGTGTGTGTGTGTATATATATACTTTTCATAAAAGATGGACCTCAGTTTTTGCTGTGTGAGAATTGATGCAATAGAAGAAACAACATAGTCCACAGTGGCAAGGCAAAATCTCTTCAGTTCTTGGCTAGTTCTCAGTGTAATCTTTTCATTGAGCAGATGTTTCCATTCTAGTTTCTGGCAAACTGTGGCTTTCCATCCTTCTAGAGCTTCTACCCATCCTAGTTAAAAATGAAGAAAGGTAAGCATAATATTTTTTCCCTTTTCCTCTTACCATTCTGTTTACAAAACCTCTGACTGAGTGATTCCGCAGGTAGCTGGCTGGAATCTGCTGGTGTACAAAGCTGTCCTTGGGAGTTGGTAGCTGAGCATTAATGCTGGGGTGCTGTGAGCTCCCTGCATGGAAATGCACTTAATCACCATGTGAAACACTTGGAATACTAGCACCCTGTTTGGATAAAAGCAGGCTCTCGCTCCTGCTGCAGTTGCTGTTGCTGTTACATACCACTAGCAGTGCTGCCTAGGAACTTGTAGAGGCCAGCAGAGAAGTTTTGAGAGAGACTCGTGCCCCTTCCCAGGGGAGTGAATTAAGACTGTAGGAAACAAGGCCTTTTTGTTTGCAGGTTCACTTACCTCTATATTAAATGGATTTGTCTGCTCCTTAGTATGCTGTCTTCATCTTGTCAAAATAGAAACTGAAAGAAAGGCAGTAAGTAGAACTGCCACAGAAAATCACGCATGGGTCTGAGTCTAGTTTTGGTGTCAGATATTTTCCTTGCTGTGAGGTGGACGTGAAAAGTTCCTGACCTTTGCTGCTTGTCCTCAGCCTTGTGCTGCCCCACCAGTGATGTGTTCATGGAGCTGAAAGTGGCTGAGTGAGTCCAAATGAAATATTTTTGTTCCCTCCACACCCTTTCATTTTTTTCACCCATATTATTTTTAGTGTGGATCAATTTATTGAAGGGACAGGTTGAGGGCAAAATTGAGCAAAAGAAATTGAGAGCTCTGCCTTGCTTTGAAAAAAAATGTTAATTTAAGCATACATATTCAAAGAGCCACCATTTTAAATCCTAGCTAGGGATCTCTTGAACGGAAATGAAGCAGCTCTCCTTGAATGCTGAGGATAACTTCTCTGAAGTGCCAATTTTTCTTCCAAGAATGGAGGAGGAATAGAAAATGAGAAACAGGGCTCTTGGATGAGTTTTGTATTGTAGAGTTCATCTGGAGAAGGATGGAAAAGGTATCTGATATGGAAATGATCTAAAAGGATATCTGGAGGTGGGAATCTGCGCAGATTGCAAGAACAGGGGAATCTTGGTACTTTAACAGCGTAGTTATTCTTTGTTTCTAGAAAGTTTCTCAGCTACATGGGTTTGTGACAGCATTAATGAGAAACATGATTGAAATAGTGGTCCTATTCCTTGCCTGGTTATTTTGTCTGGTGTTAGTGGGAAATATGGTGAGCTGAGCCACAGCTTGGCTGAGTTGCCTGAAGTGATCTTGTGAGTCTGGGAACAGCAGCAGAGTCCTGACTAACTCACAGCTTTAACAAATAAACTCATTTATTGTTCAGGGTTTTTTTTCATTCAGTGGTTACAAGAAGTTGGTTGCTGTTGACAATTTCATCCTCAAAATAGCTTTCTCTGTTTCCTTGCATGCATCTGTTCATTTTTTTTTTCTTTTTGCTTGTTTTGAAAATACTTACTGAGGCAGTGTGGTGAAGCATAAGTTTCCCTGCTTTTCTCTGAAAGGAGATGGTTGGAAGGAGATCACTGGCAAGTGCTTTTGGTTAAGACTTCATTGTCCTATATACCACTTGAGGAAATGACTACTTTGAGTATAATTCCAGGAGCAAATCCTCTTCATTTAGAAAGAGATTCTAACTTACAAAAGATACAAGACAGTCCTTTGATTAAGAAACCTCTTGCAGCTGTAGTTTTGCATAGACCTTGACACAAGGGGGTGTTTTTCTGTCCTCCTTTCAAATTATCAGTTGCGAAACTCCACAGAGATAATCAGGCATGCAAATCTTTGATATATTTTTAGTTCAACTCACTGATGTATATTCATTAATATGTTAATATGACAAGGAAAGCATAATTTAAATTGCATATGTTTAATTTGGTTAATAAATGCTTGAAATACAGTCCCAATTTTAGAAGTAGCCATACTTGATGCCAATTTTTCAGGGTTTTTTTCCTTTTTTAATCACAAGAAGAGTATAAAACCTCTTGTTTTATGTACAGAAATAACTTTGTGGTGCTTTTTACCCTGACCCTCCACAACCAAAGGACCTCTGTGCTGGGAATCAGTGCTCCTTGTACACTTCGTCAATTCCTAATAATTGAATTGTAATAAATTGTGTCAGTGGAGACCTAGTGAAGATTATGGTGTTGTAATTTGAGTTCCTAGACTGCATTAGGTGGAGTTAGATAGGTAGATAGTAGATGAAAAGAGCAAAGTTTCCTCGTGTTCAAATACGACAAGGCTCCACGAATGCAAATCAAGGATATGCTTGCCCTGTATTTAAGTTGCAGTGCCCTGACTAAATGAGATACAAATTACTACTGGAATTAGAATTAGACAGCTTCTGAATCTTGGTTGAACCGGCAAAGCTGCTATAATATCCACATTTTTTTTAAACCCCTGAAGTGATGTTTGAATGCTTACAGGCAATAAACTTTTCAGTCAATTGATTCCACTTCTGTTGAATTGCCCTCAAAAGTGAAGCGGTGCTTTAAGGACTATTAAAAAATTTCATTCCATTTAACCTGTAAATACGCCACAGGACTTGAGAAAATGAGTTTGATAATTGCTTTTTTTTGGGAAGACTTCAGCCTGGAAGGCAGCATCTTAAAAGGACTCAGCTTTGAGGAGCGCCTCTAACGTATCCAGTTAGAGCCAGTTACACTAGCCTGACTTCCTTGGTCTGAAGTAATGAGGTGTGACAGTTCATGAGTGCAGTGCATCATGGTCAGAACCAATAACCCCTTTCAGAAAATTACATTTCTGCTCTAAGCAGTCATTTTGAGTTATCTGCAGCTAATTGTAAACTGCCTGCTTTTACGGAAATGGAACGCTCGCATTTCCCAGTAAATACCACCGTGATGCTCCGAGACAGCTATGAAGTGCAACTGTCTGGGAGAAAGCTCAAGTCTGATCAGATTTAATTAGGCTGGAACCTGTTCCTGCCTACAAATATCTTGATTATACAAAGAGAACAAACATGCCACTTGACAGAATTGGCTTTTGTGATAGCTACTGCTGTGAGGGCATGAAAAAGAGGTGTTGATTCACATGCTTCTTCTCACTGAAGATTGAGCTGAACAATGAGCTATGTCTGCATCCAGCTGGTCACCCAGAGCTCACCAGAGAGGACATGGAGAAACCCAGGCTGCTTGAGGGAAGGATAAATCTGTCTGCCTTGGACTATTCACACAAAGAATCTGTGTGGACTCCAAAGGAAAGCAAGCATTACTAGGTCAACTCTAGGAACCTAAGGTTTGGTGAGATAGATTCCACTCTCTGTTTGAACTGCCTAGTGATTAATGTAGCTCGACAACTCCTCCTCTCAAAAGAGTGGTATGGATAAAACCTCGTCACTTTGTTCAGCTCAGGGCAGTGGAGGCACACTGCTTCAGCCTTCGTTTTTTAGGAAGCAAAAGCAGAAAAGAAATGCAGCACCTCCCATTACACTGTGGGAAGTGTAGTTTAGTTAATGTCATTAAACTGTCAGCCAAAGAAGTGCAGGCTGCTGGGTGAGAGACCTGTATTTGCATTAAATCAAAACTCTTGGGCTAAAAATTAATGCAAGTTATAAATGAAATTCTAAAGAAAACCTCTTTAAATGTGAGTTTCTTTTTTAAAGTCGTATTTAACAAGCACTGAGTTTACTGAGCAGAGGTACTTAGAGATTTAAGCACATCAAATGCTTTGCATGACAATTAACAGCATGGATAAGCTGTGTTCCAGGAGCACTGAGGTATCCTCATGGTCTGGATATGAGGTGTGACTGAGCCACTTTGTTTCCTAACACTTTCCTCTGCAAGCACACCAAGTCAAGCTGCGTGGATGCTAAGGGAGAAGAAAGACAATACTTGCAGCTGAGAGTGAGGGTTTGAAAGATGATGGACAAATGGATCGGTTTCAAGGGCTTGAAGCTGCTCTCTGGGGAAAGAGGCAGTGAAGAAAAAAAGAGGCTTGTTTTTCCAGGCACAGAGGTTGGAGATCAAAAGGACTCTCTCACCTCTGAAGGGGACTGTTCTCCAGAGCTGCTGGAGGAGAACTTAGTTTGAGGGACTTGGGTGTTAGATGGTGCTGTCACATCCCAGTGGCCTTTGGGTTGTCTGGGGGATGTTGGCTTGCCATGATCCTCGAGCAGAAGCTACCTGGTAATAAAACTGTGTTCAGCAAATCTTTGTATTTTATCCTAAACCATCGACTTTTGCTCTGAGCAGGCAGTACTTTCCTTCAAAGAGTATTGGACATTGCTATTCTCTGGCATTCCTGTTTTGGAAGAGGATTTTTGGAAGAGGCTGTGAGAGGTGGGATGCTGTGCTCCAAGCCTGCTTGTTCCTTCTGCTGCTTTTGGTGTGTTTGCATGACAACGTGTAGAGTTCTCCACAAACTCTTCTGGCTCCCAGGAGAGATTTCAGCTCCTGCCTTTCCCTCAGGGCAGCATGCAGAGCTCCTGGCCAGAGGGCTGAGGATGGCAAGTGCTTTAATGTGCAGACAGGGGGTATGAGATTTGCTGCCAGCCAGGAACTTGCACGTGACTTCTAATGCTTGTTGTCCTCCGGGTCAGCCTGGCTTGTGATGTCCCATCCTAGGAAGTGACAGCATTGTCCAACAGCCCTGTGTCCTCTCAGAGGGCAAGGCTTTCTCCTGCAGGCAGGGAGTTGTCACCAGGCCTCTCCCTTTGCTGTCTCACCGCCTTCCCCATTTGGCACCGTTCCCTGCCTGAGTGCGGCTCCTCCGCGCCCTCCTTTCTTCTGTGCTCTTTGCTTGGCTCGGGTTGTGTGTTTGTTTTCTCTCCCACACTGACTCTGTTTCATTCACTGCCCAGAATAATAAGAGGTTTGTTGAAAGGGTGCTGCTAAGTAATTTGTCTTCTTCATTCATTCTCTCTTTGTTTAACGTTTGTTTTCACTGAGCTTTGAATACAAAATTATTAATTTAATTGTAGTTTATTTCAATAGTATTTATTATTGCGGAGGCTCCTACACAACCCCTCTTACTGCCATAAAAATCTCATAAATGAATACTTATAATCAGTTATGATGGTGTTTTAATTCCCATTTCAAGGATACAGTCTGAAGGCAGAGAACATAAACACAAGGATTTGCATTAATTCTGGTGGCCAGTGCGAAAAAAACCCTCAACCTAAGTTCCCAGAGTGCAGAGCCTTCGTGGTATTGCCATGGTACAGCTCTGACAGTGTAGCCACGGCAGTGGTGGACATCAGTCCTGCAAACCAAACCCCAGGTGCCTCTGACTAAGCCTGGAACACACAGTGAGTTATCACCTGGACAAATGTTGGCTTGGGCCTCCTGTATGCACACAAGAACATTTACTTGTGGGCAAAGAAGTTTATTTAATGGCTCCATGTATTATAATGGCAGAACACTCATGATATCTGTAAGCCACTGGAGAAAATATTAGTGGGATTTTTTTTCAGCCAAAGAAAGTCTGAGATGGAGGTATATTGGAGCAGATTATTAATACTTCGCCATCCAAAATCTGGGAAATGGCTTTTAGTGCTTCTTTTTCCTTTTCCTGTTGTTAGAACCTATGTCAAATGCTGCCTTTTATCTGAAGTGGTTTCCCCAGAGACTTGTGCTCCATGGTATTATTCAGCCTCTGTCCTTCCCTGAACATTTTGCTTTTTCCAAATTTTCAAGTGTGAAGCAATAGCATTTTGCACCTAGTAAAATGTAGTAATTTGGTTGTATTACATGCACTCTAATCAATAAGGTGGTTCTCAGGCTTCGCTAAAGGAGTAAGCAATCATGCAGTGGGCTCAGAGTCCAGCAGATCTTGAGCTGCAAGTCAGTCACCTCTCGGCAGCAGCGCTGCCTTGCTGCATGTGCAGCCCCATTTCTCTGCTGGTTCTGCTTTCATTTCTTCTGCCTCTCCTCTTTTCTCTTCTGCTCCTCAGGCTGCTGTTCTGCCTCTTTCCTCTATCTTTTTGTTCTCTTGGCTTCTTCCTCACTCCCAAACTTGGTTCCTTGTTTTGTATCAGCAGAGCTACTGGGGTTTTTTCCTTTATTGGAGTTGTGCAGCACAGCAAGGGACCACAGACTGCCCCAGGTTGAAGCTGCCCATGAGTACATGAAGGTACAGAGGCAGTCGTGGGGAAGGTTCAGGTTTGCAGTGTCTCCCTGTGCTGTTGCTTTACATTATCCTACTGAGACCCAGTGCTGTGTTATGGAAGCAGTGTGTGGTTCTTGCTCTGTGGCACAGCTGATTTTTCTGGGAAGCTGTGAATAGACTGTGTTCTTATGGTTGTGTGTGGTTTGGTGTTTGGTTTTTTTAAAGCAGTATATGAAATCTTCACTTGAAATTTTGCATGAAACTCCTTGTCTAAACTTCTGTGGGTTTAGTGAACAGAGTTTTAAAAACAAGGATTGAATATAGAAGAATTACTTGGCACCTGCATCTTCTAATATATTTGAAGCAATGGGCTTTATGTTGTACATTTGTGTAGCTAAGCTGTAAAATTTTGTTCGTAGTGGTGATTATGCTGAGAATCAGCTTTGCTAGTAGACGTACACATGAACCCAAACGAGGCTTATTACTCCAGAGACTTAGTTAGAATTGGGCAGAGGGCAGCTTGAAAGTAAGCAGCCTATTTGCGTTTCAAGTGAGCTGTAGTTGCACTAAAGGCATGCAAACCACTGTCAGTTAGAATTATCTGTCAGTCTGTAGCAATGGAACCGCACGCTGGTGACAGGACACGTGGCTGCTGTGGGGTGCATGAGGGCACTGCTCCTTCTTTCTGATGGTTTTCCCCCTTTGGACCAGTGAATCATGTGGCAATCCCAGCTTCAAACAGGATGCTGTCAAGGGGTTTAATGGCTTTACAGAGAGAATCGATTGTGCATGCGCTGGATGAAGTCTTCAGATGCCTCACTGAACATCAGCAAACCAAAGAGTAATTATCTCTCCCCCTCTCGCCCCTTTACCTCATCTGTCATCTGTTTGTAGCCTGCACTAATCGTGCTCTTTAGACTTTTATTGTGAGTTGGCCTTACTTGAAAATAGATTTTGAGAACCGAATATGAACAAATGGGTCCGTTGCACATGGAAATAAGTATTCTTTTCTTTTCCTCTCCTCGGTGGTAAACATGCTTCACAGTATGAGCATTGTTAATGCAAATGCCAGTATCCTTTTGACACTCAATGGTATTTTTGATGAAGGCAAGGGTTGGGTCACCAAAGTGGATGGAACATGACTTTTTGTGCTGAAAACGAGAACATGGAGATCTCTTACACTTGAAGTTATGAGGATGTGTTTTGTCCATGGTTTCCCGCTCATCTGTACAAGCAAACCTTTATCTCTCAGGCTTGTGTTTAGTCTTCAGACTTAGCTGGTACTAATTAGAGACAAATCAGGTGGAAAACAATGAGTCAGATGTTGAGGAAAAGACACGGGGTTTTTTCTATTGAAGCAAAGTGTTCTACATGTAACATCTGTATTTCTGGTTAAGCAGTAGGAGATTTTCATGTCCTGCCAGGTTATTTTCGAGTATTAAAGAAATAGCATAAGAACCTAAACAGAAAAAAAATGTTTTATGATCATGGGTATGTTACACCACTAAAGAAGTTGCCTTCGTGGCACTGTAAGCTCTGTGCTGTGCTCATAGGCTGAAAAACTCACACTTGACAAAGCTAATGGCACATCTTCATGCCCCTGATAAATTCTCAGTGTATTTGGTTTCATGTGCAGCCTTCCATTTGCACAAACAGCTGGCTAAAACAAGCTATTCTGGCTTTTTCTGCTCTTCACTTTGTCTCCTCTTCCTTCTTATCTCTGAAATTTCCCCGTTTGAGTCACTGCAATGTGTTAGGTACTCATGTAGCTCACCCACTCACAAACATACATGACCATGGACTTTTTTTGGAAACTTGTGTTCAAACTCACCAAGGCTGCACCCCTGCCAGCTTGCTGTGTGTGGGTGTGTCAGGAGCAAATTATCAATTACTGACAACGAAAGCAATCTCTGGGATGGAGGAGGCCCTGGAGATACCCAGAGAGTGTTTCTTCTGAGGTTCCTGCAGGGATAGAAATCTGGTTATTTCAATGGGTTACAGTGCGTGGGGTGACATCAGGCTGGCAAGCTGTCACCCGTGGGGTTTCACTTGAGCCCAGTGCTCTTCAGCATCTCCGTAAACACCTTGGACGCAGGTCTTGAAGGAACTTGTTGATGGAACTAAATTGGGAGAGCTGTTGAGTTCTTTCTGAGGTATTTTTGGGAATTTTAAAGAGAAATTTCTTCACGGAAAAGGTGATTAAGCATTGGAATGGACTGCCCAGGGAGGTAGTAGAGTCACCATCCCTGGAGGTGTTTCAGGAAAGACTGGAGGTGACACTCAGTGCTATGGTCTGACCGACACCATGGTGTTGGGTCATGGGTTGGATTCGATGATCCCAGAGGTCTTTCCCAACCTAATCCATGCTGTGATTCTCTGGGTTAATCCCATATGTCATGGGGATGTCATATGTTATGAAGGATGGGCCCAATCCTAACCTTACAAAGATGCTTTTTTGTACTGTATTTGTGTATCTTCGAAGATTTTGCTTCTCCTCTAGCATTTAATTTCTAATAATTCCTATATTAAGGAAATGTTTTAAGGGGAAGGGAGGGAGTACATGCTGCTTTTAAAGCCCTGAATTTCTTATTAGTGTAAGCTGCATCACCCTGGAGTTGTTTCATCCCCCAGGGACTCAATACAATCATCATCATCACATCTTTTTTTGTGCACTTGCCTCTCCCTTTTTTTTTTCCACCCAAGGAAATCAGAATCTAAAAGGGAGCCTTGGAGCTTATCTTGTTTGAAAAACCTCCAGATTTCTGGCTTGCTGTCACTGTCATCATTGAACAGCGTTGCAGTCAGGTACCATGGTGATCTTAAACACTGTCACACTGCCTGCATGTACTTGTCAAATCATTTTTGTAAGGTTTTTTTTATTGCTTTGATTCCAAGATGCTGAAACAAGAGGCATATCTAATCCCCACTACAATGTCAATGCTATTTACCTGAGAAGAAACTAATTTTTTTCTGATTTGCTTAGTGCTTATTGGTGCCTTATTCCTTTGTACTGCTGTAGCTGCACGAGAACAGCTTCTGACATGGGAATCTGACTGTGTAAAAGTGCTGATCATTGGAATATGAAGGGAGCTCTGCTTCTGGACATGAGTTTCACATGAACACTGGTAAGGAACTCTCTGAAGGTAGAAATGCAACACAATATTCCCCTAACTTCCCTGGCCTTTAACTTTTTCAGGAAGCAATTCTTAAGAGTTTTGTTCTGGTCTTGAAACAATTTTCTAAAATGCATTACGTACAGACTTCAAGGCCGTGGCCACAGATGGAAGAGCAGAACCAATTCAGAATTGTGTTAAGACATCCCTCATGGCACCAGGGCTATTGTAATTTCCCTTCACTGTGATTGCAGAACAAGACAAAGCCTCCTGTGATTCCAGAAGCATACTGGAGTCCCAGGCCCAACAGTATCCTCCTCCTTAGGGGTATGAGAGTGGTTAATACCATGATCTAGCTGATATTATCCTGTGAGGGATGGTGCTGGCAAGCTGCCTGTGATGGTCATGGTTCTGAAGGGTTTGTCCTGTCTCTACCCCAGTGAGGCAGGAATTTGTAGTTCTTCCTAACCTGAAGCATACCTTGTTTTCAACAATCAAAAAAGCTTTGTTTTGAGGGGCTGTGAAGTTTGAGAAAGCCAACAAACAAGTTAATGACAACCTCAACTATAAGCATACCATAATTCTTTCTTTTTTTCTCCTAATTCATGGGTCAAATAAGGACCAAGTGGCCAGAAGCACAAGAAACTAACTTACTGGGAAACTGGGGCAGGGGCTGGAAATAAATCTTTGAGTAGGAGAGCTTTTTTCTGGGAGAACATTTACAAATATAAACATTGAAACACAGAAAATCTGGTTCTGTTATATCTAAATAACTTGTTATGTTGGCTTGACAAAGGCTAATTTTCAGCATCTAAAGTAAAAAGGGAGTTCTGCTGATTTTTGAGAGGGTTAGTTGTTACTCATCTCAGGATCTGAGATTCAAAAAAGTTTGGTTTTTTTTCTCCTACTTCAAAAAGAAGGCCATAGGCTCTTTTAGGGGCTGGTCTCTGCAACACCTACCTGAGGTCAAGCTTCCTGGGCATATCCCCGGGGTTTTGTGTTCATTCAGCTAAAGCTCTGTCTCTGAGGCTGGCCTTGTTTTTTGTAAGAGAGTCCAGAGAGCAAGATAAGGCTCAAGGTAATGAATTACTGTTGTACTAATGGCTTGTGTTTCACTGAGGGTGTAGCTGAAATGGGGCAATATCGCTGCCTCAAAGAGGTGTTGTTACAGCAGGAATTCTGGAAACATTGCAGGAGTTTATTTACTTCCGTGAGGACTTGAATTCCAGCTTTTCTATGTGATGCTCATCTTCCCTAACCTAGCCTCCATGCACTGGGCTACATGTTTTCCTGCTGCACAGGGGCTTGGGATGATGTCAGAAAACGTGAATTACGGTGAAAGGGGTGGAATTACTCAGGGTTTAGTTAGTTTCCCCTCTCGCCAGCAGCTAAAGGAGAGGATTTGTTTTCCAAGTACAGTGCCAGAACATCAGTGAAATTTCTGACAGATGCTGTTCTCCTGAGACATGGCAGTACTTCATTCTTTTTCAGCTTGGCTGGACCCAGAGAGTCTTAATCTGCAAGCAGAGTGTTTTTTCCCCTCTGCACTGTGGATCCTGATTCACACTTTTTGGCTATTCCTTCAAGTTTGTAGATAGTGGGAACTGGATCGTGGAGCTTGTATCCAAGGTGCTAGAGATAGCCTTGGAAAAGATCTTTTCCCTAGGGGGATACAAAATTAATGTGACCTGATGGGCAGTCGGAATAAAAACAGTGAAGAAAACAGCAACAAAACAAAAAATTCAAACGGCTGCCTCCAAGAAGTACAAGGTGACATCTGGGAAGAGCCATTCACCACCTAATATTTGGCAGTCAGAATTGCTTCTGAATGGTGTGTGTTGAGTCTTGTCTCTGTAGGTTCCTTGTGTGGTCAGCCGAGGGAGAGGCTTCTCCAGGGAGTGGCTCGGGGTCGATTCAGAGGGCAGATTTAGCCTGACAAAGACTGCCTTAAAGCACTGCAGCTAACGGGGCTTGGGGTGAATATTCCTCAGTGTGGTTTATTGCACAAATATTTGTAAAAGCCTGTTGGTTGCTCAGCCAGCACCTCAAGAAGCCACCTTCCAAGTTCAACTGATGCAGCAAAGAGAAGTTTGTTTGTGATGCTGATACATGTGTTTGCTGTCCGTCCTCGGTGCAGACGACTTTTCATCATCTTTTCCTTTCCTGCCCCTTGATCCTCCAAAACCACACACACTGGTGCTTTGAGTGGCACCATTTTCCTGCCTCTTTTGGGAGGTCACAATATTTAATCTTTTTGTTGCCAGTGTTAAGAAGGGGTGAAAAGAAAGGATGTGCTGTGAAGGGATTTTTAATGAGGTATTTGTCCCCTGTTAACTCGGTGACATTGTAATAGCTGTGCCTGTAACATTATCCTTAAGTAAAAGCTGGGAGTTTGCTGATTGTTCCCCTCCAGAGCTGGAGGGGTGTCCTGTTCCGTCCTGTGTCTTTTACACTTTGACTTCTCAGTTTTTAAAACAAGAAGGAAATTCAAGGTGAGTGCAGTTTTTTGGTGAGGGTTGCACATTTATAATAGTTGTAATACAAATAATGGAAAAATACTTTTATATCGATTTAAAAAGAGGGAAATTGTTCCTCCAATGCTCTAAATGAAACAAAATCTTCATCCACCAACTGATAATGTGTTGCCCACAGAAGTATTTCTGTGTGGCTCTGAGTAGTTTTCTAAACTTGCAACCAAAGATGTGAACGCTTCCGCAAAAACAATTAAGCCTCTTTAATTCTGCTTTCCTTTCTCTTTCTTTCTTTTGCCTGAGACTGTTTTGCCTTTATTAATCTTTAGCAAGTGTATATTTATATCTTAATGTGGAATAATTTAATATAATATCAATATTTTTGCATTGAATACCAGTTACAGTATGAAATATTTATCATAGGGCTAATAAAATTACATAGACGTTCTATATTATAAAACTGTAGGAAACTGTTATGTATCCAGTTGCTGACTGTGTGGTGTTTGGGGCAGGAGGGACTGGATTTGACAGCATGGCTGTGAAGACAGAGTTAAATCCAGATGTTTTATCTTTTCATTGGACGATGTCAGTGTGTTCTAGAAACCACCCATTTATTTGATGTTGAAGCATCACCTACAATGGCAACATGAATTCCTTTCCATCTGAGCAAGAAGCAGCCAGCACTATCTATGGAGTTTTTTCACCAGGGATAAATCCACAGGAATGCCTGCTGACCTCTGTGTCTTGAACTTCCAGCTTAGCTTAGCCTGCTTTCCCTGTTTATCCTGTGCACTCCTTGGGTGAGGGAGTTTCATGGCAGGGGGCAGCCCTGCTGATACTCAGAATTCAGAAACTTCCTGAAAAAAATATACAAGGAAATATGTAGTTCAAAAAGAGTGAAATTTTAGTCAAGATTTTATTGGTAATTTTTTTAATGTTATCACTTTACAGGAATCTATTTTGTACTTGTAAACCAGCAAAAGAGTTGTGTGCCTTTGCTTCCTAGGAAATTTGTAAATATTTATCTTTGAAATTGCATATCAGATAATTCATGGCTAAGGGAAAACCTTTGTATTTCATTGTGTGGCTTTCTGTGGAAGGAGCTGTCTCGCCAAATCCTGTCATACAGCCAATACCAACTTAAAAAGACTTCCCAAATCCTCACATTTTGATGTTATCAGCTGTCTGTGTTACCATAATGTTGCATGTATTGACATGGACAAAAAAACAATGAAAGAGCAGAAGAAGGTGTTGAAGTGCTGGGCTGTAGCTGTTGGGTGCAGCCTGGTGAGGATGAGCAAAGTGTTTGCCTTTGGAACAGGAGAGCTCAGCCCACAGCTGCCAGATTTTAAAGTTATGGGGTTTTTTCTGTTCTTCTCAGTATGCGGAAAACTTTGTTTTTGTAGCATTTCTGAAGAACAAGGTTAAGTTCTTTCAGGACAAGTTTGTTGTATCTGACCTGGAAAGAAACAAAAAAAGTCTTTTGTTCTTATCTCTAAAATGTATTTGAAATGAAAATGAAAGAAAAACAATAAATAATGGTGGAGACAGGGCTATTTCTGTCGTGATATTCTGCCTTCTGTCCCCTGTGCACACACTGTCATTTATCGTAGCATTTGTGCCTGCATATGGTGAGTTCCACAACAGGCTTAAACCATTTATGAATTACCTCTGCAAAGTGATGTTTTGCAGGGAGTGCAGGGAGGAGAAGCTGTTTTGCCTCGTGCTGTGGCAGCTGGGGGTCAGAGGAGTCTCTCTTCATTCTAGCAGGGAAGAGGTTTCCCTACAAAATTCAGCTTCTTTCCTGTTGGCTTGCTCAGTGCTGGTGAAACGAGTAGTGGAGGAGACACCTCACAAAGAGGATGCAACACAGCATCTCCTTTATTTTCAGTGTTTCAGTTTAGCACCTGTAGGCTTTTTTCCATGAAAAACAGGGCTAAAGCTTAGCTTGCCTTATGCTTTATTTCTTCAGATCGCTGTTTGGCGTGTTCACATGGGAAGGATCAAGTCTTCTGTTGTGTTCTGGGCACTGAATTGCAGTCCTTGTTGCAGTGCCTGATTGTAAAGTCACATCTCCCAAGAAAGGCGTTTTTGTCTGGTGAAGTGCTGGTGGCCAAGTCCTGGCGAGCAGCGCCGTCTGCCCAGCTGGGCAGCACTTGGATTGTCACAGCTTTGCTGCTGGGCTGGGATGGGATCTGATGGAGGACATTAACTATCAAGATGCTGATGCTTGACTGTTTACAAATGGGTCCTTGAGAGAGGTTTTGGGGCAGGGTATGTTTTCCCAGGGAGAGGGCTTGTTTTCCCAAGGCGTTGCCCGCCATCGTGTTGCACCAGAGCTCTGGTAGCTGTTGTGACAGCCACCGAGACACATCCCTATGTCAGAATGCCCTGTGGTTCCTCAATCACAGCACGTCCAGGCCACCTGAAAAGCTTTAGGGACATCTTGTGACCTGAAGCTGTGCTCAGAGTATGAACCCAGCCCCTCACCCCGTCAGGGCCCCAGGCACGTTCACTACATTCACCCCTGAGGGTAGGGAGTTTACATCAGCTGCTGTTCAAATAAACATAATTAGTTTGGACTTTGTTTTTTGGACAGTACACATCAATTGTGTGGCAAGGCTTTTATTGGCAATTACATGTTTGCTTTTCCCTCATAACGTTATTTATGCACCAACAGGCCTTTGATTTAAGAGACTGGTTTACTGGTCAGACATATAATGCTATCTCCTCAGGTTACCCATGTGAGATGTCCATCACCCATCCCTGAGCTGCTAAGCTTCATTTTCTAAGACGGGATTTTAATGAATTTGAGTTTTATTCTAAATGAAAGTGCCTATTTCTAAGAATATTGTTTGTTACTTTAGTGCTAAATCTTACAAAATACAAAAATATTTAATTATTACTGTTATTCATTAAATCTGGAATTCATTGCATATTTAGAAAAACAGACTGATATTTCTTGCTTAGTTGATGACTAAGCTTTGCTTCAGAAATAATTGGTAATTCTTCAAATAATACTTGCTCTTAGAATTAGCTAAGAGTGGGTACTCTTTGTCCTAAAGGAGGGAGAAACTGATAGTGTTCAATATTTATCCAGCTGTCTTCCCACTCTTCCCATGAGTACTTAAACCATGTGTAAATAACCACTTACAGTCCATTTCACATTGTTTTAATTAAAGCCATCTCTGCCTCCTCTGTAATTTCTCTTAGAAAAACTGCCTATAACAAAAGTTTCTGTGACATGTTTGGCATGAATAAACTATCAGGTTTTACTAACTTTTTAAACCTTTTTGTTTAACTTTTAAAAACACTTGGGAGAAAAACATTGTTCAAGAAAGGATGGTTTAAGGAAAAGCCTCGTTGAAGGTCATGGTTTTTTTCTACGTTCACCTTGTATTTTTCATAGTCATCTGTTACTTAAAATATCTTCAGGTTCGAGGTTGTTCTGGAGTTTATTTGGAATGTCTAATGACAAGCTTCAGAGGGACTATTTGTAATCCTGTGCCTTGGGAAGAGTGTCAACAACTGATAATCCAGGACCAGGAGTTCCAGTTGAACTTGGGGAGTTGCTGACTGTAATATATCCTGCACTTTCACATAATCAAAGAGCTGAATAACCATTTTATGGCTTTCTTTCCTGATACTGTACAGCTGAGGCTGCGGCACTCCTCTGCACTGGAGCTCTGTCAGGAGCCTGTAGGTTTGGTAGTTCTGAGGAAAATAGAGGATAAAACCACTAATTTTGTTTCTAATTCTTTTGGCATGCATAATGTTCAGAGGCTAGGGAGGGAATGATGCCTTTTAAACTGGATCATTTGATTTGGTCTTAAGGGCAACAAGCTATTTTTAGAGCTTTATCTGTGGTGTGAGTTAGCTGAGGTGTTTTGAAGTTCAGTTCAACAGGAACAGGGATTGTTTTACCAGCAAATGTGAACAACTTTGTTTTGTAACTTGAAATCAGTGTTTAGTTACTCTGTCCCCGTTTTTTTGTGAATCACAGTTGTGAGAAGATTCAGGACACAGATAGCGAGCGAGGCTGCTGAAACAAATGCACCCAGGGAGCAAAACTGAAAGGGCTTTGGAGATGCATTTTGCTTTTTTTCCCATGGATTGCTGAAAATAACTTTGCTTTTCATGTTACAGAATATGGATTGTTTTACATAATTTGCTGATGAGCTCATCAGTGTTCGACAGCATAAACGAATAAACCCAACCCGGATGCAGCATCAGCCTCAATTAAACCTTTCATTAGCAGATTCCATAGACCTCCATTTCCTACATTTTTTGGGACAAACTTCTTAACAGGTATCAATAAACCAAGTTATAAAAGGCAAATGCTGAAGCTTTCTGGTGATCCTAAGCTAATTTCTTACGTGCAGAGGGTTGAAGTCCTTGGCTGGGACCAGGAGGAGACAGTGGGCTGCAGCCCAGGTGCTCTCCTCAGATGAAACCAGGAGTCTCTCTTCTCTTTCACCATGCACTTCTTAACCCATGCACTGAGATTCCCAGATAATACTTTATGGATAAATTTACTACCAACCTTTTGGAAGTTAGCACACTGAGCCATGTGTTGATTAGGATACTGAGTGCTTTGCTCTGTCAACCTTTAAACCATTAGATTTTCCAAGATGTGCAAGTAAAGGCTTAAGAAAAACAAGTAATTATGGCTAATGAAAATGTCAAATGGGAGTAACATTCAGCTGAGCAGGGCGCTTTGACATCAGCACAGGGCATTACGCTCACGCTTGCTTTACTGAGAATATTCAAGCCTTAATCAAAGTTGCTGGATGTAATAGCAGAAGTTTGCAGTGTCAGGTTTGGATTGTACTTTGGCCTTTGATGGACGTGGAAGGCACTCTGATTAGAGCTCTGATTTCAAAAGCACACACTGTAAAATACTGAAAACCAGGAGAAAAGCCTTTGTCGGGCGAGGTGCTTTCCTCAGTACTTGATGGATGCCTGGATGCACACATAGGCATCCCTTTAAAAAACAAAAAATTGAAATATAGGTGAAAAATTCCTTCAGGCTCCTGGAACAATGTCTGGAGTTGCAGACAGGATCCAGTCCCGTTGTTTATAGTTCTGCCCAGTGTTTGTCCTGGTCATTAATGATCAGCCCTCTCCCAGCACAGGGAGTTTCAAAGATCTTCAGAAGCTACTGGCTTTTTCCTTATTTTGAATGGGAGGAAGGATAGCACTGCTTGCTGCCAAGACTTCAGTTTCTAAGGTGACAAGTCTCAAATGCAGGATTTTTTCTGTGAATTTGAGAATCTGAAAGATTCCTTGGTCATAATCTTGGGTCTTTTACATCCCCTCACCTTCCTCCGAGTTTTAGGATACAAAGCCTATCTTGCAGCTCTTAAAATTCATCCAAGCTTGAGTTTGGCTGTGAGCTGCCTGCTTGTATTGATCGCTTTCTCACCGATGACTTAAAAACAAGTCCATTTACTTGAAAACAAGTCCAGCTGTTGTCATCTGACAGAGGCAATTGATTTGTGTGACAGAGGCAATTGATTTGTGAGGTTCTTCCCTGCTTCTTTCAAATACTTTTTTTTTTCCCCGAAGGAAAACAGTCTGGATTTATGGGTACTGTCATTAATGGAAGGTAAATATATCTAGAATTCATGTAAAGCTCACTTTGAAGGATAAAAAGCAAATGTCACACAAGCATTTATGCAAATATTAAAGCATCATCAATATAAACATTCATAGGTAACATCATCTCATCTCAAACATTTTCAGGGTCTTTTTTTCATTCAAGAAGGAACTATAATGATATTTTTGGAAACTAGATTATAGACTAGACACATTGAGCAAGATAAAATCCACATACAGCCTGGTTCCCTGTAAAGCTTATGCAACACGTTTGCAGCCTTACACAAACTGTTCCCATGCTGAATGTGATACGGCTTTGTATAACAGGAGTCTGATGTCATCCCTGCAATTTTTAAAGCAGAACTGGGTAATCCATGAACGGAACAGTAAGGGCATTAAAGACTAAATGGGAGACTAATGACTACTGATGGATTACTGAATTTCAGGTTTTGAAGCTCTCAGCATGGTCACTTGCCCTGTGAACTGGCATCTCTTTCAAATAATCAGCCCGGCTCAGGTACTAAAGGAAAAGCTTTGCGTGAACTTTCTTGCTGCAACGGTATTCACATTCTTGAATTGGGGATGTTTGCTTTCTTGTGCAGACCACACAGATACTGCAGAACATAAAATTCTGGTAATAAACTCAGTCCTTGATTACATAGTTAAAATACACGGTTGCCTTACTGTTCTCCTCATATGAGTGGGGTGCTTTGTACAGCCTTCCTCACTGTGCTTTTCCTAAGTGCTTCAGGCACATGGCAGGGTAATGTAAAGAACCTGTTGGGTTGAGGAAGAGGAAACGTCCAAGAAGCAGGTGAGAAGGATCTTGAGCAGAGTAGTTCAGTGCCATGGCTCTCCTTATGCAGTTGGAAGTGGCAGCTTTCTGATAGCCCTTTCTCAGGAAGGGCCATCCAGAAGGATCCCTCTGCTCCCCAGCTAGTCATGTTTTTTTACCACCAGGAGCCAAGCTCCTGAAAGGTCTGACTGTGTTTCAGGCTTTTTCTGATAACAAACCTTCCAAATTATGCTAAGGTATTGAAGTGTATTTCTGAGACAGGAGATTTTGTTTAAAGGCTGCTTCAAATTTTGCTTTCTCGTCCTAAGTTGTGTAGTCCTTCACAGGAGGTAAGTCTCAGAGTGCTCAGTTAGGTGCTTTGCCACATTGTTTGCTAAAAGGAAAGAGAAGAAAATACACGCTGATTTCGATTTCTTCAGCCAGACATCTTTGGTGTGTGTTAGGCAGTTACGTCTGTTGTAAAGGTTTTGAAGGGGTTTTCTTCCCCCTCAGCAAGAAACATTTCTGTATTTACTTTAAAGAGTGCTGCCCTGTTGTGTCACCTATGAAAGCATTTGTACTGATGGCAAATTGTCCTCTCCCCAGAATGAAACTGTACCTGCTTCATTTACAGTGAGCTCCTGCACTTGGTAACTCCAAGGATGGACCATTCCTCTGTTCTTCAACTTTTACAACCTATTTTTCCCTAACAACCTTTACCCTACTATTGTTTTCTTTTTGCTACATCTGTTCCTCTTTCCCACTTCATGCAAAAGCACATTAATCATTAACATTTGTACATGTGGCTGAAAAATGGCCTTTTCAAAGGTGCTTTTAGCTGAGCTGTAAATATTAAGCAGCACATCCACCAGTAGCTGTGGGACACCCCTTGTCAAATACTGCTGCTATTAAGTGCCCCAGGTTTTTGTTTGAGAGGTAGTGGTGTGCTGCTACATGCTTTGGGATGCCCAACAGACCCAAAAAATGAACAGCAGAATTAGGGGGAGAAGGGACATGACTTCAAGATGAGTGTAGCATGTGCTGGTATTAAGCCCTCTTCTATTTAATATAGCCTTGGGACAGTGCCTGTAGCATGAGATCATCTTTTTGGAGTTGTGAAACTTGAAATACTTTGCTGCAAGTGCTGGACGCTTTGGCTGTGTCACACTCGGGTGGCTCTAAAACAAAACTATGGGTTTGGGATTTTGGGGTTTGTTTGGGGTCTTTTTAAGGGAAAAAAACAACCCAACAACTCTGTTTTGCCCTTCGTAGCTGAAAACCAAGAGGACAGTGATTAGAGCTTTTACCTAACACAAAAAATTAGGAAAGCTGCTTTTCTGTCCATTTTATCTAATAGCAATAAATCTCATTGAGCTGAGTGCATCTGTCCATATGGATGTGGCTATTCTGAGACTAAAGAACTTTACACAGTGCTACTGGTGGTTCAGACCTAGATGCCAGGCTCTTTTTGCTCCTGCAGTAGTTATGTTCTGGTGGATGAATCTGTAGACATCAAATAAAACATCAAATGCCAGCCCCTCATTATAGTTAGATAAATGGGTGTTAGCTGGGGGAAAGTATGGTGATTCATTTGTTAATGAAAAGAAATCTCTTCAAATGTTCTGTTTCTGGTAATACACTCTCTATTCAATGTGTTGTCTTTTGAAAGTCTAATCCAAATTCTAACCACTGTGGGTTTTGTTATTTGAACTTACTTCCAGCATGAGTATTCCTCTCAGGCTATTATTTTTAGATGCTTAAGACTCTTGTTTAAAAATAAAAAGTAGGTAGCTTGGAGTTCAATGCAGCCAGGTCAGTAAATAAGAATAATTTTTCGCCATTTCTATCCCTCCATCCTCCCCATCCACAGCTCCTGAAGGGGATCTCTATTTATATTGTGCCTTACAGATAAGGTTATCTCAAGTTATTTTACCCATTTTAAAGGGGTGAGGGGATGGTCAGACACCTGTTACTGTCTTCATCCTGTTCATGAATGATCCAAAGAACGGTATCCAGTTCCTGGAAGCTTCGTTTTTAATTTTGACTAATTGTTTTCTCGAAATAATGAGCAGTAGTGACTTCACAAAGCACAGTCTCCTGGCACCCAGATCATTAATGACTCACTGTATCTTTAGTAGCTGTTAAAAATATGCTTTTCCACACTTTGAAAAAGTCCTGGTCGTTTTGCTCACAAAGGATGTGTAATGTGTGGTGGGAGTGAGTGGAGATGTATTTCCTTATCATTTTCTGTTCATGACCATTTTGAGGCACAGAATCCAAGGCAACCGAAAACTAGCAAGAAAAGAAGGGGGGTTGCATTAGAGATCTGGTCCAGATGAAAAATATTGTCTGGGATGGGTTTTTTTAACATGGCCAGTGACCCTCTTGCCTCCTCCCTAACTCCTCTGCAGAGATGCAGTGCAAGGACCACTTCGTGTTTTTGAGGCTCATCTGCAGTGAGAACACTAAAATTAGTCCCCGGTTCAGGAAGACTTTGGCTTTCTTGGAGATTTCATGATAGAAATTTCATAGACACGTTCTTGAAGAGCAGCACTGGAGGACAGTGGAGGGAGGGGAGTGCATTATCCACTCAGGATAACCTCTGGGAGAGGTGTCCAGCAGGGGAAATCCCTCATGAGTCCTCTCAAGTGGTGCACAGGTAGCTCCATTCTCATCCCTACTTGTTTTTTGTCGTGAGGGGAAGTGATGTAGGGCCCCTCACTGTCTGAACTTCAAGTGCATCTCTGAAGTTGCTGCAGAGGATTGACCACTGAGTCTTTCCGGCCCAAGGTCTATGACTGTGCTCCCCTTGGATCAGCTCTTGGGAAGATCATGGGATAAGATAAACACAGTGAGGTTAAAAAACAAAAATCCAAATCTGATGTTGTCTGTAGCTATTTTATTGTTTGAAATTCAGCTGTGGCCTGAGAAGCGTATCAATCCCTTTGCAGTAGCACAGGATTCCAAGAGTGGATTCAGTGTTCCTTCTGGAAAGCACCTCTGGGATGTTTTTCAGCAAGGGTATTTTGCTCTGGTTTTATAGCACACCAAAGATGTATTTGATTTCTTTGTGCGACTTGCCTGGCTTTCTTAAAAGGTATACTGGAAGTTACTTTTTAGGAAGTTACTCTTTTTTTGTTGCTTTTTTGGTGCAGGGGGTGCTCGTGGTGCCTCCCCTGCTCTGCTGCCACGCAACCACAAAAATCCCAAACCACAACCAAACACTGCCACTGCATTGGTTTGAAATGAGCAGCTGAGGTCAGTAATGTCAATTTAAGGTATTTTATCAGCATTTAATAACAGTCCTTTGTTAAGTGGCTGCATACAGAAGTAGCACAAGCCCATTAAATGGTAATGCTGAGTTCTCATCAAGAACTTGTTTATTGGGGATCCAATCAGAGGAGATCAGAAATGCCAGATTCTCTCCCTGGTTATTTTAGGAGCTTCATAGTACCAATATCTTTTTTATAACTCGGGCTGATATTTTAGAAATATCTTTACATGTCTACAACTTTCCAAAAATGTTAATTGGGCTTGTGGGATGAAAGGCCATTCCAAATGTAAAGCTGGTTCCCAGCATACTTTATCTCAGGATAATCCTTTTTTCCAAGGAAATTGAGGCACATTTTATAAAACCCAGCACTATATTACCAAGCCTACAGCAGAGCAGAGTGAATGCAAGGAACCCGGCATGCCGCCATTTTTCCTAGAACCTTTTAGCTGTTTATCACACTTGGTTTTGAATTTCTGAGCAGATTTGGCCCTTCTGAAAATGAAACTCCACTTTTGGCTTTGCCTCAGGCACAGAGCAGGGAGGTCCTGTGGGTGTTGTGCCTGCACAGCGTCCTGGGCTCTTCTCTCTCTGCAGATGCCTTGGCAGGCTCTGGAAAGTTTATCCCAACAGTTCTGTGGTAGATACAGACAATAGCTAACATGACTTGAACCCAGCTTTGCTAATTAAAGTGTGATTTAAAAAAAAAAAATCACCAGAAGGGAGACAAAATGATGCTTTGGAGAAGGAGTTGTTAGGGTTTTGTAAACCCCGCTGAGCTCCGTGTGTGTTGTAAAGGTTTGAGAAGGAAGGGAAAACCAGGGGTGCAAGAGGTGGCTGGTCAGTGAAAATCCCTGTTTGGCATTCAGCAGGGGGTCAGAGAAAAGCAAGCTTAAAGAATGGGAGGAAATAAACCTGAAAATTTAATTATTTATTGCTGCTGCAAAATCTGTGCTAACTCTTGTCTCCTAACCTTAAAGAAAGATGTAATAGACATGGAAAGACATAATAGGCTTTGGCAAGGTGAGGAGAGATGTGAAAATCCTGCAGTCAGGCAGGGAAGGCAGACAGACATTCCCTGTTCTCTTTGGCATTTTTGCCTTGGAGCCCCCTCCAAGGGGCCTTGCAGGCCTCTCTTTCCCTACTAGCCCTCAAAATAATCCACACCTTCCATACAGTCTCCACTACCTCCCAGCCCTTTCACAGGTAAGGGCTTAGCTTCCCAAGAAGCAGAGTGTTTGACAAGCAGGATATTTAAACCAAAACCAGGTACTTCCGTCATGATGCTACGCAGTTGGTCCTGCCTTTGTTAGCACCTTTTGGTCAAGAGGGCAGCAGAAAGAACAGCCATCAGTACAAACCCCTAGGCTTGCCAGAACTAAAAATCCTGCATGGTGTTTTGATGCTTGAAAAGAGAAGCACGTGCATTTTAGTGACACAGGTACACTCACAGATTTTACTATACTTCCACTTCAGGACAGCTGTCTAAAACCAGGCAACAGCATTTGGCATTGCACATCGTCCTCCCCTTCTCTGCCTCTTTAGGAGGGGTGGCTTTGAGTTGTATAATGCTGTTCTCCATCTCATCTCCCTGCCTGAAATCACAGCAGCATTCAGTTTTCTTTTATCTGAGAGCTGCTATGTGACTTCTTCTTCCACTCAGGAGCTGCAGTGAGAAGGCAGGGAGTGGCGTCCCTGTGCCTTCATGGCCATGGTGTGCCAGGCCAGTGTGAAGTCCACAAGGTAGAGTCCTTGGTGCTTAGATTGGTCTCCCAGGAGGACATCTTCAGCCTGATCCCAGGAATGGGGAGGAGGTGAAATACATTCTATTTCTCACAGTCCTACAGCAAGAGCAGTGACTTTACATGTGCTGAGGGGAGCCAGTCACAAATCTGAAATTTTCCTGATGCAGAAGAAATAGGCCGCAGCGTTGCAGATTTACCACTGATGAGACACGTGCCTGCTCTGCCAAAGGCTGGTGTCCAAACTGTGGGTGCAGGCTGAAAAAGACAGGTTACTGTTGTGGAGAATAAAAAAGAAGAGACTTCTCCTCTGCTTCAAAGGCACAGAAAGCTGAATAAGCTATTCACATCTCCATTTTCCTCAGGAGAAGTGGTTAAGGTCTTTTATATTTCATTGCCTTCTTCTCCCCTTGTTCACGGTGAGAAAAAGAAAGAGACAACCAATTAAATATCTGATGTGGAAGAGCTGAAGCCTTTCTTTGTACAGAGGTATCTCTGATTCTCACGTGTTTATTATCCTATTCAGTTTTCATGTGCTGAGTGGATCGCTTATTAATTGTTAAATGACTGCTCTGCAATTCAGTTATGGAAATGATTTCTACTTCAGTACCACTTGCCCTTGAATTGAGAACGGGAGGTCAACCAAAATTAGATAACTTCTCTTCAGACCTTTTATCTTTCTGGAAAAAAATACGGTTCAACATGATGCCTGTCAAGAGGACTGTGAAGTTCCAACCTTAAAACAATCTTTGTGGCCAGGCTGGTTTGGGGATCTTATTGAGAAATGGTGTCCTGATCTGTCCTGATGAGACCTTTAAACAGATTAATCCAGGTGTGGTGTTGACTGTAGTGCAGAGCTGATATTCTATTGCCCACATTCATTTCTAGAATGAATTGTGAAATCACAGATTGAATAAAACAAAGTTGCAATTTTAACTGAGGCAAGGAGAGCTGTGTGGGTAGAGCGGGCAGTCCCTTGGCTTCAGTAGGATTCTGCTCAGGCAGAAAAGTCCTCCCACGCTCGACTCTTCAGGGTTGCACCTCCAGCTTCAGCTTTCACTGTGAGCCTTTGCTTTTCACCTTGCACAAGAAAAGAGTCTGGAAAAAAAAGAAAAAGGAGTTACGTATTATGCAGCAAATATTACCAAGGACGTATTCTGTGGTTTTTTTAAAAAAAAAAGGTAAAGAAAAATGCGAATCTGTAGCTTTTCCTTTATTTTCAGGAGAGAACTGTGTTCCTCTGGTGTCTCCCTGCTGGCACATAATGCTGATATTTCTGTGCATTTGATCCGAAGGTCGCTGAGGTCAGTGCAGAGATTCTCGGTATCTTCAGCAGACTTTGCACCACACTGAGCAGGAGCTGCTGCTTTGCTGAAAAATCCGAGCATGATGCCTGTCCCGAGGCTTTGGAACAGCAAGAGCAGCAGTGTTGGAGGGGCTGTAAACCAGGCTGGACTATGAACACGTGGCTGCTCCCTTTTCTGTGGGAGGTTTCTCATGGTGAATTGAAAGACAGCAGTTTGCATTCTAAAAGTAATGAGGAAAAAATAACAAAAATTATTTAGACCAATTTTTTTTTTTCCAGTTTGGCTTTTCTCCCCCCTTGTAAGTTCACAAACTCAAATTGCAGAAAAGAAACAAATATAGTTATTTTGGTCCCACTGAGGAGACATGTTTGCAGTGGTCACATAACTGAGTAGATTCTTTTGTCCTGATAAGTTCTATTTTCAGATTGTCGGAAAGGTTATAGATACATGCCATAAAAGCAGCAAAAATAAAAAATCGCTTTGTCTTGTTCAGTATTTTAAGAAGGAAAGCCCAGCTGAATGCATGCTGGACTGCAGGCGTATTTTCAAGCATCTGGTACCCTGTTTATGTATTTTTAGATGAGCAATTCTGCCCAAATGCCAGTGACTTTTCACCATCCATTTAAAGGTGTATTTGCTTGTAAATCCAGATGTGTGGGATCAGTGTGCCAGGGGCAGAGGGTCAGTGTTTTCTGGGGGGAGATGGGGGTGCTGCTGGTGGTGTGTGTGCCTGTCTGTTGTGCCACGCTTGTGCTCTTGCCTTCTCTGATGGTAAAATGGCCTGGAGCAAATGGATGCCTGGCATTGCTGCTTGCTGAGAACAGGAGAGAAGGGCTCAAACAGCTGCCCTTCAAAAATTATTTCTGAAAAATGCCATTCTGTGAGCACAAAACATATTTGCCATGGCTGGGTCGTGCTGATCTCAGACCTTGCTTAGGTGCAAGAACATAGGGACTTTTCGAAATGAGACTTTTTGAGGGCATTACCCGTTGCCATTAAGAGACATAAATCAGCAGAGGATTTGTGTGGCCTTTACTCATCACTTGCAAAACTTGCAGCAACATAAATAAACACCTTTGTACTTTTAGTTCAGCTCTGGGTGTTGAAGCATTTCAGCAGCAGGCCCTGCATACCCCTCATGTGCTCTTGTTTCAGGCAATCCAGGTGCCTTTCAGACCACAGGGCAAGTGTGCAGTGTTCAGAAAGGAGCAGAAAAGAGGGTTTTAAACACGTCTTACTCCAAAATGCTGATTCAGAGTAATTCTAATCTTCAGTCTCTTCTCTGAGGAAACCAGGTATGGCCTTGACTGAGGACTGATTGGAGTGGAACAGCCAAGATCCTCTGGCCTTTGCCATCAACAGGAGCCAGCATTGTCTGCTCTCGTGGAAGATAAACTGGTTTAGGGTTATAGAACCATGGAATGGTTTGGGTTGGAAGAGGATGTGCATAGAGGGTATTAATTTCTACTCAGATCTTATATTTGGTGTAATACTTTTAGGCAGGACATTAATGGATTCCTGAGTCATTTATGTAACAGATAAACATTGAGGAGCTGTGGGGGAGCAAGAGAGATCTGTTTTGGGGCTGCTAACCAAATTTTTCAGCCTGGAAGCCAGTAATACTCTCAGCCAGAATATGCCAGAATCCCAAGTCACACAGCCTCCTAAAGATCAGGAATTCTCTGCTCAGGTTTTTACTGCATTCTTTAACTGTGGGATTATTGCTAAATGCAGATCACTTTAACTGTGTTAATCGGTTTGGTGTAAAAGTAATTCTTACCCCCAGAGCTTATTCCTGTTTTCCTGGCGTGGTTTGTTGCAGTAACAGAGAGGATCATGGTTGACATTGATTGGATTAAATGAAAAGTTACATTAAAAGCACAGAAATTTCCTTGTGTCCTTAGGAGTTAACCAAGTGCATGGTCTTGGTGATACCCTGTAACAAAAACATGCCCCAGTGGCAGGGAGGGTTTGATGCTGTGATAGGGTGCTTTAGAAAACATTTAAGAAAATGCTAAATAACAACATAAAGTAGTTGAAACTTAGTTCCGAGGAAGTAGGGGGTGATTATGATAGTGAGTGATGTTTGATTTTAATTTTTTTTCCATGCTGAATGATTCCCATGTTAGGTAATAGGTAGATTAAAATGTAATGAAAATGAATGCCAGATCTAAAGAATGTTCTCCCTAGAAAAGCTGGATTTAGCACAAAAGCAGAAGATGCAGCAGTAAGGATTCTCTTTTTCTTAGACTGATTTCACACTGCAATTAAGTGCTACAAGATTGAAAAAACAGAGGCTGGCCTAGGTATTTGGAGATGAAACATGTCTAGGGAAGGCTGTAGACTGATATTTCAGCTCCGTGAGCAGCCTTAGAAACACCAACCCAACAAAACACAGCACAAGAAAAGAGACAGCTGTCAAACAAGGTAGAAAAATGCAGACTGTAAGTGAGGAAGGGCATTTACCTTCTAAGGTCCCCTGCAGAGGACTTTGAGAGGAGAGCACCTCACCTTGCAGTGGTTCCACTGAGAGACTCTGTTAGTGAAGAGCTGACACAGCAGGCAGGGCTTGAATAAGTGATGATGGAGCTTTCTCGTTGCTGGTACCCTTGTGAGAGAGCCTGATGCCCTGCCAGAAATTTAGTTTTTAAATAGTTTTCATATAGTTTTCCATGTTTATATATTATAAACTACATATATATATTCTTACATATTTATGTATAGTTTTTATTTTAAATTTAGTTTTTTAATACATGTTTTGCTTCACATCTCACAGTGATACAAATATTTTTTTTATGCTGTCTTGATGTGCTTCCCTGTACAGTTTGGTGAAGTTTGCAGGTATCACTGTCTTTTTTTTTTTTTTTTTCCTTTTAAAACCTCTTCAGTGCTGCCAAATATCCATGGATGTGCACTGGGGCATCCATAGGGAGAAAGATACATACAAATTTAAAACATAATATTTCACTCTTTCCCTAGGATTGCATCCTATGGCAGACACTGGAATTGCATAGGATCCCCAAAAGCTTTCTTGTAAAAGAGGAAAAATAATATGTAACTTTCAGTCTAATTTCCACATTTAGGGTGATTGGGAAGTGGCAGCTGTGTTACAGATTTACGGTGATTCCCCATGAAACTTTTATGAGCCATCTCCCACATGGAGTCTAGACCAGTGATGACCGGTCTATGAGGATAAATGCAGATTAGGTAGAAGGAAGAAGTGTTTTACCATGAGGGTGGTGAAACACTGGGACAGGCTGCCCAGAGAGGTGGTGGATGCCCCATCCCTGGGAACATTCAAGGTCAGGTTGGATGGGTCTCACTGAAGATGTCCCTGCTCTGGATGGAACAGATGACTCTAGCTGGACTAGGTGACCTTAAAGTGTCTCTTCCTACCCAAACTATTCTATGATTTCTAAAAACTGACCCCAAACCCCTAAATAAAGCCTTCATAAATTCTCCCGTAATAAGCCTCGACCTTGAAGAGTCACAGCTCTCTCGAGTTCATCTCCTGGTAAGGACCAAGCTGCCGTGCCTGCAGGACAGGAGAAGAGCAGGACTTCCTTGCTCGTATTCACACACAGTGATATGAACCTCTGCAACCCACCTGCATGGAGTATCTATGAACAATGCCGAATGGAAACAAAGTTTGTGCAAAGAAGAGTTGGAGAGCAAATGCATTTCTTAGTTAATGATTTTAGCTCTGTTTACACCTTTGTTTAAATAGCAGCTGGCTCAAGACCCAACCAGAGCTGCATACCAGGGTCCCCACAACAGTGTCATTAGCCTAAGCAGGTTAATTGATTTATTTGGCATGCCATTCCACTTATTTACCTCAAGCCAGTCAAGCAGCAGAGGGAAAATGCTGCTGTTAAAGATTAAACATTTCTCACTCTTTTAGGGTTTGAAAGAGCTCGAGCGCAGCTGTGCTTTCAAAGATGCTGGAATTCAAATGGAAACAGTCTTGATGTGCTTTCTTTGACAAAACAGTGTCTGTAGGGGCAGAGAGGGGGTCGGAGGAGTGTGTGGTTTTGCATTATTTTTTAGAAACAGTTCAGATACAGAAACGTTTCACTTTTCATTCCTATACGAGGAGTTAGATCACAACACTTTGTGTTTCCTCGTCTCAATTCCATTCCTGTCTCAGGAAGGCAGAAGTTCTGGCAGTGCCTTTGGCTAGGATTACCCAGCCCTGTATTTAGTGGCCTTCATCTGTGACCAGCTTACATGGTCAGTATTTCCCATGCCAGGCTGGATCCTTCCCCAAACTGCTTTGCCCATATCCAAGATCAAGACTATGAGGGAAAAAAATATTCTGGAGGTTTCTCCTTAAATACCTTGTTATATCTAGGAAGTGCTATTATTGGGGGGTTTTTTGAGAAAAAAAACAAACCTTGGAAATAATAAGCTCAAGGTTTACTGCAAGGTCAGAAAGTTGTCTCTTGGTGCCCTCATGAAAAAGAATTACCTTAAAAATTTGGGATCCTCTGAACACCTAATTTGTGCATCTTTGGTAGAGGTTTTGTCCAACAGCTCAATTGCAAGAGGATTTAGCCTAAACTGAGCATGTTCCAGAGTGGAAATGCAGCATTATGTAGAGTTAAACATCCACCACTCTTCAATGAGGGAGAGCCATAAAGGGTTTTCTATTCAGTGAAGCTCCTGTGACTGCAGCAGATTTTGTGGGGTGGCCTGAGTCTCAGGAAGCTGAAGATGTTGTGAAAGGGTGTTGGAGGAACCAGGTGAGCAGGCTTAGCAAACAGTAATCGATCAGGTAAGGCCACTTAAAAAGTCACAGGCATAACATTGCAAAGAGTCATCCGTAAATGAGAATGAAATTTGCATTTTGTCAGCATAAACAGGTCCTTTTTTTCCTGCATTGTGTTGGCACCAGCAGATCTGTGGCTTTTATAACCTTTCATCCCTGACCACAGTGAGCTGCCCTAGCATTGGAATGTTTGCCTCCTCTAAAGCAGCCGAGGGTTTGGGCTGAGGGACATCCACAGTGGATGAGCAGTGTCCTCACAGCATCTGGGAGCTGCGGTTAGCACTGAGTGCTCTTTTACTGGTGAACGGAAATCAGGGATCACTAATCCCAAACCTGTGCTGTACATCCACCACTTGTTCATTGCCAGCCTCTGCATTTGCACACTGTGGTCGAAGGGTTTTGATGGGAACAGTGGATAAATAATCCCTGGAGTGATGAGTCTGTGCAGGGGCAGCACACAGGGCAGGGCACTCTGGGTGGGAAATGGGGAATGCATGAGGTCAAAAACCAGAAAGGGGTGAAAATCAATGTGATTTTTGTAAAAAATCAAAAAGAGAGAAATTGGAAGGTTTACAGAAACCAATGAAAGTTACTATCACCAGTCTGAAAACAGCAGAGCCATATAGGAAGAGGCTTTCATAAAAATGTTGTCTTTTTTTCTTGTTAATTATTAAGAATAATGTTATTCTTGTTAGCTCTCATGTGAAATGTGTAAAAGCTACAGAGTATGCTACCTTCTAATTAGTGATACTGATTAAATTGTGGTTTGGGTTTGTTTTTCTTTAACACTTCCTGAAAAGAAAGCTGCACCTCCAAAAGGCACAGGGAGCAGCAGGTTAAAGCTGCATCCATAAATGCTCATTTTTCATGTAGGATATAAAATATGAGGTAGACTGTTCTCAGGAGGCTGATAATGTAAAAGGAATGACATTACATTTGCTGTGCAGTATCAGGGGCCTACTTTTATCCTCTGGAATTGTTCCATTTTCTGCAATCCTTAATCTGCTTAATCTGTGATATTACAGGCTTGATATTACATTAAAAGTATTAAAAAATCTGCAATCGAGTTAACTTTTTTTTTTTATTGGGATGTAATAATAATTTGCTTAAGAGGTTCCTGGTTCATGTAATACCAAAATAATGGAGAGTTAAAAGGCCCTTGGAGTTACAAATATTTGTGCTTTATTTTATACAGTATTTTGGAAATGAATTGCACTTTACATTAGAGTTTTTGAAGGGCATGATTGTGGATATGTAGCAAAAAATAGCTCTGAATCAAATTAAAAATAATGAAGTTAGTATTGTCAGAAATGTGGGAGTATGAAATCAATGGATTGCAATCTGTTGCATTTTTTGAGGAATTATCTGGATTTTGCTGTCATTATCATATGCCCCAGTATATCTTGCAGAATATTAATGAATATAAAAATAACTCCAGAAGTTTGCAGTGGGATCACGACTGATGCAATGTGATAGAAGAATCGATGCAGCATCTCACACTTTTGTCGTTCTGCATTGGTTTCTGGCAATTTTTTGTGGTTTTATTTTCTTTTTCCCATTTATGACATGTTCCTAATATGAGAATGTAAATGGCAAAAATAAATTGCTCTCATAAGCAACTGACATGAAATATTTCCACCCAGTGGAACTACCCAGTTTAATGTCCTATTACCTTGATTTTTGAAGCAGGAAATATAAGCGAAAATCCAATGTTTTTCTTCTTTTTGGGTCATTCATGCAAGATGGATGTTGTGTATTGTGACATTCCTGCAGCAGATGTTTGCATGGAAGAGGGGATGTGAGAGAGCTCTGCACATGTGGCAGGACAGGTCCCTCTGACCCAGGCAGCCCTGGGGAGTCACCTGGGAATGGTGCGCACCAGGTGTTGGGGAGAGGCCACCCAGAGGAAGGTTTGGAAGCAGTTTTATAGGGCAGGGGTGAGTTTATCAGGGTTTATTTTCTGCCATCAGGGAGCACAATACCAAATTCCCACAGTGATGAGTAAGTAAGAATAGCCTGCATTGAAGGAAGGCTTCTGTGATAGAGCTTGGCAGCACCATTGCAAAAATGACTTCTGGATGTGCCTTTTCCGAGGAGAATGTGTCCTTGCACTGTTAAAAAGTGTCTCATTTCCATTTTGAATTTCTGGTTATGTTGAGATTTGGGATGTGGGGTGGTGTTTGATTTCTTTTCTCTTGCCTTTTTTTTTAATTGGGGAGGGCATTTGGATTTTTTTTTCCTATCCCCCGCCCCCCCCCCTTTG
>VZTF01002700.1:2493752-2510891 GCA_013397755.1 Cnemophilus loriae | reverse complement strand
TTGGTTTTTTTGTTGTTTTTTTTTTTTAATCAAGATTTGCATGTCTTTACCATACAAGCCTGTGAGCAGGTACTGGCTCAGGTAGAACCTACTCTGGTGCTGAGCTATGAGGAGGGAGGCTCATAGTTGACCATTACTGACCAGTAATCCACATGGACCTGCTGGAATGAGTCCAGAGGAGAGTGAGGATGTTGCCAGGACTGGAGCACCTCAGCCAGGCTGAGACAGTTTCAGTTGTTCAGCGTGGAGAAGACTCTGGGGAGACCTTAGAGCCCCTTCCAGTACCTAAAGAGGGCTCCAAGAGAGCTGGAGAGGGGCTTTGAACACAGTCATGGAGTGACAGGACAAGGGGAATGGTTTTAAACTAAAAGAGAGTCAGTTTAGGATAAATATTGGGAAGAAATTCTTGACTGAGAGGGTGGTGAGGCACAGTTTGCACAGAGAAGTTGTGGATGCCCCATCCTTGGAAATGTTCAAAGCCAAGTTGGATGGGGCTTGAAGAAACCTGGTCTAGTGGAAAGTGTCCCTGCCCAGAGATGAGCTTTAAGGTCCCTTCCAACTCAAACCATCCTGTGATTCTGTGATTGATTTTCCTGCTGAAATACTGTTACACTTGTGACTTGGGATAATATTTACAGGGTAGTCCCTGCAGGTGTTTTATTAGAATAGTATTTACATGGAATTAGCAAATTTGGAGGAAGTGGAAGAGTTGACATTACCAGATAAACCAGACTTTTTGGCAACAGCAGGTTGTACCTAAGCCCATGTATGCATTTTCTTTTACTCCAGAGAAGCAACCTCTTAACACTTGTTTGCAAAATTGGAAAAAAAAATATTGGCAGTGGATTTATTCTGAAATGAGTATTTTGTATTTTGTCTTTTGTCTTTAATTAATGCCTTGGAACCAAAATGACGTTTGTTTCTGGCCGTGGGTGTTGCTGGGGGAGCTGATGTGCTGTGAATTCCCGGGCATTTTTGCTGTGTGCTGGCTTCAAGTCTGGGCCCAGTGATGTCTTGGGGACCAGCTCCTTGTTTTATTTATCCCCCCTGCCGGCTTTTCTGTTTGCAGCCTAATTTGCTGGTAATGGGAACAGTCAGATATTCATCTGTGCTAACACATCTCTGGTTTAACCGGAGCCCTTCTTTGATACGAGCCAAGCCCACCATTTCTGTCCAAAAAGGCAGCACTCCTTAACTCTCCTACTTTTGTTAATAACTTTCATGGGAATTCTGAGTTCTTTTTTGTCTCTGTTGATCAAAAAAACTGGGGAAGCTAAAAATTAATGTGGGATCTTAATCACAGTGAAAGGTACCAGGCTGTCTGAAGGCAAGTTTTGGTGACGTTACAGATTGGGTTTTTACTTATGCAAGGAACAGCTAAATCTTTAAAACATCCTACTCCAAGGCAAAACCTAAAATAATAGAAGAGAATAAAATGTCTTCCAGAGCAGTGCAATTGCACTGACTCGCAGCCTCTGCAGAGCAAATGGCTGCATTGCCTGCTCCAAAAGAATCAGACCTAAACCTCTACAACACTCCCACTGCTCCAGGAAGCAGCTGCGTGGGTGCACAAGTCCAGAAGCACTTGGCTGGCTGGCTGTGTTTGCACACAGGCATCCGAAGCTGATGCTTTTGCACTATCTGAAGAGCGCTTTCCTGGTAATTCAAGCTGGGATAATTCCTTTACAGAGAACCACTAATGATCTTACAAGCACCATATCGAGTTGAGATGGCTTCTAAGAGTGGGTCTGGCGCCTTGGCTGGTGGCTTTGAAATGCTGAATGTTGTTGTAGGAGGCCTCCAAATCAAGTTGAAATTAATATGAATAAAATTATATGCGAGTTCTGAGGGGTTTCTTTCTGTTGTTCCAATGTAATGGCTAAAACTTAAAAATACTACGTGTATCAAAGTTGCTAGAAAGTATTTTAAGTAGCTGGTCAAACTGGTGCAATAGAGAACAATTGTATTTTTTTAAGTTTTCAATTTGTGAGGATTGGTTTTCTAAAAATACGTGGAGTTTTTAAGTATAGTTACTGAGACAGAAAAAGTCGTGCTTCTCTTAGTCTCTCATATAAATATTTTTGCAGCACTGTGTTGTTGCAGCTCCTAGAAAACCTGATTCAAGGCTGGGGGCAGTTTGTGTTTCTTGGATGTTTTGTTTTGCAGCTCCTTTTTATAGCCCGGGCGCAAGAGTGAAAGGGGAGGAGGGCTGGGAAAGCGCATGAGGACAAAACCAAGGCGGCTGCAGGAAATGGGTGTCCATTCCCACACCTTCCTGAGAGCATCGAGCTTGGCTTCCCAGCCTGAAGCTGAACCCCAAATTCCAGCCTGGGCAGCAGCAGTGCTGGGCTTCAGGACTTCGAGTCTGTGACTGATTTTGGTTTTGCTTAACTCCAAGGGGCTGAATTATTTTTCAGCAGTAGGAAGGATTAGAAGGGATGCCTTGTTTCCTGCTGAGGATGAGCAGGGATACCACGTTTGTCCTTCTCCTAGAGGACACCTTAGGGAAGGAATAAGGATTTCTGTATTTCACAGCTCCGTCTTATTTTTATTCCATTTTTCATGGGGGAGATAAACTAACAAAGCATTAAATAAAACTGAAGCTCAGTTCTGAGCAGCCTGATTTACAGCCCTCTTAGGTCAAGTTTCAGGTTGGTCCACATGAGAGTGGATAACCGGACACTGTCCAGCCCACATGGGAGAGTTTTAGGTGCTTTATAGCTAAAAGAATGTTTCGTGAGTGCACTTACACTTGTATGAAGTGGCAGTGTCTTTGTGTAATCAAAGAGTTTTGTTTTGATCAACTTACATTCCTTCGGACTGACAAAATCTGAAGAGGAGAACAAAAAAAAAAAGTCCTCCTTATGCCTCAGGCTCAGGCAAAAACATCTCCTCCAGAAGTAGGCACTTCTATCTCCTCCTGTCCACTCCCATTCCCAGTGTGATTAAGCCATGAAATCAGCTTTAGCAGATCTCAAAGGCTGCATGGGCAGCGCTGGCCTGATTAAATGTGTGGATGGGCTCACATGACTCGAGGTGCAGAGTTGGGACTGGAAAGCCTGAGATCTCAACAGGAGTCTTGGCCTTGGAGGTCATCCTGTGGAGGACCAGGTCTCTGCCGTAGCATGGCACTGCCACTCCTTCCCCGAAGGTCAGGACAGAAACCAGCCCATGGCTGGAACACACGTGGAGCAACGAGACGTCAGGTTACAGAGAGGAGAGCTCTCATCAGATCTTGTCTGTGAAACGAAGACTTGTAATGTATTACAGATACTGGGATTATTTTGGGGTAGTGAGAAAAGCTGCTCCTCCTGCACTAGCTGTTCTGCGAAAGCCTGCTCTGGACTTTTCTGCTCAGGTCTGGGGAAACAAGGATGCTAAAACTGGGGAGATTCAGCAGGAGCTGAAGAGGCATTGGCTTTGCAGTCCCAGTTTGCAGCAGTTGCTTGGGGCAGGCTGACGCTGTCCACGTCTGCTCGTGTCCATGGAGAATGGTTAACTCAGCGCAGGTCTGTGGTCTGTCTTCTGCATGGTGCTCCACAAAGCCTCAGGGGTTAACTCATGGATTGCTTGAGATCTGACTTTTCCAGTGGTTCCTAATCGAGGAATGTTGTGAGAGATACTCCAGGGTTTTGTTCAGGCTTTCTTGTGCAGTCTCCTGCAAATACATCTTCCTGAGGCAGATGCGACCTGGATTTTTATCACTGATAAAAATTAGCACTCCTAATCAGACAGGAAAATTCAAGAAAGCCCATTTCCAAATGGAGTTAAGCTGTTAAATTCCTCGCCAAACGTTTCTTTCTGCACAGGGATCGAACATAATTATTTTTCTCAAATATTGTTCTCTCTTCTTTTGTAGGAATCAGAGTTTCTCTGCCTGGAGTTTGATGAGGCCAAGGTGAGCCAGATGCTGAAGAAATTGTCAGAAATAGAGGAGAGTATGGCTTTGTTGACTCAAACTACTTAATCAAATAAAGAGATTGCAACTTACAAAAAAATGACCCTTGGTACCTTTTCATAATTCCTGTTTATGCACGTAAAATAGGTGGTGATGGTTAACTCCAGATTCTAACCCCAAGAATGGGCTAAGTGACACTGTGGAGCTTTCTCATCCCCTCCTCCCAACCTGTTTTCCAAGGCAGCAGCAACACTGTTTCCAGAAAGCTTTGCATAATCAGGCCTTGGAGTGTAGCACAGCTTTTCTCTGTTTCCCCTCAGTCAGTCCTAGAGTCTTCCAGATGCTGTGCATGCTGGTCTGGATGAACAGCAAAGGTGAATTGGGCAGTTGTGGCAGAGGAGAAATGAGCAGAAGAAACAGGCAGATTAGGGGAACGCGTGTTTATCCTTCCAGACCATGTACTTTATAGGACAAATCCACCTGTGTGAGCTCTGTCTCCTTAGAGTTAAAGCCCAGGAAAGCAGATGAAGTGCAGGGAGTTCAGGGAGCAGAGGCACAAACTCACCTTTCTGTACCTGTGGGCCCTGTGCTGCCAAGGATTCAGTGGTTCCCAAGGGCTGGCCAACCTGGCTGCACCTTCCTGGGAGCCAAGGGACAATCAGGGCAGCATCTCCTGGGCAGTGGGAGGTGCTGGTTTTCCAAAAGGAGCAGTCCTGCATGTGCAGAGTGCTTGATCCAGCTACTTGGTGGCGAGCTCTCAAAGCCACTTCTGATCTGCTTCCCCAAAGACCATCCACCCTCATCACCTTCTGGCTCTTGGGCTGTAGTAGTGCAGCCCTGGCGCGGAGCTGCACGGTGTGTTTGAGGGGCCAGTGCTTTGTCAGAGCACAGCTGAGCTTGGCTGCTCTTAGTCCTGTTTGTCCTGGTTTGGTCTGACCTCAGAAAGCCTCAGATGGAACCCAAGGTTTGTAAGTGTGTGCATGTTCAGCTCGGAGTGTGGGTAAAAGAAAATGCCCTTGGCAGCCTGGCAGGCCGAGGCCTTATCAGTAAAACACTTGTGTGAAGAAATCTGCCAGAGGCAGGTCAGGGGCACAGGATCCGCCCTTCCCGGATGGCTCCTGGCTGTTGCAGTGCCCGTATCTGTGCTGGAACACCCAGCTGCAGAGCAGCCGTTGCCCCTGCGCTGACAGAGGCTCCCAGAAGGGTTTCCAGTTCCGTGTGTTTCCGTTCAGGGCTGCGACCTTGTCAGCCTGGTCACAGCAGGGTGTCCCACCACACTGAACTGGCTCAGCAGGAGCTGGAGGGGCCTGAGCAGGCCAGCACTTGTACAGAGCAGGATGGTCCTCCCAGGAGAGCTGCCTGGTAGGCCATAAAAAAGTGACAATCCTGGTTTGCTCTGTCACTTGACTGCAAGGTGTGCACACGCATTTGGTTGGAGGCTACATTGCTTCTTGCCGTTTTATATTCGCTTCATAAGCAACCTCCTCCTGAGCTAAAATTACACTGAAGGCTTGTACCAATATAGAGATGACAACATAAAGTGTTCTCGTGCCATAACCAAAGTACTCCTCATCGCTTCTCCTTGAGAATTTATTGCTTGTGGAGTTGCCAGATTGCACTTGGATGTGAAATCTCTTCAGAGCAAGGGAAGGGCACCTTTTCCCATCTGGTCAGAAGGGGACGCATCCCTCAAGCCAATTTGTGTCACTGCGCAGGGAATTAACATTTCCTTTGCCATGCCTGTCCCACTGCTGCCTTTTCTTTTACAACCTCCTGGTTCTGCCCTCTTGTCTCATGGAGCCCCCAGCACCTCTGTTTCCCCAAATGCCTTCAGCTGATTCCTCTTGTCAGAGAGGAACTGGGCTGTAATCACAAACTGCTCCTCGTGGTGCTCCCTGAGTCACTGGCTGCAGCACTGCTGTGAAATGAGGGCTTTGTGATTCTCTGAGGCTTTCCATAGCCTTTTTCAACTAAGTTCATTCAAGTGCTTTCTGTGTTTTAGGACATATTTAAAAAAAAAAATCAAGGTCAGGGAAGGATCATGATCTTAAGTAACTTGCACTGTGTCAAACATACTTATTGTTTTATTTTAACATGGTCAGAGGATAGGAAAATGTGCTATAAATGGAAATTAAAGAGAAACAAACTGGGAACAGATGTCAGGAAGTATTATTTCATGCAAAGAATAATAAATATGTGGAATGGCTAACAACGCAAGGAGGCTGAGACAAAAAGTCTAAGGGACATTTAAGAAATAATTGGATACTTTCTTAGTTGAGGTCTGAAGGGGTATGTTTTTATGGGTGGATGCTTCTCTCTCTTCCTAATCCTCCCTCTCCTGAATACCTAACAATCCTAATTTTCTTCTTGGTGGATCTTTCTAAACTACTGTGCAAAACAAAGAAAAAAACAAAACAAACAAACAAACAAAGCTGAGTGTGTTGAGGACCACACTGCTCAGTCCTTGGTAGTCACTGGGCAGCAAAATTGTTCCTTCTTCACCAACTTTGATGTGGCAGGGAAGGGGATGCTGTGCTTCCCTACATGCTGTAATCCTCAGCTGCTGCTGGGACACGAGGACAGGTTTGCTCCTTGGCAGGGCTGTGCCTTCCTGCTGAGGTGGTTTGTATGTGTCCATCCATCTGCCCCTGCTGACGGTATTCTGAGCCTGCTGGCCACTTTCTGCCTGAGCTTGGCAGGGACAAGGCCTCCGGTGCCGCTCTGCTTTGCTTCCTTGAGTGAAAGGCACAAGCACCCATGGCTTTTGTTGGGATTCATGGATGTCACTCGCTATCTGTGGTCCTGCTAAATATCTCTGTGGTGCTGGCAAATGAAAGCTCCTGTTCAGGAGAGATTTCACATTCCTCCCCCAAAGCCCAGATGTAAACCAGACTCATCCTGAATGCATAGCCAGGCAGCTCCTGCAGTGGCCAGGCTCACACGTGGCTGCTGGAATCCTGCATGGATCCAGCTGAGCAGACATCCCAGCACAGCCCTGTTGGCCACTGGGGCCTCATCCAGCTTTGGAGACCGGTGTGGTTCCTGCCATGGCTCCAGGTCCTGTGTCTGTGTGTTAAGCCAGGCACCAGGGCCATGACCTCCTCCTCCTCCTCTTCCTCCTTCCTTCATGCAAGCAGCCCCATGGCAGCGTGCCCCACGCTGCCAGCCCAGCCTGCCAGGCAGGAGTCACTTCACAGCAAGGGAACGAGCAGCCCAGCACGGCCAGAGGGGGAAAAGGAGGGGGAAGCAGCGGGAAGAAGGGCTGAGGGAGGGAGTCCCACCTAAGAAAGGCTTTCCTGCCCTGTCCTCCAAGGCAGCCAGGGAAGGAGCTGGGACACAACTCCTAGCGCTCTCCAGTGTCCTTAGGCTGAGGAAGCTGCCCCCGCAGGGGTACCCGCTGCTCTCTGCTTTGCTGACAGACACAGACCCCGTGCGGGGGCCGCCCTGGGGCTGGGGCGGGCGTGGTTCCCGTCAGGGTCCGGGTGTTTGATCCAACGTGCCCCGTGCTGGCTGCGGCGGGGCAGGGCAGGGCGGCTGCTGCTGCTGAGGCAGGGGCCAGCCTCCGGCGGCACCGGCACTTTGCTCCTGCCCGCTTTCGCTGGCGTTTCCCGGGTGACAGCTGCGGGGGCCAAGGGCCGCTGTCCCCGCGGTGAGCAGAGGCAGCTGCCGCAGCCCTGGCACCGTGTCCCGGTGACTCAGCCCACACGTGATGCGCGCCCAGCGCGGCCCCGCCGCCGCTCACGGAACGCGCACAAGCAGCGGCCGCGTTCTGTTGCAGCCTTCAGCTTCCTTACGTGTCGTTTTTCGCTCTGCTGAAATGCCCTGAGCTTTATGCCTGCAGCCGCTCCGTGGTTTCTGGGGATTCCTCCGAGCTGCCACTCGCTTTATGATCTCAGGAGCTCCCTGAAATATCTGCGAGTGCTGCCGCCTTCAATCACGCATTGCACAACTGGCAATCCCCGCACTCACTCTCTGCTTGGCAAGACCATTACTCTTAGTACAGTTTTTCTTTTTTCTTGGTCTGCATAAGCCCAGAACTGCTGAAGTTTTAAAGTGTTTTTCTAGGATATCTGTATTTGAAAAAAAAATAACAGCTTAGGCACACTATGTTTTTCCAAATCCAAGCCAAGCAAGTGCTGTATTTCATAATGTTTTGGGCCATGGAAAGCAGCACATGATGATATACTTACTTTATGTTGGCGTTGATTTACTTTCCGATTATTCAGGTTGCTTAGTCTCTTTTTATTTTACATTTCTTTTTTTTTCTTAAATTTTCTTTCTTACAGGTCCTTTTTGCAAGTGTAAATAATAATAATGTTTGTGCTTTCATTGTGTTTCACGCGATGGGAAGGATTTCGCAGGAGCCCATAATCTCCACATCTTATTGTGCTTGGACTTTTTAATAAACTGATTGATATTCTGAGAGATTTTCTTTTCTGTGAGTCAATTCTTTGCCACCTATTGATAAAACAAATTGCTTACCATTTTTCTGAGGAGATTTCGTGATTTTGATATTTACTGACTGTTTGTATGTTCACAAGTATCTGAGAAGTTTTACTCCAAGGCTCACACTGGCAATAGGTTGCTCACAGAAATGTTTTCTTCTCCTTCTGGGGAGTTTCAACAGTTTATTCATTCATTCCAAATATTTATAAAGAGGTCCTCAGTGCTGGGGACAGAGGGAGCCTTTTGAATAAGGGGAATGCAGTGGTTCTATCACAACAGCCACTGATGACTTTTTAATGTGTTGCATTTCATGTGGCTTGAGACTGGAAAAACAGGCGATGGCTCCTCGCCTTGAAGCTGGGCCTGTTAAAATCCTCCTCAGAAATTATTCCCAAATCCCAGGGAAGTGTGGCTGGGGGTGTCCTTTAATCCAGTGTGGAGGCTGGAGCTGCACTCCTGGGTCTCCCTCACCATGCCAAAGGGTAAAGTTGCCAGCACAGGGGGACAGGCAGCCATCACCATCAGTGCTTCCTCCCCTCAGCGCACCAGAATTGAGCAATTTGAACAAAATTGTTTCCACCCATCCAGGTCACACTGGTTTAGCCAATCCTTGCCAAAGCTGTGGAAGACGCCCCCTCTCCTCAGAAAGAACACACAATGCCAAAGATGCCTTTTCCCAGTAGTGTGAATCCCGTGGGTGATCCCCAGGGCCACAGAAGTCCCAGAGGACACGGTGTGTCACCCCCCATGAAAAGGTGGCGAGAGAGATGCAGCTGCAGCCTCACTTCTGAACTGCCAGTGCCACTTGGGAAGTGTTATTTTGGGATATCACCTGAGCTTGTTGTCCAAGCACAAAACCATGGGTGTTGCTGTGGAGCTTCCCTCCAGGTGTGATGGGGCTGACCAACCCCAAGCTCAAGTCCCCAAATGCTTTGCCCTTCCTCCTTCCTTTCAGTGGTAGGAAGGCAGATCTTGCAGTGCAAGAATTTTCAGGAAAACAGGTTTGAAGGCCTGTCAGGGGTGGAGAGCCCACCTGGGGGGTTTGACCCTGGGGCGTTTTGCAGGGTTATTGCAGCAAGGGGAAGTCCTTGAAAGGTGGAGCTGTCAGAGCACATCTGTCAGCAAGGAGGTACAAGAGAGATTTCCCCTAAGATGTTTTCCTGATTATTATTTCCCCTGCACACAGGTGGCTTGGCACTTGCATTTTAATTCCCTTAGTGGCCAGCAGCACTGGAACTCCAGGCACTCAGCCATTAGCTCTTGTAATGGGATAGTATTGAAGAATACGTAAAACCAGGTAATTGCATAAATGGCATTTTTGGATGCCAGCAAGTGCCTCAGACCCTCGAGGAGTGACATTTTACAGGAATGGATGGGAGAAAAACAGCAATCACAGCACAAAACCCAAAGCCACAGTGTTTCTGAGAGGAGCCTGGGAGGCAACAGTCTTTTCCTGAGCTTTCTGGCCGGTTGGCAGCCCTGGCTGAACACAGCACTGCCGGGAAACTACACGATACAGTGCATTTTAGTAATAAGTGGCACTTTTCCTGCCCGGCAAATCAAACCACGGAGGGCATTAGAGCCTTCATTGCATCTCTGCTCTTGGCAGCAAAAGGAACAAATAAGCAAAGCCACGTCAGGAGTGGATGGGTGGCTCTGGCAGAGAGAGTGAGACAGAGGTGTCTGTTTGATCCCAGCCACTTGCTCGTGGCTCAGGGCTCTCCCTGCACTCACAGAACACAGCAGCCACGCCACCACCCTCTGCAAAGCATGTGGTGGCCTCCTCCAGGCATCCCCTTAAAATAAACTGACTCCTGCAGGACCTCAGAACAAATCTGCATTTTTCTGTGGCCGAGGAACATGGTGTGTAAAGTTAATCCCCTGCTCCAAGATCCTGGGAGGCAATGGCATGCAGAAGTACGAGGTTAAAAAAATGCCTCTAGAACCAGTGTCTGGGAACCATGAATACCTTCCAGGCAGTCCTTAGGCACATCAGGAGATGAGCAAGCAAAGCAACTGGAATTTACAAACTTACATAAATAATTTTTTTTGCAAGGAGAACAAACATTCCCATGTTCCAGCTCTCTTAGGGCCTTTGACAATTGGGCTCCTTTCTATAAATAATGTTATGTAAGTTTATACATTTCAGTGGGTGCTTGTTCTAGCCTCTTCACAGCCCAAGGATGTTTTCACTGCAGTTTATTATTTCAGCTGTGGATAGATCATTTTGCCCTGCTGCATCTATAATGGGATTTAAATTAAGATGCTTGCAAGCAGTGTAACAGTAGTGAAATCGTGTCTGGGAAACATTGATACATATCCAGGGAGAATGAAAGAAAGAAACTAGCTTTACATTGCAGCACTGGGCAAAGTGTCTGCACCCTTCCCCGCAGGGCAGGACAGGATTTCTCTGTCTGAAGACACAACCTGTGAAGGACCAGTGCTGTACCTGGGCTGCATTGCAGGGCTGCTGGAGACGTGGTGTAATGGCCGTGGATGCTTTCATTCCAGAGCACGGGAGCACCTCTGAGTCATCCAACAGCCCTGTAACTGCAGCGTGCTGCAATCAGAGCTGGCTGAAATGCTTAACCCCAACGGCTTAATCTCCAGCCACTGCAAATTAGTACAGCTCCATTAACTACAGAGGACTATTTACATGGGGGAGGTTAAATGTGTACGGGATCAGGCACAAAACCTGCGGTGATTCCGTACATGGGGCAGTGGTTTACTAATTTACAAGGCTAGATCTCATCTGTGCTGGTTTCTGAAGTTTATTTATAGTGAGCACATCCATGTCAGGGGGAGGTCTCCATCAAGCAGCATAAGGAAAACCCTTCCTGTACTCCAATTATGTTGCTGATCTCAGTCCCTAATGCAGGAGATATCTTCCCTCCAGGTCATTCTTCAGTAACCTGTAGCTATGAGGCTGGATATTAAAACTCAATATGTGGATTATTTAATTTCCTTTTGTCCTGTTTTTTATTTCTGAAGTTTATCCACAGATCCTACAATAACAAGAGAAAAGCTTTGTGATCTCCTTCTTTGATCTATTGTAATTCTGACTCGCGGGGACCACATCCTGCACCCCGGGCAGTAACGACTGTGTGTAAGTCAGCACTGAGGCATGGCAAATAGCCCGTGGCCTCTGGGGTGGCTCTTACGAGCACAAATAGACCTGAAAATGTTGCACGGGAACGGCAGGTCCTGGGGGAAACCAGGTGAGTCATGAGTGCCCTGGGGAAGCCATCGGCAGCTGGATGGAGCAGGACAGGGAACTTCGAGTGAGGCCCTGGGGTGCTCTGCAAGCTGGGCACCAACGTGCTGGACAGGTCCCTGCACCCAGGGCTTGTAACTGCTGTCCTGACAGAGTGCCCAGAGAGCTGGCATTTCTGGATAGAGCCTGATGAGTGCCTTGGAGGATGCTCCAAAACAGCCCAGGTAGGTCCCACTCCAATGCTGCCTCCGTAAAAATGAGCCCCAGCCAGGGCCGCTCTCTTCACCCTGGTTTTGGTGACCCTTCTGCTCATTCAAAGTAGGAGCCCTCAGCCAGGAACGCCAGCCCCAGGCTTGGTGGCAAAACACTCTGTGCCTCTGCCGCTGGTGTGCAGCTCCCGTGGGCTGAGCAGGATTTCACTCTGGTAGCAGCTGTGCCCAAAGCTGAGAGCTTTGCCCAAGGTTCGGAGTGTCTTGGAAAACCTCTTGCACATGGTGTTGGCACAGTTTCCTTTGCCACCCAGAATCAGCCAGCCTGGATGCCAACACCCTCCCAGATAGGGGACTGGTTTTAACTGGAGTTGCCTTACCCAAGCTGGCACTGTGACAGTCCAGGGGAGCCTCATCCAGGAGGTGCCTGAAATCAAGATGGTTTGGAAAAATCTAAGTGACATGTGAGGACTGGCAGTTTTCCCTCATCTGGGACTTTGCTGGTGCTTAAAACTGCATCTGCTAAAAAGTAAAAGCAAAGCAGAAGGGGTTTTGCTGAAGTGGGTCCAGTACATTTTTTCCTAGGTGTAAACACTTTTCTCACCTTTGAAAAGTCTTGGCTGCAGCTTCTTCAGTTTTGCAGCTCTTTAGGTCTTGCTGCAAAACGCTGTGGGATGCCTCTGAACTGAGGTAAGGAGAGGTGCATGGAGCTCATGTTTCCAGGACACAAAAACAGATGGTTTGTATAGAGCAGGTGCCTTTTTGGTTTTTGCAAAATAATTATTGTCCAGTTTCTGCTACTATAGAAATTGAATTTCAAGTGGATTCTCCATCCTCTTGCATCCTGCACTCTGCACTGCTGTGCCTGCCTTTTGTCTGCAAGGAAAAGGAGCCCCACATGGAGGCCAAGGGTATTAGTTACTGCAGCCTGTGTCTGAAAAAGGCAGGTACGTCTTCCAGAGCAGGGAAACTGATTTTAACCCGAGCAGCTCAGGGAGTAGTTATTCTTGGCAAATGCGAATCAATACCAGCAAAGTGCAGCTCTGCCCACAGCTTGCAAATGGCAGCACACAACATAACAGGGGCAACTTTCTTTCCACCGTCTCTGTCCTGTCCTGCTTTGCCTGCAAGAGCTAAGCTGCAATGCTTCAGAAAAAAAAAAAAGCGGTGTTCTGAAGCACGTGCCAATCTCTTCAACTTGAGTGGTTTTTCCAAAGCTGAACCTGCCAGCCACAGCTCCCCCATCTCACCAAGGTACAGAAGCAAAGGGAAGTGGAGCAGAAGACCTCTTGTAGCATTTGCTCTTGCTGTGCTGGTTGGCCTGTGTGTGGCGGTGGAAGAAGGTGGAGAAATGACTGTGTGAGGGGACCACTGATATGTTGTGCTCATGTTGCTGGCAAGCCTTGATAACAGACCATGCCTACTCTGGGAGAGGCTCTTCACTTGTCTGAATTCCAGGCTCAGACATCTGGGTGGGAAAAAACAGGTTCATCCCTGGAGGAACTGAGATGCTCCAGCTCCAGTCAGATGTCATCTTTGCTTTTTAATTTTTTTTCTTACTGCTGCTGAAGTGCTTGCATGCCACAAGAACAATCTTTAGTCTCCTGTCATTACTTAAATTCCAACCTCTTATCTCCTGTTCTTATCCTCTTTGGTCACAGAAGCATGCTCAGGTTAGTCCTGTGCTTTCCAGGTGTCCTCTAGCCACACCAATCTGTCCACAAAAATCAGGCAGATCGATATCCTGGATAAGCTTTGGTCCAGCTCAGAAAATTAATTCCAGTTGTCCTGGCCTTACGGGAGGGTTTTGACTCATGAGAGCCAAGTGAGTGTTCACGGGAGGGAGGTGGGGAAGTGTTTCAGCACCTGTGTGCCTGCAGCATGTTCAGCACAGGTTGAGGGTGCACATTCTGGAGCAGAGGCTAAGAGATGTGGGTGCACGATCTGGATGCAGTGTGAGGGCTCTGGGACAAGCACTTCCATAATGCCAGTGACTGCCTGTCACGCCAGACTCACAGGAAAGGAGTTCCTCCGTGTTTCTGCGGAGCTGGGTGCTGCTCCCCTGTGCTGAGCGGGGGACGAGCCAGCCGCGTTCACAAGGGTGGCTGCAAGCAGGTACCCGGGAGTCCCGGCAACACACATGGCAATTCCTGCGCCTGCCGGTTTCCCGTAGCTGGGGGAGGTCGTGCCTGCAGCCACCGCGATGGCTCCAGGAGTGCCGGGATGTGGCTCCCCCGGGAATGCAGCACATGGCCCCTGGGGCGAATGCCCTGTGGCCCATCCACTTCTCTCAGCACCTTGGCTCTGTCCCGCTCCTCTCGCTCTTGCTTTGCTGCAGGAACAGCAAGATAACCTTGAAGATTTTATAACCTGAATCTCATTCCTACTTCTCCTTTGCTCCTGGCAATGCACCAATTATTAATTAACAGGCAAATGCTAGAGAAAAGGCCAATGCACACAGCTTGTTTCCACAGATGTAAATGCAGCAGTCCCCAGGTCAGCTTTTATTACAGTGAGCCCAAATACCGTGAATAAATAGCCTGGGGGAAAAAAACCCCAGAAATTATTTTTAACTTGATAAAAAATGAGAGTTGAATCTTTTTAAAAGATTCTCTTTTCTTGCTGTCGTGCATGCCGTGCTACCTATGGAAAAACTCGGGCAACAAGAATTTGTGTCACCAAGTGATGTGACACCAATGCCCTGAACACACAGCTTCCCGGTACCCAGCTCCTGGGAAATGTTTGGTGCTCTGCAGCTCCCTGACAAAGGCTGTACACTGCATCTAATCATTTGCATCATGATGCTGAGTGAAGGTGGTGCTTTTGAATACGCAGGCAAAAAAAGTTATTCCAGATTCAGACCAGGTTAAAGCTGCTGCAGTCAAAAAGATTTGCTTTCTTTCTCAGGAGGAAAAAAAAAAAAAAGTGCAATGATTTACTGCTGATGTCTGTCACAAAGCTTGGCTTTACAGACCTGAAACATGAAAATCCTGCTTCTTCTTCCACGGAAGCAAACTACAGAACAACTTTAATCACACACTTTCCAGGCCTCCCTTGGTTTCACCCAAGCACAAGCAGCCATCCAGGAGAGGCTGTACATCTGTGCTTAGATGTGGTCCCTGCTGTCCTGCCCCATCCAGGACCTGTTAATTGGCAGCACCAGGTAAGAAACATCCCCGGGCTCAGGGCTTTGCCTGGTGTGATGCATGGATTTGGATCCAGGGGAGGTGAGTGGCCTGCTTGGGAGAGTAGGGCTGCAAAGTGAGCCCCAGCCTCAGCTCCCCTTCAGTGTTTAGGCCACAGCTGCTCTGAGCACAGCAGGGCCAGCATAGTTTGAAACACACTGTGGGCAATGGCAGTGCTGGTTCTAGGTATTTTCTTGCTTTCAGAGAACTTTTGAGGCCCGGCTGCCGATTGGATCAAAGAATACATTTGGATTAAAACACCTCCCACCGTGAAGGTTTCCAAAGACACCCCGTGAGCAGCTGAGTCGCTGTGATTACAGAGGAGCAGGAAAAGCCTGGGTGTGGGACTGGGAGGAGGGAGAAATGTCTTTCCCCCAAAGGCAGCAGACCATTTCACCACTGGTCAACCTCTTAAGCTTCAGCGTGTTTTTCCAGGCTCCTTAGCACCCAGTGTTACGAGATACACTGTTCTAGTTGATTTTTGTTGTTTGGTTTGTTTCTGTTTTTGTTTTTTTTCAGTTGATCTCAAAACATATCATTATGAAATCTCCTGTGCAGTGGAGCCGAGCTCTTGGCTGCCAGACACTCAATTCTCCTTTCAAACCCTTGTGTTATTTAATGGGCAATGATGTTTGCCGATTTAGGGTAATTCCTCCCTTTGCTGTAATCTTCCTGCTCTGATGAAAAGGACAGCTTTACTCAAACGTGAAGTACATATATAAATATTTGAAGAGGGATGAAATATGCAACGTCTCTCCCAATGCACTGTGAATGGGGATGTTTCTCCCAGACGCCTGAGCCAAGATTTTAGAGCAGCTCCAAGAGACTCGCAGCAGGTTTCCTACTGGCATCCAATATTTAACACACAGAGTATGGGGAGCTGGGGATCTGCAGTGGGTACCGATGCTGTTTCCCAAACCAGGTGTGTTTAGGGCTATTGAATCTTGGTGAAAATGAGTGCTGTAAAATGGAAGTGAATAACCTGCATTTTCATGGATCACAGGGACATACTTACCCCTCCCTTTGCAATGAAAACAATTTTTAACTGATTGTGCCAGGTGACATTGAGACAATTCCTTTGGCTGGGCCTCTCCTTAAACTGGATTGAGAATGCAGGTGCTAAAAATAGAAACAAACGGCATGTGTTCATTTTCATCCTGTGTAGGACGAAAAGCTGAGAGGTTCACAGTCCGCGGGAACTGTAAATCTGTCTGCTGGTTGCTATTGATCTGTCCACGACAAGATGTGCCCTCTTTGCTGCAGCAGCACACATTTCTGTTTCATTCCAGTAAGAACTCTGGATTCCTGAGAGTTTCCTTTGGTTTGTTTCCACAGGGACGTCTGGCTAGGATTTGTAGGCTCATCAACCTACCAAGTAAGCAAATAACAACAACAACAACAAAAGAGGTTACTAATGTATGAGTCATGCATGATTTAGTATCAGCACTGCAAGGCAAATTTCCAAAATCAGAAATTCTCACGAACTTCATTACTAAGGGAAGCCTCGACAGCTTCAACGACCCCTTTGCTTCTCCCTCCCGGCCTCAGTAACAAAAGCTTTGAAGACTTCCACGAAAAGCTGAGCCTGGTGCAATCACCTGGCTTAAAAAGAAGACACATTAACAAGTGATGCGGCACGGCATTTCTCGGCACGGCCTTTCTCGGCACGGCTGAGGGGTTTTCCTCTTTCGCCTGATGCCGTGTGGAAAGAAAAAAACGAAGGAAAACCGTCCTAAGGGACGACCCGCGGTGCCCACAGACGGACACGCCGCCCGCTGCCAGCACACCTGAGCTGGCACAGGAGCCAGCTGTCACCCAGGGCCGCTCCCAGGAGGAGGGTGCCCGGTGTGAGGGCGTTTCCACAGGGACGGAGCAGCACCTGGTCCGGCTGGAAGGCGAACGGTGGCAGCGCAGCGGTGCCTGCCCGCTGCTCTGGCGGGGGAGGGTGGGGTGGCCCCTCGCTCCTCCAGTAATAAAAGTAATAAAAATAAAACGTTTTCTGAGATAAATGCTTTCCAGTTTTACAGCCTGGGCTCGGAGGCGGCCCCGCGGTGCCAGGGGGCGGCGGGAGGAGACCGTGTCCTGCCGGGGACGGGGCCGCGCCAGGCAGCGCTCTCCGCCCGCGCGCCCGCCCGCGCGTCTCCTCAGGGGCGCGGCGGTCCGGCAACCGCGGGGACGGCCCCGGCC
>VZTF01002700.1:2432489-2493501 GCA_013397755.1 Cnemophilus loriae | reverse complement strand
GGACCCCGCGGCGAGGGCAGCCCGCGGCCGGACAAAGCATGGTGGATGCGGAGGCGGCGGCAGCCAGAACCCCGGCGGAGCCCCGCGGCAGCCTGGCAAGGTACGTGCGGGGCGGCTCGGCTGCCGCCCCCGCCAGCGCTGCCTCCGCGGGGCGGCGGGGATCGGCGCTGCCGGAGGGGCTGAGGAGGGACGGGGGGGCGAAAAAAGCCCCATTTTTTAACTTAATTTTTACCTCCCCTGGTTTTCCCGGTCGCGAGGTTTCCCTTCCCCGTCGCCTCTCGCTTATTTGCGTAGTGACTGCTGTGAGCTGGCGGCGGCGGGGGGAGAAGGGCCGGAGACGTAAATTTGGGGTTTTTTTTAGGGCTGGGTTTTTTTTTTCTTTTCCACGACTGGGAGGTGACAGGCGGCGGCGGGGTGGGGTCAGAGCACGCGGGCGCGGATCCCTGCCCCGGCGCTCGGGCGGCCGGCACATGTTGCAGTCAGAGCGGCGGGAGCGAGGCGGGGAGAGGCACGGTCTGCTGGGCAGGGATGAAACTCAGGCCAGCTCAGCCCACCGTATGTTTGGCGTCGCTTTTTAAAATTTTATTTTATTTTATTTTATTTTATTTTATTTTATTTTATTTTTTCATTTATTTGACCGTGGGGAGGCGGCGTTGGTGGTGAGGTTTCTCCAGAGAAAGCCCGAGCCGTGGGGCTGCTGCAGTGCCAGGAGCTGCTGCAATCCGCTCCTTGGCTAGAGGGGAGGGACAGAGGGCGGCGGCGGAGCGGGGACACTCGCACCGCTCCTGGGGTCACCTCATTAGCCCGCGGCGACCCAGCAGGTTAAATATTAACATCCGCGTCAGGGTTCTATATGATGTAGTGCTGAGGCAGTGGCACTAAAGTATGGACTTTGGTGGACCTGAAAAGGGGGGAAAATGGTGGTTTTGCTGGAGTTCGCCTGAATATATGTGCTCCTTTCACGAGATGATGCTTTTTAGTCCTTCAAACTCCCTGACACATCCTGTACGCCGACAGGAGGGGACTTCAGGTTACTTGCAGGGATTGTAGCTAAACTGCAGCTCGCGACTCATTAGTCATCCTGCAAAAATTTGTGGTGAAAGTTACTTAAGTAACCCTTTAATCCGACTTCCCAAAATGCTCAGTGCTGTTGGGGTTGATTATTAAATACTCATGGTTAGTTTTAACTATGCAAAATAATAGCTTGCGTGGTTCGGTTGTTGTTTGGTTTTTGTTTTTTTTTCCCTTGTGGGGTTTTCTCCTTCCCTTCTCTCCCCCTTGTTTTTTTTTAATATATATTTTTTGGACGGAAAGACTTGGTTTGGGCACAGAAATTCAGTCTGGCTGTGGAAAGATACGTGCATAAAATTACGTGCTGGACATGTCATCTGCAAGTTATTGAGGAAGCATGATTATAGCGTTGTCCTTTGAGGAAATTTCTGGTAAATTACTGCTCACCGTCTTAAAGAGAGACAGCCTGTACTCTCAGTTCTCTTCCCAGCCTGCTCAAAGCGGTTTCGTGTTCTTCGTGCAGTTCCGCTTTGGCGCCAGGCTCCGGTGCTGTCACCGAGGGCGTGTGCGGAGGGTGGCGCGGGGGCGGCAGATGACACTCGGGCGAGTGGCACGCTCGGGGTTCGGTTCGGATGGCGAGCCCGGGCTGCTGGCTGAGGCTGCCCTGCCGCTCGGCGACCCAGCCCGATGCCTGATAAACCACGGGAGGAGTGGAATGAGCGCTGAATTGTTACGAAATGCGTGAGGGAAACGAAACGGAGAATCAGCTTTTCTCATTCGGCAGATGTAATTTGTAATGGTTGGTTTTTTTTGTGGTTTTTTGTTTTTCTTCCCGGGGCTGTAAACAACTCGAGAAGATAGGTATCTTTAAAAAAAAACAATGCTGCCGTGGAGATGGATTAAAATACAGAATGTTTGTCTTATACCTAAAAATATAATACTGTCTGTTAGAATCAAAATATTTTGGCTTAAAGGAAATCCTGGTTTTGCTACTTGCTTTGAACGTGTGACTTTCTACAGGAGATGTTGTGCCGTACTGAGATGTATGGCTGTAGGGAAGCTGCGGATAGTGCATGAAGTGATCAAAAAACAGAATGTATTTAAAGTAATTCTGTCACCTGTAAAGTGGTTTTGCTTGGATTTGTGCTCGTTTCTTTTCCCCAAGATGAGGAAAATGCAGCAAGGTAACACTGCTGAAGGGACTTGTTTTGAAGGTCATGCTTTAGATGGCTGGGAATGCTAGCTGGCTGTCTGATGCCCTGTTTCATAACAGGTAAAACTCACTAATCTCTCCAGAGATTGTTCCTAATGGACACAGTGTCACTGGTAGCCAAAAAATTTATTATTATTATTGCCTGGAAGCTGCTCCTGAAATTTTTAAATACTTCTAGTAATGAAGATGCTGCTGAGGAGATCAGTGGAGAAGTAGTGTTTGCTCAGAGAAAAAGCAGCGTTGGATGAGAAATGAGAGTGGATAAAGTGGTGTCGTGTGCTGTGCTGGCAAATCTGGGCAATTGTCTGTACGAATAGGTCACAGTGTATATAGAGGGGAGGAAAAGGAAAAGGATTTAAATCTTCATTTTCTTGCCTACCCTGGCAAAGATTCCTTGGAGAACCAAATCTTTCGAAGGAGTGCTGCTCCATGGTGACTTGTCAGTGCTGAGACCCTGAGGAACTGTCGTTTTACTGCCACCTGGTGCAGCTATTTTCGCAGTGGATCCAGCTCTAACAGTGAATTTTCCTGCTGGCTGTGTAAATCCACTTGAAGGAGGAAAAAATGGTAGTGACAAAAGGCTCTGTCAGTGCTGATCATGTTTGAAACATAGGATGTGACTGTGTGTCTCCTGCCCCAGCCAATATTGTCATTATCACAGCAGTCAGGAAGCAGGGCTGGCTTGTCAGTGATCTGTGCTCCAAATTAACCAGAGGATAGGAAAAAGATTGAGCAGTATCAATTAAAATCCTCAGCCAAGCTCTTTGGTAACTTGTTCTTTCTCGACAGATCACTGAATTTTTGACAAATGCGTCAGATGATCTTGCAAAATCTTTACTTCAGGTGGGTTGCGAAACTTCTCAGAGTTGGTGACTTGATGGACTTTTCCTGTGCGCTGTCAGACTTGTGCCTTTGGCTGCCAGGTGACTAAAGCAGCTCTGTCGGAAACGCACCGAGGGCTGACATTCCAGATCTTTGTCTTTTACTGGATTTGGTTACGTGTCCTGCTGTAAAAAAAACCCATTAATTGCTTCTTTGTGAAGAATTTGCGGTCTGCGTAGCAGAGACTGGGAGGTTTCTTGTAGGTAAAGCTTCAAGTGTATAATTCTCAAACTTGCCAAGAATAGGCCAAAGGCGGGATGGGAGGAAGATGTTGTCAAGAGTGAACTTATTATGGCAACAAGCTTTCTGTGAAAAGCACAGAATATAGAGAAAATATGTATTTCATCAAAATAATGGGCATTTTAACATGCCTGGTTGTCATGTTAATGTTTCTTGAAGGCCGTTAGGATTGATTGCCTTCCAAAAGCTTGAAACCGTCTTTGTCCCTCTCACAGGTTGTTGGTTTGGGATTAATTTTTTTAGTATGTCTCTTTATTACATTTTCTATTACTCTATGGTAGATATGCATAAGTAATTTCGAAGCAAGTAGACATCCATTTACTTTTAAATTTAAAACTTTGAATTTTTTTTTTCAGGTATATGCAATATTAGTCCCTAATACATTTTTAACCAAAACGTTAACAGTTAATTTAGGGAGAAGGTTTGGTGGTTGGGTGCATGTGCAATCACGGGATTAGTGTTTGATATTTCTGGTGTGTCATAGACCGTGTTCATGAGAGTGCTTATTATGGAATCATAGTTGGAACAGGGATCCCCACAGGGGTCATCGGAGTCCAGCTCCTGGCCCTGCACAGGACAGTGCTTCATGTGGTTTGGAGAAGAATTTGTGCCTGTGAGTGCGGTTCACAAAAATTCCTAATGTGTTATCCCTGTTCTGCCGTGTTCTGACCTCGCAGAGATATATTTAGACGTTTTTATCAGTTCACGGTTGTATCCCTTTATGTAAGCAAGCACCCTTCATGTGCTTAAAAAATAGCAAAAAAGAAAGAAAAGATGATGATAGAATGAAATACAGGCTCTTCCTGTCATTTTAGCACAGAGTGAAGAAGTCACCGACCAAAAGCTGGGGAATAAATGTCAGACCTGTCCAGTCACATTTTGCTTTTTTCCCTTGACCGTTTTAGGATTTCAGAGATGCCTAAGTGTAAACCTCCCCGAGTCTCCAGATCGTGTAAAACCCAGACTGGGTCATTAAGCCGTCTTGTGATGAACTGTGCAGAAGAATGATTGAATTGGTGCCTCATGAGAAGCAATTAGCATTTAAGTAAGGAAAAGAATCCCTGTGTGTGATGGGTGTGGTGCTGAGGTTTTTAAAGAGGGAATTGATGAAACAGTTGCCATGAGCAGTTGGTTAAGAAAGCTTTGTTGTTTGGGAGGCATACAACAGTAAGAGTTGAAAAGCATTTAATTTGGAGATAGTTTCGTTCGTCTTTGTAAATAACTTCTGAAATTTAGCAGCTGCTTCATCTTAAGCACACTGAGAAGAGTTAGTCTTGAGAGGGAAATGACCAAATCACTTCAATTGTAAGCCAGCCATCTAGATCAAATGAGCAAGAAATCTTGACTTGTGGGCGGGAATGACTAATTTTCCCCTAAAAGGGTCATTCCCAGAGGCTCAGTGGTTTATGAACCGGCAGACGACCTGCGTATTTGTATGGGATTTACGGGAGGAACACGGTGGTGTTGAAGGTGTGTGTGCCCCACCGCTGTGGGATTCGCTGGCTCCTGCCGCAGTTTCCTGCCGGGAGCATCCTGCTGTATCCCGCGGCAGTTCGGGGGCACGGTGGCTGAAGCGGTGTCTGTGCTCCCAGCCTTGTGCTGCTGGAGCTGTTTGTGCAGCTGGGCCGTGAGCTGAATTGAGGAACTAAGCGGGTTTGCTTTTCTGTATCCTTGTCTTCAGGGTTATACATAGTGTAACACAATGAGAGCCATGCAAATATGGGAATTCTTGGCCTGGGAAAGGGTGGAATTCCTTTAACTGAGTTTAAAGAGAGCTGCTGCTGAATGCCCGACTGTACCCTGAACTGAGTGCTGGTTTGTCTTACTTGAGCAATTATCTTTTTTAATCTGGAATTTGAAAGTTAGAAACTGCTAATGGAAAGCTGTCTTTGGGATGGAAATTGTTGTTGCAAACTTACTGTTGATTTGCTTTTGAATAAAAACTATTAAAACCCATGCAAAACAGCCCTAGGTTGATTACTCAAACCAATCTCAAGCTTTGTGGATGCTCACTTTGGTGAGCAGGTAACAGGTACAGAAGGTGCCACTCGGATTTAGAAGTCTCTAATCGGGTTAGATGCTTATCTGCTGTTAAAAAAATGGGAGTTAGCTGCCTGGCCGGCTTAAAGATCCTTTACAAAATCCTCCTGGTACTTATATGCATCTTTAGCTGCCTAAAGCTGCTGGAGAAATTGTTCCTTTTTCCATAAACTTGATAGGCTGGAACGAGATGTGGATCTTAGGTTTTTACAGCTTTGAAGGAGGACAATGGATTTCTCTGCTTACAACTCCACTGATTTTTCTGAACTTCAAACAAATTATTCAGAAAGACAAAGAAATTTTCCTGTAAATATTGATTACACCTGAAACTAAAACCAGTTAAAGGCAGAAGTATTTTTCATGTATCTGCATTTCAAAATGTAGGTTTTGCATTCTTTAACACGTGTTTAGCTCAGTACTGTAAGTTCAGAGGCAGATCCCAGAATTCTGACATGAATATTCACGGTATGAGTTTGTTTTGAATTGACTTCTGAGTAACCACATAGCACTGACAGGGAAATATGGCTTGAGCTGGCTGGGAAGTTTTACCATCCCAGTTGTGTATCCCATCATACAAAAGCAGTAGCTTGGTGAAGTCAAATTGAAAACCAGTGTGTATTTTTAACCCAAAAGGACAGTGGTCACAGGGGTGGGTAGTGACTTCAGCAGCCATACCAGGTTACGCTGTTCTTGTTTTTGAAACCTAGTTTTTAGTAGTGTGTTTTGTGTCTAACATGGACAAGGAGACAAAGCAGAGGTAAAATTTTGATGACCTGAGGTATGTGCTTTAAGGATGGTTTTGTTAGTTGATTACATAATGATTGCTCTTTATGTGCAGACATAAAGGTGGTTGGAATATGGTTAAGGCAGGATTAATTACAGGTTTTAAGATAAAACTGGAAGAGATACCAGGAGCAGATAAGTTGTCTTACTTGTGAAAATTACGGTTATCTGCATTTTGCGTAGATTTTCTAAATCATGAGTTTTATTTCAAATACAGCACAGAAGTGAGAAGTAGGAGAGTGTCTGTCCTGCCGACTTTCTCTCTTTAAATGCCCAGTGAAAGCATCGGTCGGATTTGCAATGTGTTATATCCGTTCTCCATTCTTTCTCACCAGAGCTAGCACTGATCCGAGCACGAGGTGTCTGGGTGGTTCCTTATCCGCTTCCTTGGCTTTCTGGTAACTATGGACAGAAAAAGTGCAGCTGAAATGAAACCCATAGCAAACAGCAGGCATGAGCGGGTCAGTCGCTGACCTGGGTACAGAAAGTGCTGGAGAAATTCGGGCCCCAGGGGGTACCTTGTAGTGGATGAGGTTGCCCAGACTCTCTCTGCCCCGATGGAGCAGTGCTGGTTGTGTCTGGCCCTGCCTGAGGGAGCTCTGGATGAAGGTAGGAACCAGCACAGCAGCGCTGGGCTGCAGCAGCAGTGTGCTGGTACATGAAAGCTGAGCCTGATGACAGATGGGCTCTGCCGTGGCCTGGGCTGTGTGAGCCTTCCCTCTTCTCCTGCGCCATTCCTGGTGCTTGTGCAGCACATCATCGAGTGATGTGAGCTGGCTGAAAGCTAATTGCTGCTTTATTGTAGGCTCTTTATCGTCCTCCAGCTCCCTGAACTGATTCACCACAATTGAATCAGTGCAAAGGTAGATGGGACTGTGCAGTTTATGCAGGGGAAGGAATAAATTACAGGAATGAGTCAGCTGTGACTGAAACAGTTTTAAACTGCCGTGGAACTGTGCTCCCCAACTTCTAATTGATGTGATGAATGACAATTAATTTTGTTCCAAGAAATGCTTCTCTGCTGACACTTGGTTAAACCCCTTCTGTTGATTCTTTATAATTTACTGTTCATTCAAGTTGAAGCCTATCAAGTGAAAACTGAAGTTCTTAAATCAGAAGCTGACAGCTCTGGGTTATTCCTAACAAATTTACAACGTCATCATTCTCAAGCTTGAACTGACCTTAGAATGACACGGGCATTTTTTGTATTAACAAATTGGGGAAAACGGGTCATATCTGCTACCACAGGCTCTCACAGACTGGCATATTAAACTTTAATATTCATTTTTATAGTGAGTTGAGATCTTACCCTCGCTTGTCAGTGTGAAATCTCAGTTACTGAAAAAAACCCTCAAAACCAACAACCCAAACCATTTTTACTGTTAAACAAAGAAACCAAACCTTTTTCATCACGAGTTTTTTGTTCTGGGTTTGGATTTTTCTCATGAGTGGTTAGGAGCACCTTCATAGATGTCTAGTGTGGCTGCAGGCATGCCGGTATAGAATGGTAATATTAGCAAGATGCACTAATTTATTGAGACACTGCCATTGTTTAAATTGGCATGTGTAGGTGTGGTGTACATGTGCAGCTCCATTGCTTGTTCATCCCTGTGGAAAACCATGACCAAACTCAAGTAGTCTATACCAGCAGAAAAATTGTAATATCCATTAACCTGGGATTGAGTTTACATAATATTTTTCATAAGGGCCATAGGGCTTTTCTTGCATATGCCTTGATCTTCTATAGAAACACTTAAAACAATTCAAATATGAAATTGAACATTCTTTCAGCCAATCCAAGGATTTAATTTTAAGAGGTCAAAAAGGAAATATTTAGGTCTAACTTGCAGTGAATTCAGTAGGTGCACCATATTTAAATGTTTTCTCAATCAAACCCAGAGCTTTTGTGAGAGACACCTGCAAATAACTTAAAATACAGACAGGGTTGGGATGATCTGATGATTTACTGGTAGCTGATGTTTTTAAAAATGGATGGAAAAATAAAATAGTCTCTGGTTGAAGGTTTGGGGGTTTCAGCAGTTTGGTTTGGGGTTGGAATTACTTGGTTTGAGACAGTGGTGAGCCGATGGTATCTCTTCCATCTCTAAGCGTTCCATCAAGGAGGAATTTCACATAGGGTGATTTTAAAGAAGTTAGAAGTGAGTTTTTACTGTTGAATGACTTTGTAGAGATAACTTGATGCAAAGATAACTCGATGCAGTCTCTGTGGGTGTTGCTGCAGTATTTCTAAGCACCAATATAAAGTCAACAAAACTTCTGTTTCATAGATGCTGTTTTAAATAGCATACCTTAAAAGGCAATGTTCTGGTAGCTTCTCTTTTCTGCTCGAAGAGCTAGAGGGAGGGGAACACCTGAAATTAGTCCAAATGATGACAGGAGACATTGTATAACTTACTGTGAAGATTCTGGAATTTTGCTCCTCAGAACTTAACATTCAGCACTAAATGAAAGAACTGTTTAGTCTTTAATAGCACAGTTGAAAGCTGACATCAGTAGTGTGGGGCAGCAATCGAGTGGGTATTAGAGAGAGGGAGTTTTGAGTTCTTATGAAGTTTTTACAAACTTGAATACAGTAGGGATTTCCCCACCGTTTTGTAGCAGCTTTTGACAGGTTAACTTCTGGAGTTTCACCGGAATATGACTGCTCTGAGCAACACCTTTGAGACGCTGTGAGTTATCTGATTGCTTCGAGAAGCAAGACTCTGCGTAACAAAAACCTGCTGCCATGCAGGTGGTAGCAGTCTGGGAGATTTAAAGGCAGTGCTCACAGATCCCACAGATGGCTGCAGGGGCTGTCTGCACTGCTCCTGCAAGAGCTGGCTTCGGCGATGATCTGCTGGCAGGTTTGTAGGATGGTGTTCGCACCTAGCGAAGGCTGACTCGGCTCGGTGAGACCCGGTGCAGGAATGTGGTCACTTGTGGCTGCTGCTGGAGAAAAACCCTGCTGGAACATGTTTCCTCTGCTTGGTTGTGGTTGTGACTTGGATGAGGTCGGAGAGCCTGCAAGTGGAGTCTTGCTTCGCTCTTGCACTCCGGAGCCATCCCTTGCGTGGGGTGCGCGATGACTTCATGGTCTTTGTGCAGAACTGAGAGTTTTGCTATGAGGCTTACACCTCATACCAAACCCCACTGATACATAACTCTAAAAAAATCTCCACTAAATTTTTAAAGTACTAAATTATTTCTTTTTGTTGTTGTTACTGTCGTATCAAAAATGACCAAGTAGTAGGGGAAGGGCTGACAGATGAAAGTTCATCATGTAGCTTGCTTGTACAGCAAACGTATATAGAGAAAATAATGTCAAATATTTTTTTAGTATTACTTTGTATTTTCCAAGGGTTCCTCTCTTGTGTGGTGATAGCATAGCAAGTCATTCCAAGTTCTTGGTGTGGGGAAAAATTGAGGAACTGGGATAATTCATAGAAGTTGAAAATATAGAGGGATTCAAAAAATGGCTGGACAAAGTGAGATTAGGTTCAATTACATAAGTAAACATTGCTCAAATGCACATTTGGCCCTCTAAAACCTGATTGCAGAAAACCCTTGGAGCATTACTGGAGAAATGCCTCACTACCATTGGTTCTGTTGGATGTGGGGGGTTTTTTGGTGGGGTTGGTGGGGTTTTTGGTGTTGCTTTTGGGGTTTTTTTGAGCGAAAATGTGCTGAAGATAACTAGTGGGAGACAGAATGTGAAGTTATGTTGGCATTTATTCAAACTCTTTATAGTTCTTTATGCCTTGGGCTGTGTTTTAGGAAAATATATGCACATCCTTCCCTAGTCTTGCTATATTTACTCAGATCTTGAAATTCCATGTCTGAGTTTCACCGGTGTTCTTTGGTATTAAAATACTGGAAGATCAGAATTTCTCCCAAAGCTAAATAATATGCTGAAAGATGTCTCAAAGCAGGTATATGCGTGTAATTAAAACTACTGTTAAAATAAACATCAGCTGCTCTGAATTTCAGTGCACTTTGTGATGCTTTGAGTAGCGTGTTGTTATCGTGGTTACTTTCCTGCAGCTGGAACATTGTTTCAGGCTGTCTTGGTTGGAGAACACAGAAAACATTGACTGTTTCCAGTGGTAACCACTGTGTGAGACGGGCTTCTGCAGAAGGACAACGCGGATATCTGTTCAATAGTCTCCTGTTCTTAAGGTTTTCTTAATTACTGTTGTATGAAACGGGATTTGTGTAAAATTCTGAGGGGGGGAAAAGAGATTTGACTGTGCATAGTTAGAAAATAAACAGCGTTAAAGTCCTTTAAAGCTGGAAATAGCACAGACTCGTTACAACAGCCCGGGGCTCTCGGCATCATCTCGTTCCAAAACTGTGCTGTTGCTCAGTCCAGAAATCTCTTGACTCACTGAACAGAGCCGAGCTATTAAGACAACTGGTGCATCTCACAGGAGGTTAGAAGGACTCCATATGGCTTGTGATGTGTTTAGTAGCTAAAATAGTGATTTTCAGAAGCAGCAGTGTCACTACTGCACGTGCTGTTGCCGGCACTGTCAGAAGTGGTGCTGCATGTACAGCTGCTGCAAGGGATATCGGGCCCTAAACTGAAGTTATATGGGAAGATCCAAGCCTGCCCTAGCACCAGTTACAGTCTCTGCAAAGAGAGAAGGGCGGTGATGTCTGTTAGATACCTGAATTACAGCTTGGCTTTGCCAGGTTCCTGATAGTTTAGTCCTGAACCAGTAGGGTGGTAGGTGTGATACGTGCAGGTAACAGGGATTATCTTATCTTTTGTCAGCCCCAGTAAGTAAATGGATTTGTAATGCTTGGGTTTGGCAGTCAGATAATGTAGATGCGGTATTCAGCCCACTTAGAAAATACAGCCTAGCTCCTGCCCTCATAAAAGTATTTGCAGTGAAAGGCCATGGCTTCTGTCAGACTTGAAGGAGGTGGAAAAGTTGGGTGTTTCACCTTGGGCCTGCACAAATGATTAGATTGGTTCAGCTGCTTGTGGATCCACAGCCTGGAACAGGGTTGAGGCTGGGAGTATTTGCTTGTGGTGGTGGTATCATTTACTGAGCTTTGTGTGATGGAACCACTGTCATCTCGCCAGACTTGCACCTTTTCTGCTGAAGAGCTCTACCAAGTCTGACAGTAAATGGGGATTTTTCTGCTCAGGATCCCTGTCTCACTTGCTGTAGGGGATTGTGGTCATAGAGGATTTTGATAAGTGTTTGAAATAAAGTCTTTGCGAATGGTGTCTCATTGTGTCAGAAGAGTCCAAGGTCAAGCATCCAGATGCCTTAGAGGTGCTGAACACTCGCAGCTTGGTAAGCTGGGGGCTGTGGCAGATGAGCTGTGTGGTGCTGCACATCCTGAAAAATCAAGCTTTGGCTGAGCTTTGGACAATCCCGTGTTTATTGGCTGTTCCTGGGAGGGGGCAGTCACCCTGGTGTCTCTGGAGTCCCGGGATCATAGGTCAGATACCACATCATTTGTTGCTTATTGAGAAGTGCTGTAGAGGACAGGGCAGATAAGCCCTGATGGGCATGCTGAGCTCTGTGGAACAGCACGAAACAGGGGACGACGGTTCTTTCTCCAGTATTTTTGTGTCTAGTGAAAGGGAAATGTAGAAAAACAGTATATTTATCTGGTTTTAGTGGCAGTTGAAAGAGGAAGATAAAGTTTCTTTTTAGTCTGTGTGACCAACCAGTGTTTTCTTAACTGTTCAGCTGTTTATCTTAAATGACGGCACTGACCACAAGTGTGGTTTTGTCTTTGAGGTATAGAAGAAAACTACTTTACAATTAGAACGGAAACTTCATACGAGACTGAGAGTAGAATACAAGATAAAGTAGATCTGGCCTGAGCATATACAGAGATAAATATGCAGATGGTACGTGAGGAAGAACAGGGATTTTTCTGAGAGGCCCTTTTTTCTAGGAGTGGCTTTGGATTTCAGTTCAGGAGAAACACCCACACAAAACCCCTTTTTGGATTTAATAACAATTATGGGTCAAATAAGAGAAAAAAGATTACTGGTTATTTACTTGCTGCTTTCTTCCTAAATTTTTAGTAGCTCAGTGTTTTAATTTGTTGAGGAGTAAAACAAAGTAAGACTGATGAAACCATGAGACCAAGGGTCAGTCTAGCTCAGGTGTCTGGGGATGGCTGAGAAAAAGAGAACAGAGCAGCAAGTACAAGGTGTACCTCTCAGTCTGCCTTCCTGCCTGCTCTGTGACCTCAGGGCCTGAGGCAGTGCTCACAGCTGGGCTTTCAACAGTCAGTACAAATTCTTTATTACGTTAGGTTTTTCTGATCTTCCAATAATCATTTATGCTCCTGGCACATGAAAGTGTCTTCAACAGTGAGTTCTCTATGTGACTTCAGTGTAGTCTTTGTAACCTTCTGATTAATTTTGAATTATTTGTGGATCTTGTACATTGATATACCCCAGGCCTAGTAAACAGTTTGGTAAGCACTGCTCTAGAGGAACACACTGTTTTCATGTTGCTCCTTGTACCATATTCCTTGTACCTGCACTCTGACAGCTGTGGAAGAAAGAGGGATTGATACATTTTCTCCCCCAGTAAAAACTGAGGATGGGTCACAGAACTTTTGATACGACAAAGATGTACACATACTGTTCCAAGTCTTGCATATATGGGAGACCTCTCCTTTTTTTAATTTCTTTTCAGGTTTTTTTCCTTCCTATTAATAATTACACTTCTACTTTCACTTGAATTCCTTTTTCCAGTTGGAGGGAAAAAAAAAAATCCAAGTTCATGTTCTCTTCTGTCTGAATACCAGCAATGCAGCTGGCAAGTTTTGTCAGCCTTTCTTTCAAGGAACAGCCAAGTGAAATTGTCAGAAACTGATTGTGTGCTTTAAAATTTGGCTCTGCCCATTACGTAGTTGGAAGGTGTCGGAGTGCAAGTATAAAAGCTTGAAACCTAATTTAAAAATAACTGACCTTATCGTATAGCAATTTATTCTATACCCTTCAGCTCACCTTACTGGCAGGAAAAAAAGGTTTCTCAGCCTGCCTTTGCCAAGCTGAGGGCTCAGATTCTAATTATTATACAGTCAAGTGTTTAAAGGGTTTCTAAATGAGAAGCGAAAACTGCTGGCTAATTTAGACTCACCATGAAAAGCTATGTAACTTTCCTAAGCTGCAAATGGAAACTTCACATTTGTACCAGCTTGCTGATGAAACCCCAAACCATATGTGTATGTGCTAGAGACAGATTAGCTTTTGGTTCTTTGGGGGTGTAGGTAACCTTGGTTTTTAGGCTACTAACTTGCATAGTCTTCATTTGAAAGTAGTTTGCATTTTTAATGAGATCAAGGACTTGCTGTGAAGAAAGCTAAAAATCTTTTTTTGTTTCTTTATTTCTAGATATGAGAAATGAGTGTTGGACGCAGAAGATTAAAGCTGCTGGGAATTCTGATGATGGTAAACATTTTCATTTATGTGATTGTGGAAGTCTCAAAGAGTGGCAGCCAAGACAAGAATGCAAAAGGCCATGTTGTTATACCACGTAGCAAGTTCTGGAGGAAATACACTCCTCACAAAGCTTATTGGAACAAACAGCAACAGAAGCTTGAGCTGCTGTACAACCCTATTCTGTCCCTGCTTTCCAATATGACTGTGGAAGAGAACCTAGTTTCTAACCTGAGCGCTCTCAGTTCCTGTGACCCTGACCCCTTGGTGCACTCAGAGGTTAGTGACTTTGCAAACCTGCCAGACAGATTCAAAGATTTCCTCCTCTATTTGAGGTGTAGAAATTACTCATTGCTAATGGATCAGCCAAACAAGTGCGAACAGAAACCTTTCCTCCTGCTGGCTATTAAGTCACTTATACCCCATTTTGACAGAAGGCAAGCAATTAGGGAATCCTGGGGCAAGGAAATAAAATCAGGGGATGTGACAGTCAGAAGGGTCTTCTTACTTGGGCAGACCCCACCAGAGGATAATTTTCCTGATCTTTCACACATGATTAAATTTGAGAGTGACACCCACCAAGACATTCTCCTCTGGAACTACAGAGACACTTTCTTCAATCTGACTCTGAAAGAGGTGCTGTTTCTGAAGTGGGTCAGCAGCAGCTGCGCAAATGTCCAGTTTATTTTTAAGGGTGATGATGATGTTTTTGTGAATACCAATCAGATCCTGGATTACTTGAAGAGCTTATCAAAGGAAAAAGCCAAAGACTTATTTATAGGTGACGTGATCAAAGATGCTGGACCTCACAGAGAGAAAAAATTGAAGTACTACATCCCAGAAAGTGTTTATGAAGGTTCGTATCCCCCGTACGCAGGAGGCGGTGGGTTCCTGTACTCTGGTGATCTGGCACTAAGACTGAATAATGCATCTGACCAGGTACTCCTCTACCCTATTGATGATGTTTATACTGGAATGTGCCTTCAGAAGCTTGGGCTTGCTCCGGAAAAACACAAAGGCTTCAAAACATTTGATATCGAAGAGAAATACAGAAATAACATCTGTTCCTACACAAACTTAATGTTAGTGCATAGTAGAAAACCTCAAGAAATGATTAAGATTTGGACACGCTTGCAAGATCCACACTTAAATTGTTAAAGTAATGTGCAGAAGTGTCTTAAGTCCAAAAAACTTTCCAAGTTTGGATCACTGAAGCTCTGTTTAATAGTTGAATTTTCGCTGTAAACTTTTTCCTGTACTTCTGAAAATGAGAGTAATACTAAAATTTGAAGGGATGGCTTGAAGACTTGGTCCTGACTTTTCCACTGTCGTGGTGGTCGTTATGTTTCAATATTGGTCTTAATTTTAAAAAAAGACTTTGAGGATATAGCTAGCTGTCAGTGACTGGTTAGCTGTACTGGAAGCAGGGATTGCCTACCACAATGCGTTTTTCATTAATTGTGGTGATGGAAGATAATTTTTCCTTGAATAGTGTTTGTGTGTGGAAACCACTGTAAATTGAAAATACACAAATTGGGGGAATGTGGTTTTACTTTTAGATATGATACACTTATGAGACTTTAAATTTTGATTTTTTTTTTTTTTAAATTTATAGTTTTCAGTCCTTTTGCACCCTGGAACAGTATTTTTTCCTTTACTTAAGATCCTTTGTGCGAAGTGTACATGTGTCTGAAGGATTTACCCTTTTATTAGATGAAGCTTTGTTTTTTTTTTTTTTTAACGAAGAAAGGTATAATTCTGCTTGAAATACCCCCTAAGAGCTCAATGTATAAGGAAAAAGAAGATGAGGTTTTGTTTGGGGCCAGGCAGGTAGGGCTGCCCCTGCCTCAAGCCTACGTACCGAAGCTGACTTGTTGCTCATGTTATTTATGTGGAAAGCTGCTTTGGTCAATCCTTGTTTTCTGTTTGGGCACTAAACGTGATCAGGTAGCTTGATTTGATGGGAATGACTGAAATTGCACATTGCTTCTTGAGAGCATGGTTTGGGTCTCCTGTAAAGCAGCGGCGAATCTAGAATTGTGCAGATCCCAAGAGTTTCGAATTCCAAACCAAACTTTGAAGTTTGCATGAAGCCTCGTGTAGAGTTAAACGTGTTCTCAAAACTCGGATCTTCTCTATTTCCACATCTTGCTTATAAGAGTTACTCTAAATAGTGGTCGCTTTCTTTGTATATGTAGAAGTGCCTGTCTATTTATTGTTCAGATTGAAGACCAAAACATTTTCTTAAATATATTTTGTGTAACATTTTATTTGTATAGTGTTGTCACTCGGATATTTAAATAGAGCATGATATTTTAAATCTGAGATGTGTACCATGTTAAATAAAGCTGATTGTTATTTTTGAATTTGAAAAATAAAATGTGATTTAAATATTTCTGGTAATGCTTCATGTTGACTTGCAGAGCAGTTGCACTCTACATTTCAGAAGTTCAGAGACAAAAGGTTTTATTTGACAGATTTCTCTAAGCTTGTGTAGCAGACTGTCAAGAAAATGTCACAGTTGTACCTGTTTTTGTTAGATGCTGGAATAGATGGACGACTCTGGCGAAAGCAAGGGGGACATTAAGTGCCTTGGGACCAACAGCTTGTACAGAAATAATTGTCTGTACAATAACACTGCTGGTGCAACGGAAAGGAGTCAAGGAGTGGATTGAATGGCTGGCACTTCGAATTTTTGATTGAAACAACTTGGCAGCAACACCTCTTTTTTGCTTTTTCACTTGCTTTCTTTTCCCTTTGTTTACCTGGAACAAATGTGGTGCTTTATTTGTTCAGGGAGAGGTGAGGTGTTCTGGTCTTCCACCTCTTTGTTGTGTAGATGATCGTGTTGACCTCAGCATGGATAAAAGACAGGCTGTGCTCTGGTGTTGACCCTTGTGCTCTGTCATTCCTCATGGGAAGTGACACCTTTCTGAAAGAGCTGCAGGTTTTACATGAGTTACTTCCTACTCCCTTCTTCCTAGCCGTGCTAAGCACCCTGTTTCTTTAAATATTCGTGGAACTTTTGTCAAGAGTTTGGGCCATGTGAAAGAAAATAAGTTATGCCGATGGTGAGAGATGCAAGGAGAGATGTATCCTTAAGAGTCTTGGTCGGGGGGAAGGAGGAAGGGGGAGAGAGAAAAGGTGAGAGAGAGATGAAAAGGAGCGTGCTGGGGGTGAGTCAAGACGTGGAGGGGAAAGAGAGGCAGAGACAAGTGAGCACTAAACAAACTGCTGAGGTCCGTGGAAGGATCAAACACAAACAGGAGGGTTGCAGCAAAAAGAGGGACAGGAAAAGAACGCAAGAATTAAATTGTGTGAGTAAGATTGGGTGGAGTGCACATGTGATGTTAAGTGAAACAGGTGTGATTGGTGGAGTGCCAGCATTAATTATTCAGTTTATACCCCTCCCAGTAACCATGAGATAAAAACCAGGCCTCTTGTGTGGGACACACCTGATAATAAGGAAGAACAGGCTGAGTGGCACTTGGGAAGGAGAAATGCTGTGAGAAAGCATTTCCCCACCTTCTGAAGGGACAGGAGAAAGGGCAGAGACAAGGCTTGAGCGGGTGGTGCTGGAGGGGCAAATAGGCAAAAGGTACTGGGGGAGAAATCAAACAGACCGGTTTTGTTTGCTCTGAATGTGGAGGAGCACTGGTGGCTGTGCCTGGTCCACTCCCAGGGAGAAAGAATTGTCTTGGCAAATAACTGGGAGTGTGAAGTAAAGAGTAAGGGAAATAAATAACAGAGATACAGGAACAGAATGCATCCAAAAGTGCAATGGGAATGGGATTTGGGGACAGTTGGGACACAGAAGATGAAAAGTGTTAAAAAAGTAGGTGCAACAACCTGTATCTGCTGTATTCTACTGTATCTTTCTTAAATGCTGTTAAATACTTAAATTTCTGTTGTATTTTTTCATAAAGGGAAAGAGTCTACTAAGATGAAGGCATGAGAAAATTTGACTCCAATGGAAAGAATGGAATTTGAAAACTGAAATAAGATGCGTTTGGATGAGGCAGCTGAATGTGGATGCAGTATTTGTATTTTGTTTCTTCCCTGAATACAGCAGGGAAAATGAAGTGCTGCTATGATTAAATAACACTGCATCAGGGTGAGCCATTAGAATCCATTAGCTTGTTTGTATAAAGGCTCAGGCCTTTGCTTCAAAATCCAGTTGCGAGGAGGAAATACAGGATAAGGAAGGTAAATGAGCTATAATTAATGCACAAATTATAATGTTTATCTTCCAGAGGATGGAGTCCCTGTTTTCTGCCAGTTGGTTCCTTGGCCTGGCTGCATTTTACACTTGGATCCCTGCCTCCCCTACCCAGTTTTATTTTGTTATGTAGGCTTGAGTGAAATGTAGCACTTGTCAGGGCTGGTGATAAGAGAATTCCTGGCAATCCTTTTCTGCTTTTCAATGCTGGGAGCACAGAAAGCCAAGCTTCAGAAAGGCTTTTGGCTGGAAAGAGGCGGATTAGAATTCACTAGAAGGTTTGCATTGGGTATGCAAGTCAGCAAGGATCCTCATGCAGGTAATGCTGGATGTGGGGCTTTGTGATGCAGCAGTGAGCAATCCAGCTCTTATCTGGTGCTGCTGTTCTGATGTAGCCCACAGTCAGCATTCACCCCCTGAAATTTGGCATCCTTTCCCTTCCGCCTTACTGCACCTCATATGCGTAAGATTTCCACTCAAGGTGCATTTGCTCGAGGGCACCAATCCAAATGAGTTCATGTCTGCACTGAACTATTTCCTTGTCAGAATAATCATGAAACCAACTTAGCAAGCAAATAGGGCAGGGAGAGCTGCTTAATGGATCCCTTTCACAGACAGTAATCGTGGAGGTGGTTCTGAATGGAGCAACGTCTGTCAATCAGCCCCAGAACAAAACACTCTTCAAATTGTCTCCATTCTCTTCCTCTAACTTTTTAAAGCCGTTGCTCCACTTCCTTGCTGGATGAAGGTGAGAACAGGAGTGGGAAAGAGAATTAAAGTAAAGGAAACACAGTTCTGGAAGCAAATTTCCAAAATGTCGGGAGTGATGAAATACTGAGCAGATCAGTTTTGCTGTTGTGCTCAAACCGGGTACTTGATTGCTAATCACACTTTATATTTGTATTGGCCCAGCCTGCTCTAAGTAGTGTTTAAACAGCTCTGGCTGGGTTCTGCTGGGGGCTGGCTGAGCAGCACCTTGTGGGCTTTGCACACCAGCCTTTTCAAAAGATAAACAGTCCATTTCCATTTGTCAATGAAAACATTTTTACCCTGTCTAACATCTGACTGAACCAGGTAAGCTGGTCTTAAGTTGGTCTTGGAGTGTCAATCATCACTTCAGGCTCTGTTAACATCTGTGTAAGTATGGAACAAATCTCTATGACCTCAAATTTTGCTCAGATTTCTGTATTTTCATGTTATTGCAGTTATATGTATATATTTTTAAGTTGCCTTCAAGCTTAAGGACTTCAGACACGAGTTATGTGCTTCATATGAATGCACACTGAGTTCCCTATCAGAAATACATCGAGATAAATTTGACAATTTCAAATTTCATATGGAAGGAATCCCAATCAGTCTCCTAATTTCTAGGCTCCTTGATTTACCTCTGTGTGTTCAACCTGTGTCATTTCCAGTCTTTCCTGCTAAGATCTCCATCTAAATGAATCCATCTTTCCTGCCTTGTCAAATGTCTTTGTTCCCTCTGTCCCCTCATCTCTCTCATCTCCTGGTGGACGCTGTGCTTCCCTCTCCAGTAAACCTCAAGGTTTTCTGAGAAATTTACAGAAAATTTAAAAAATCACTTCTATCAGAGCCTGATTTCAAACTGCTTCAAAATACGGGAGTAACTGGGGGAAAATGCTTAGCTGCAAAACAAGCTGTAAACCTTCTGATTTTGGAGTTAGTTTTTCTACTGTCACCACCATTGTAATTTCTTCAAACGAAACTGCTCTGGACAGATTTGGAGAGAATTTCTACAGGGGTTAGAAATAATCCCCAAACACACATCCCCTGTTAGATTTTTAAGCCAAGAGCTGCAGCTTAGTATTTGTTGTGGCTGTATTTTTGTGTCCTTTCCCCCTCTTCCTCCATCCCTCTGGATAAATTTTGGCTGAGTTCTGCAAAGATTATTCATTTGTGTTTCCTCATTTGTCTTAAATGTGTTGTGTTTTTTCCCCACTACTCCTATCACTGATACTCCTCTTCCAGAAAAGTCAATTATCTCAAGACAGTCCAAATTTTGCCTTTTTTAGGCGGGGGGGGGACACCACATCCACACTGTGCTGGCAGATCAGCAGGACTGCCTGTGTGTGATGAGTATTTGAAAGCCCTGCTGAAAGGAAGTCACGAGTTTTAAGAACACCGACCTTTCATTTGTACAATAAATTTGACTTGTGACTTCAGATAACATCATCCTTCGAGCCACTTCTTCTCTGTTTTCTTACCTGCAGGATCATTCTAGTCCTTAATATTTTGTGCTCTTGCTTTCCTGGTATCCTGTAACATTCGATTGTGATAGAGCTGGAAATAGTTGTGTGATTTATGTTCAGTCTATAGAACTGCTTGGCCAAGTGGGGAGGCTCTCACCTGTCTCTATCAGATCGATTCTGAAAGCTCACCTCTGAGCCTGCTTTTAGAGCAAAATGTTACTGAGATTTGAATTATTCTTCAGCAATACTGAAGAAAATAGAGGCATGTTTATGTCCCTAGAGACTCCTTGTGCTTTTCTTCTTTTCCAAAATCTGCATAACAGTTTGCATGTCTTACTGTCCCATATTCAAACATACACAAATTCTTTTTGAGAAACAAATAGGGGGGAGAGCAGTGGGTGGGAGGAAATCCCCACTACAGAGGTTACAAAAGCTTCCAGGTAAGCAGCTGCAAGGGTAGGAAATAATAGGCTGAGAGGAAGGAAAAAATGAACTCTCATTTTGGTGGATATCTTATTTAGGCACAGTGGGAAGTGAGAGGAATTTTTTAAAGATATAAACCCAAAGGAATTTGTCTTATTTTCCTTTTCTTTCAATCTTTCTAGTATGTGAGGAAACAGACTTCTGCTTTAGATGTAGGTTTGGCTGCTGCCCAAGAGACCTAATGGTTTCATCATCTTGTTACTTGTTGACCACTTTGCTTATGAGAAAAGAAATGCTGGAGAGGCCAGTGAATTTTTGTTTTTCTTAAATCTGTCCTACATGATTTTGGTACAGTGCCAGGTGATCAGCAGTAATGATGCATAGCACAAGATAATGATGACTATCCTTATCAAGAAAGCTGAAACATAAGCCATGCTTTGTGATACCTGGAAACTGGATGACTTTCAAGAGAGGTGAGCTTTGTTTGTGCCCTTCAGGTTTCAGAGAGGTTCCTTGTTGGAACTGGTCTGGGAATTTGTCCTTGTTCTTAGAGCTGTCATCTGTTCTCCATATAAATACAACCTGGATTGTTCTAATGTGTGCTCAAGGAAAGCTGTGCTGGGCCTACCCAAGGCTCCATCAGCCCTCCAGCCCCTCAGAGGAACAACAAAACACTTCTGGTAGCTCGTGAGAGTCTTTAATCATTAGAAACTGCTTCTAGACCGTGGTGGTTGATGACAAGTAGCAAAATTATCTTCCAGGATTTTGTCTTTTTTCTTTTTTTTTTTTTTTTTTACCTTCTCTGGCAAAGAGCTCTACAACAAATTCTGTGCTGTATGAACATTCAGTATCCAGTGCTCCAAGAATGAGAAAATTGTCAGTCAGCTGCCTCCTCCCTTCACTGCAATTTGGGGTGCACACTGGGAATATCTTTAGTATCTTTCTGGAATGGACCATCCCCAGGGGATGTTGTGGTACAGCCATCGGTGATACAACTTCGACCTGATGCCCTGGTGATCTTTTAGTAACAAAGTATGACAGGAAAAATTGAAGTTTTATAGGTAGTCAGTGGTTACATATGCATTGAACAGGTTTTTTTTTTTTAACTCCATGAAGTGTATCTTCGTATGATACATGTCCTCAGTTCTTATTCAATGCTGATTATCCATTTATTCCTCTCTGCCTTTCAGGTCTTTAATTCCCGTGCTTTCTTCCTCACAGGAAAGCAAGATGAACCATTTTAGCTGTATGTGAAATAATATTAAATGTGAGAAAACTGGGCTCAGAGCTGCCAGGAAGTGAATGCCACAGTAGGGGCATTCTGGAGGGGTTGTCTTTGGACCTCTAATTGAAGCATCTCAAAGTTTTTCAAGAATATTCATGTTTGATCTAAGTTTGGAACTGACATCCTTCAATTTGCTACACTGAAATAGCATTTGCTTATGCCGTAATTTGTTATATTTCCCAGCTGTCCTCTGTGTTGCCTGAGCCACCCTGTGTGATGGAGTTGCAGCTGCCTGCTGGAAAGTGAAGTGAAATATGTGCCTGTGTCTTGGGAGGAGGAACTGGCATGGACCCAATGCACTGAGTCTCAGATGATGCCTGGTCCCTTATTCCACTTCCCAGGCAGTTCTAGCACATGTGAGGGTCCTTTCATGCCTGCCTGTGCTTTTTCCATACTCTTGAGTGTGTTTTAAGGGAGAACATGGACCTCCTGCTCTGTGTGGGTGGTTAAGAGTGTGACATCCTTTCCCAGATTTATTTTTGCTTGTTCCCAGCTGGTCCCTTTAAGATTTTCTCTGTTTGAGGATGTTTGTTGTATGTAGCTGGTATTTAATGCTGGAGAGACCTGAATCATTCTATCAGGGTAATTGATACTGACCTAATTACACAGATGAGTTTTGCACTGGAATTTTTAATGGCACTTAATAATTTGTAAGAGTCCTTAATTCCCTGTGTCTGTGATTCAGTCCTTTGCCTCGTGTGCCTTCAAAGAACAAGGGCATTGGATGGAATTATTTCCCTGTTTGTTTTGTGTTGGGTAACTCTCTGTGCCTCCTGCCTGGAGAAGCAAGTGGAGCTGCTGCAGTTTAACCTCTCCATGGAGAAAGCTGTGGTTGAATCCAGTGACACTCCATTGTCCCTCATCCAAACAGGATGTGGATGAACTCCGATCTCTGTAGGAGATTGCCAAGGTCAGACGAGGATAGGCAGACTCTCAGCACAGCTCTGCTCAGGAGATCCTTAAGCCACGTTTGCTAAGTGGGAAGCCTGCTAGAGACAACCCATGTTCGTATTCCATCCTGTTGACATCCATCCAGTGGATGGTGTCTGTCTGGAGACAAGGCTCCTGCACAATCCGGGAGAGTTGCTCCACACCTTCCTAACTGATGAATGTGTAGGGCTGTGTCCCAGGGCACTGCAGCAAACAGAAGAAGCCCAGGTGATAAAGTCATCACCTCTCCCAGTTTCACCAGGCTGGGAGAAGGTGTTAGAGGCCAGGGCAATTCCAGACCTGCATCACGCCTGGGATCAAGCAGTTGTGCCCTTCCCCTGGCAATCCGGCTGGGCAGGAATGGTCTGGGCAGGAATGGTGCTAAGCCCAGTCTCGTGTGGAGCAGCTGAAGTGGTAAATGATGCCCTTCACCTGCCTGTATCTGGTGCACAGAAATATTTGAGAGACTACTTTTTTTTCCCCCTGTGTCTGTATCTTGTCCGTGATTTCAGGCGAAGCACAGTGGTTTCAAAAAAACCCGTGGATAGCTTATTTCTAGATGCGTGTTTACACCTTGCATATCTCTGGGGGGCTAAACAGATGCCAGATCACCCGTGTGGGTGTAGTTCTGTGAGAGTGAGCAGATAAACATGGTGCTCCAGAGCTGATGTTATTGTTTCTATCCCCAGAAGGGAGATCTGTGAAAGGAAAGGGGCCAAACTGCAGAAGAAAACAACCAGCATTTCATTTAGTCACCCGGCATCTGCTTGAGTAAACCGGTGCTGCTTTAACATGACATTAAACATCCCTCCCACCTACTTCTTCTTAAATTCCTCCCTAGTTTCTTCCTTTTATTTTGGTCTGTTCCGAATATCCCAGGGTCTGGAACTTGTCTTTTATAATGATATATAGCTCGGCATGATGCCAGCCTCAACTCCAGGGAATTTTTGTTTGTGTTAAGATCTGAAAATCTTTATAAACATGCACTTGGAGGAAAAATAGTTAGGTATTCAAGAAGCAGGATAAGGAGTTAGAAGAGCTCCAAGTGCTCCTACCAGCTGTGTCATGTCGTACTGGGCTGACACAGAGTAAATCCATAGTCCATCCGTATTTTCAATATGCACACAGTTTGGGTTTCCTCATCCCAAAAGGACAAAGGCAAACTGCAAAAGGTGCAGAAGGAGACCACAGGGACCCACATGTAGCAGCTTCAGTCTGTATGAGGTGTGAGTCTTGGATTTGGAAAGGAATGACTGAAGAAAGGCCTGAGAAAGGGCTACAGAATCAAGAGTAGCCTGGAAAAGCAAATGAGGGTCTTCAACAGGAGTGAGCCGGAAGCACAGGAAAAGCTTATGGGTTTTTTTACACACAGCAGGCACTGGATTTTCCTGATATTAAACTAAACCTCCCCTGACTCAGCTTCATACCATTGCCTCGAGTCCTGTCGATAAATAACATAGAGAATAGAAATTTTCAGTTCCCCTGAAGTTGCTGGGCAGAGCCTAAAGACTAACAAGCAAAAAAGATGAATGAGTGTAAAGGTGCACTCAGGATGATAAATGTAGCTGGAACTGTACCTGTGGAGAAACAGAAAATGAGGTCTATAGTGGGTTTTTGGCAAGTAGTAGTCTATAGTGGGTTTTATGTAACAAGAAGCAACAGCACATGCCCAAAGAAAAAGTTCAAGGAAAGGCCACCTGTAATACTGAAGCATTCAGTGAATACAACCACCAGAGACCCCTTTAGATGACCCTCCAGGACCATAAAAGGGCTTCTAGTAGGAGACTGATGCATGCAAATTAGTTCTAGGAAAAGTGATGCTTATGTATTAGCTAGGAGGCACATTGTAATGAATATGTATGATTATGATGGAATAAAAACCCTGTTGTAGAGTCTCACCACACACCTCAGATTAAACGAGATACCCTCCTGTGTGTCCAGTGCTGATAAAGAATGCCTGCTTTCTAATGCTTCAAATTGTGTTGGAAAGTTTATTTTCTGGCCCATTTTGGTATCACTGTCACTGGCTTTGAGAGTGCTGCCCCCAGTGAGGATGCGCAAGACCCCACTGAGGTCTCCCCTCAGTCTCCTCTTCTCCAGGCCGAGCAGGCCAAGTGACCTCGGCTGCTCCTCAGAGGGCTTCCCCTCCAGACCCATCACCACCCTTGTGGCCTCCAGTAGAGTCTAATAAACACCCCAGCTTACACTCCCTTTGTGTCACGGACAGGTTTTCATTGGGATCAGTGGCTGCTCAGTGAGGAAAGTTAGGCTGGGTTTCTCTATGGTCATACAGCACAAACCCAGCTGGGGATGAGCCACCAGCAAGAGCTTGGGGAGGCCAACAAAGGCCTGGCAGAGAAACCATTCTGGGAGAGTAAGGGAAGATTGGGATTGGAGAGGTTCAAGTGATATAAAGTGTGTTTTGCTAGAGGGTTTTACGGAGTGGCTGGAGGCAAGGGAAGGTATTTAAAGCTGTTTGAGGTACCCTGACTGCTCTGTGCTGAGGTATTTTTGCTGTCCCTAAACCCTCCCCCTCTAACCAATGGTGCTGGCGTTTCAGTAGAGTTTAGATTTGAGACTGCAAGGCTTTTTCTATATAAAATTCGTATCTTCTGATTTTAATGCATTAGGGCAAAATGCTTTATAGACAATCCTATTTACAGGCGTGAGGCAGCTGCTTTTCATTAGGAAAATTTGCCATGAGCCCAGCTGCCAAATTACTTCTGCATTTAAAGATGGACCGTCTCAGACCCTCTGCTCCATGGCCAGCAGGCTGCCAGGGCAGGCGTGTCAGCACATGAGCCCTTTCCATCCAAATCAGGGCTGGAGACCTCAAAGCCTTGTACAAATCAGCCTCACAACACCCAGCTGAGCACAAGTGCCCCAACCAGGAGGGTTTTTGATGGGTGCTGGTGGCTAAGAGCCACCAACCAGTCTCACTAGGGGATGTAAAGTCCTATTCCACTGCAGACAGACCTATTTATTGGAAATGCCTTTAAATATGTTACCAGATGAACTGGGTCCTGCAGAATTATCTATGGCATGAGATCCTCCCTGGCTCAGCGTGGGCAGCTGATGGGAGCAGCCTCTCCTGTGGCACTCACAGCCCAATTGCTTTGGACAGAAACCCAAAGAAGTGGTGACCAAGTTACCATTTTACAAATCCCTTTTCCAAGCACACCTCTTACTGACTTTTTAAAAATTCGATGTTAGTTTTCAGAGCCATGAAGGGCTGCAATGTTTGCTCAGTCTATTTTTCTTTAACCAACAATTATTCTGGCTTACTCCAGGTGGGATTTTTCTTTCTGGCTGGTGACTTGCTGTGGCTGCTGGCAGTTGTTCAGCCAATGCAAGCTGTTGCTCAGCTGGGTTTTTGCTCCCAAGCTCCTCCCCAGCCCAGCCAGCCAGGACAGAGGGGAAGTGTCACACATGGACACGGGCCAGCTCTTTGGCCCGACTGCTGTTTTTAACATCTGGTTTCCTTCGTGTGAAGTCGCTAACAGAAGTAAAAGAGAGTTCAAGCCGAAGGGGGAGGAAATTCCCCTTCAATAGCTCATTCAGTCTGTTGTTTGAGGATGTTCACGTTAATGGCACAGTCATTGGAACACCCTACTGGAGGAACTGGATGTGTTTCTGATTCTCTCTCCAAGAGCTGATGCTGAGGATGATGGTTAGCTGCCAGCATGGACCCAGTCATCCTCCCTGCAGGCAGGCACAGAGCAGCTGGGATTTAGACCTTTCAGGCTGAGCTCATGTCTGCCTTGAAATCAGGCAGGGTTTTTCCACCGGCTTTGTTGTACAGCCTCAGTACATGCAACAGATTTCTTCTGAGCATCCCATTCCCTGAGGCGTTTCCACCAAAATATCCAACTTTTGTCTGAAGCTGGAGGCACCACGCCTCATGTCTGGGTGATTTCGAAGGAGATGCTGCCAGGCACAATATTTGGGAGTCATTTGCTCCCTGCACAGAGCAGGAGGGAGAATCCATCTCTTTTATTGCCTTTGCTACTGTAGTCCCCCAGTGGCTTCATGGCGTGGGTGTACAGAGCAGAGCTTCCTGCAGCCTTTCAGAGCTGGGATTCGTCCTCGTTTTTATGATTTGTTTGTGCGATTTTCAACCTTTGCCTTCACTTCTCCTCTGTGTGAGAGCCTTGAGCAAGAGCAGGAAGTGGCAGCTCTGTACCAGGAATATATCATCATGCTCCAGAACCACGTGCAATTAACAGCGCTAGAGGAAACACTGGTGCCATGTTCTCGATTCGAACATCTGCCCTGTTTCTTAAACCACGTCCTGTTTCTGCAACATCATCCTGAAAGCACCAGTTTCTTTGGTATTTTTTTTCTTTTCACACTCCAGCAATCCCTGCTGCCTTCCTCCAGCACCTTCCAGTCCCAGGTTTGGTGAGTGCCCAGTGAAGCCAGCAGCAGCACCTTGGAATTGAAACCTTTTCCCCTGCAGTGAGCTGCAAGGGGACAGCCCTGCCAGGCTCCTGGAGCAGCTGCTGACTGTGGTGAGGCCAAAGGAGAGGGGAAGAAGGGTTTATCAGCCCAGATAAGGCAAGTTTGAGTGCACCTGGTGTAGGTAAGCAAGCAGGCGGCTCAGTGACTCTGCCTGTCTGGATGTGGAGCAGTGAACATCCCGGGCAGAACACGCCACCAGCCCTTGGTCACCACCACCAGCCTCCAGTCACAGCCCCCAGCTCAGGGAACAGGCCTGGCCAAGGTCTCAGCAATGGGATCCCACACCCACTCTCCCAAAATGTGTGTAACAGCCCTTGCTCTGGGGATGGGGGGACCTTGTCTGACCAGGGCTGTGCGCATCTATCCATGGCCTTGGGGAAAATCCCTCCTCTAGGGCCTCTTGGCACGTTTGCCATGACCCCAGGCAGGCTCCCAGCCCCACACGGAGCTGTGCTGGGTCAGTCCCTTTGCAGACCCAGCCACACTGGCCTGTAACCGGGACAGCCCGAGGCAAAGAGCAGCCTGCACTGGACCTGTGTCAGCATCAGGACAGGATCTGTGCCACGCCTTGGCACCCCATTCCTGAGCAGGCAGGGAGTAAATCCCATCAATCTTGCCACAGCCTTTGTGGCATCTACTTTGTCTGGTTTTTTGCTTCTTTCCCAGGTCTTTTTTTTTCTTTTTCTTTTTTTTTGTAAAGGATCCCCCTCCCCCTTCCCCTTCCCCAGCTGTGCAATAATGAACCAACACAAAGAGGAACAGCAAAGTGTCGTCGTGGCCGCCTCACACCCACGGGCGCTGCTGCAGGAAAGCGGCGGTGATGGGGCGGGGATCCCCCCGGTGACAAACCGCGTTCCTCAGCACCCGGATCCAGGGACGTACAGTCATCCTGAAAGTTTTGGGCGGGTGCTGGCTCGTTCTTTTCCTGTGCACCACTGCTCTGGCATCGCGTCACCGCCTTCCCTAGGCCAGGACAGGCTGCTTTGGGGCAGAAGAGTGCAATATAGCTCATTTTCTTGCCAGGCTGGGAAAGTCCCCTAGGCACTACCGGGTTTTTCACACGGCGGTGCCAACACAGAGACACGGGGCTGCGTCTTTCCCTCGGCAGCAAAATCCCCTCGAGGCGGTGGGAGCCAGGACAGCAGCGAGCTAGGTGGGAAACGCTGGGGTTTGTTGGCAGTTCCTGAAACGTGGTCGCCACAGAGGGAATGCTCAGGCTGTTAGAACGGGTTAGACTGTCGCTGGCTCTCCTTCGGTGCCGCTGCTTTTCGAGAGAAAACAGCTGCGTGCAGATGTGCACGAGAGAGGAGGGACCCACCCGAGCAGGGTGAGCTGCCTGGGCAGGCGGGTGGCCCCTTCGGATGGGGATTTGGATGGAAAACTCCTCCAGCACCATTACCCCGGGACACCCTGAACAAGTCCCCTGTGCTGCCGATGGCAGCTGAAAGCAGCAATTAGCAGCAGAATAACAAACCCCAGCTGCCTCCCGGGGGCTCGCTGCTCCCGAGCGGTTCAATTAGCCCTCGCTTGCATAAAGCCGGGGCGATAATGCCGCTCTCACCCTGGCTGCATCAGTCTTATTTTCATTTCTTACCAGCAGAGCACCACTGCAGGATCACGGCAAAAGGAAGGGGATGCAAGAGCTCCATCCAGGTGCCCGGTGGCGCAGAGGTGATTTTGCACCGCGGCCGCTGGGAAACACAGCTCCATGGTTTGTTTTGCGCCCAGCCAGCGTGTGAGTGAAGATACGAGCCGTGATCCCGCAGCCTGTAAAATTGCTTTGGTCTCCCGGTTTCAGACAGCCCTTATTGATTATTTTTAGCTGTAAAAGGGGGCAGGGAGGAATGAGCTTGGACACGGCTCCCCGCTGCTATTTCAGAGGATTTGTTAGGTTTGCAGCTGACTGTTGAGAGATTAATAGACAAACCCCAACCACTTCGGTATTGTGTGCTCTTTATTTTTAATATAAATCAGTTTTGCAGTGGTTTGCAGGACACAAAGCTGCCTGCAGCCTGGGTTTCCTCCCACCAGCAGCAGTGGCCCAGCTGGGCGTGAGGGCCAGTGGCCGGGGCATCCCTGCTGCAGGGTTTTTGTTCTGAATTTTCCTCCTGCTGCAGAAAGTGGCAGCTGTTCCAGGAATGGGATGAGCCTGCCCGTGCCCGACTGAATGCCAGCCCTCCCATATCCTCTAGAATGAGTCCTCCCAAGCGAGCCCTGGCTTTGGAATCTCCTGGTGCTGAAGAGATGGACATCAGCCCTCTCACCTGCCACTGTCCCTCTGGTCTGGGGCAGAAGGGCAATGTCTGCCCCTGCTACACTAGACTAGAGGGCTTAAATCCCTGGCTGGGGTGACGGCTGCTCTGTCCCTCTCATCACCAGGTGAACCACTTCACCAAACCCATCTGAGTGAGTTTCATCTTCTTTTTTGGGTGCAAGCAGCTTTTCTTGGTGGCAGCAGTGGCTGCTCTGAGTCCTTACGTTGAAGGAGCAAGAAAAGTCACCCTGAAGGGAAAAAAAGAAAAAGCAGTGGATGTTTTTCCTGCCTTGCTATTGAGCCAAAGTGGCATAGCAAGTCGTCAAGGAGATGCTCTCTCTGGCAGCAGGATGCACCTGATGAACTTCCCTCTGTTCTGTGGGCTAATCACATGGGGAAAAGAATTCCTGTCAGCATCTGAGGATGCCCTCATGGGCTAAACAAGATATTGCAACTTGGGTGTTAAACTTGGGCTTCTTGGTGGGATTTATGTTATTTTGTTTGAGCAATACTGGTTTTCAGCTAGATTTCTCCCTTCCAGCTGCAGTAGAAGCTGACTGTGGGTGTTGGTGCAACCAGTATTGTTTCTCTGGGGAGCAGGAGCATCCTTCAGGGTGAGGTGGGAGGTCAGAAGTGTGTCAGGACTAGCAGCTTTTGTTCGTAGATGTACCAGTGGGTCTAACCTCTCTCACTGAGGTTAAATAACAGTGCCTGAAGGTGCCCAGGTCAGGATAAAGAAATAGATGCCTTGAAAGCCCAGAGAAAAAACACTACTAGTCTTTTTACAAGTCTAGCAGGTGTACAAGTCTGTATTATTAGTCTATAAAAATCCCACAAAATGCAGAGTTTAAACTATATATCAGTTATGTTAATAGTACTCCAGTCCACCATCATCATGGGTGAAACACACACCATGACAAACCGGAGTGTGGTGGCATCGCTCATTTAAAATATCCCCGAGCATAGTCCAGAGGAACAGCAGCTGAATCAGTGAAGAGCAACTGGTGATCAAGGAAATCCAGCTCCCTATTTAAGGAAAACATCAGCTCCTGAGAAATCCCTTACCTTTAATTGTATCTGAGAGTTTAATTGCATCTTTGTCCCCAACAGACCTAAAATCAATCTGGCTAAGGAGTGACACAAAGAAACGGGACTTTAATGAGTGACACAAAGAAATGGGACTTAAACTGATGCTTATCTCTGGTCACTGAATACAGGGATCTCGTTCTACATAATGTACATATAAATAATAGAGCAGCAGAGCTCTTGCCAGCTCACTTGGAGGGATGGAGCTGTTGAGACGAGCACTCTGGATGTGTCTCTGGAATTTCACTGGGCACATTGCTAGGCTTTAAAGAATAACACAGCTTTTGAAACCTATTAAAAAAAAAAAGTTTACCAGTGATGTTACCATTTTTCCTAAAAAAGATTCTCATCTTTGATAAAAAAATGTTTGTTTTGCAAACAGCTTTTAGCTGTCATCCATGTCACCCTTTGGTTTTGAACCTTACTTATTTCTATTTAGTGAGGTGATGAGCAAAATCCTAATTTCTCACCCTGCTTTAGCTCTTCTCACTTGCTTTTGGTGCATAAGAGAACTATGAATAAGCAAGTGTTCAGTTACTTTGACTTTCTAAGAAAGAAAGTAAAAGTAACTGTCAGCTCAGTATGATTTTCACTTTCTCTTTATTCAGCAATGCAGTCACTAGAGGGAGGCAGATGGTAAATTTATCTATCCTAAGCTCTCAGCCTCTATATGGTGCCTTATAAACGACAGAAGAACAGTTGTAAGTAGGAGCTCCTGGTATATCATGCTGCCTGGGGGGGGAAATTTGAGCACTTGCTGAAATCAGCTTAATTTTGTTGACTGCCCACGCTGGCAGGCCCCAAGGCAGCTGTGTCCTCTTCAGCAGCTGTGGAGCTGCTTGGCTCCTGAAGGTCATGCTGGGTCCCTCGGCTCATCCTGGGGTGATTCAATCCCCTCCTGAGAAATCAGGGGTGCAGGAGCTGGTAGAAAGGCTGAGACATTCCATTTGGCCCCATGGTGCAGAATTTGTGCAACTTGACGCAGGCCAGTGTGGACGTGCCCACCAGCTCTCTAAGAGATGCTCTTGGGCTAGGTGACCACAAAATAAGTAAGAATCAGCAACTGCTGAACATGAAGATTTAGTCAAAAGGGCCAAACATCCTAATGGGTAATTTAGGTTTTTATGGAGCTTGGCTGAAAATAAAGACTTGCTAACAAACAAACAAACCACATTAAGATTCCTCACTCAAATACTTACATATCAGCACATAAAAAATAAACTTGGCCTTATGTTTTATTTCACCACCTCTACCACCTGTTAAGCTAAAATGAAGCAAATGCTCCTCTTCTCCTCATGAACCAAAAGACACCTTAGGGACCTCCCTGCTTTGCAGCAGTGTTACCTTCCAGGATCCTTTTCTGCCTGGGTTTACATCCTGGCAGCACAACGCTGTTCAATGTTCAGCAGGGCAAACCTCATTTATGTGGAGTTTACACCACTTGGACACATACGAGTCTATGGGGCTGTGGGTGTTGTCTACCTAACTTTATTAAAGCCTTTGATACCCTTTCCGAGAGGGAAGGAACTGGCTGCTCATGGTATGGACAGGTGTACTCTTTGCTGGGTAAAAAACTGTCTGCATGTCTGGGCCCACAAAAGGGGTGGAGTCACCATAGAATACCCTGAGTTGGAAGGGACTTACAAGGATCATCAAAGTCCATCTTCTGGCCCTGCACAGAACAGCCCCAAGAATCCCACCAAGTGCCTGCGAGTGTTGTCCAAACACTTCTTGAACTCTGTCAGCTTGGTGCTGTGACCACTTCCCTGGGGAGCCTGTTCCAGTGCCCAACCACCCTCTGGGTGAAGAACCTTTTTCTAATATCCAGCCTAAACCTCCTCCTCTTCCCCTCACGAGGAAGTTGTAACTGCAGTGAGGTCTCTCCTCACTCTCCTCTTCTCCAGGCTGAACAGACAAAGTGACCTCAGCCACTCCTCACACGGCTTCCCCTCCAGGCCCTTCACCACCCTCATTGTCTTCCTCTGGACACTCCCTAACAGGTTTATATCTTTTTTATGTTGTGGTGCCCAAAACTGTCCCCAGCACTCGAGGTGAGGCCGCCCCAGGGCAGAGCAGAGTGGGACAATCCCCTCCCTTGCTCAGCTGGCGATGCCGTGCCTGATGCCCCCCAGGACACAGGTGGCCCTCCTGGCTGCCAGGGTACTGCTGACTTGTATCCAACTTGCCATCAGCCAGGATCCCCAGGTTTGTTTCCACGGCACTGCTCTCCAGCCTCTCATTCCCCAGTCTATCCATCCAGGGCTGCTCCGTCCCAGGTGCGGAATCTGGCATTTGCCCTTGTTGAACTCCCTATGGTTGGTGATTGCCCAGTCCTCTCATTTGCTGAGGTATCTCTGCAGGGCCTCCCTGCCTGCAAGGGAGTCAACAGCTCATCTCAATTTTGTATCACCTGCAAACTTGCTCAGTATCCCTCCCAGTCCTGTGTCCAAGTCATTTATGGAGATGTTGAAGAGCACAGGGCCAAGAATGGACCCCTGCAGAACCCCACCAGTGACAGGTCCCCAGTCTGATGTCACCCCGCTCTCTGTAACCCTTTGTGCCCCACCCGTGAGCTCACCCATCACAGGATGTGTTTATCCAGCTGGGGGATGGACATTTTGTCCAGAAGGATCCTGCATAAAAAGTGGCATCAAAAGCGGCATCAAAAGCTTTACTGAAATCCACAAAGGTAACATCAGCTGGCTTCCCTTGATCAGCTGGGCGGGTTACCTTGTCATAAAAGGAAATCAGGTTTGATAAGCAGGACTTGAAGCTGTGCTGGCTGTCACCAGTGGCTGTCTTGTCTGTCACCTCCCACAACAATCTTCTCCATAATTTACCAGTCACTGAAGTGAATGTGACAGGCCTGAAATTTCCAGGGTCATCCTTCTTGCCCTTCTTGAAAACTGGGACAATGATTGCCAGATTCTGGTTAGCTGTGACCTCTCCAGATTCCCAAGACAATTCAAAAATCATGGAGACAGGCCTAATAATGACATCAGCCAGTTCTTTTCGTATTCTCAGATGAATCCCATCAGGCCCTATAGACTCATGGGTATCCAGCTGGAGCACTGGAATGGTCCTCAGGGCTCAGTTCAGGGCACTGGGACCCCTTACCCCATCATTGATGTTGAAAATAGAGACAAAGAAAGCATTAAACATCTTTGCTTTATGGCCCTGTTTGTGAGGTGACCGTCCTCATCCTGTAACAGGCCGATGTTATTTCTGCACTGACTTTTGTTATAAATGTATTTAGAAAAACCCCTGTTTTTATGGTCTCTCACAGTTCTGGGCATCTTCAGCATTTTGCAGGTGCTGGTGTCCAGCATTTTCCTGGGGGACCTTACCCTCTACTTCCCTGAGCAGCCTGAAGTCATGTCCAGGGTTGATGTTTTGCTGGCACTTTTCCTCACTGTCAATAGAGATTTTTAAACTCGATGGTTTCATGATCACTGTGGCCAAGATGGCCACCAATGACCCTCATCCTCTCTGTGAGCAAGCAACAAATCAAGGAAGGCATCTTTCCCAGCTGGCTCCCTTAGTACCTGTACCATGAAATCATCATCCAGGTATTTTAGGAATCTTCTGAACCTGTTTGTGCCAATGGTGTGGTGTACCCAGTTAACATCTGGCAAGTTGAAGTCCCCCATAAGGACAAAGACTCCATACCTGGAGGGGTTTGAGTCATGTAGGTGTGGTGCTCAGGGGCATGGTTTAGTGGTGGGCCTAGCAGTGTTTGGTTAATTGTTGAACTCCACGCTCTCAGAGTGATTTTCCATGATTCTCTGTTTCTATGGTAAGTGGTAAAGGGGTTTTGCAGGTCTGTCCACACCTGGACAGCAGGAGGGCATTTGGGATCACTTTGAACACGTGTAGTTATGGACAGACAGCTGCAGGAGGAAGAGGTTTGTCCTGCTGCAAGAGTTACAGGCTCTCACTGGCCTTTTGGTCATTGGGACCACACTGGGGTGGATGGAAAAGCTTAAAAACTGGGAGCTGGGATGCAGTTGCTTGCTCCAATACTGCTGAAAACCTGGGCAACTGGGACAGTCTGCTGCACCGCTTGATTTGACCCCCCAAAAACACATGGGGGTGTTTGTCCCTGAACATCCATCATCCTGTCAGGCTGCGATGAGCTGGAAGCAAGAAAAGAATTTTTTATTTTATTTTGCTAAATGATGATTGACATTTTAAAAGCAATATTGTCAAAGCTGCATGTCAAACAGCCTAATTGCCTAATCTGTGTGGCTCCTAATGACAAGTTAGACTATTACAGCTGAAAGAATTTTAAGCATCTAATAATTTATACATCACCACCTGGGCTATTTGCTTTCCACACTTCAGTAAATGTAGATGAGGAGAGGAGCTGCTTGTGTTTCAAGGCAGTTTCGCCTGTTTTGCTCAGTCCTGTCTCAGGATGGTGCCACCCTGGGGGAAATCACAGCCTTCAGTAGAAGTTGGTTAAAGTGTTGTGATGAAAACACTCACTTTTACATTAGGAATGTTTTTTTCCCCTCCAGTAGTTGAATATTTTTTTCTTTTATAAGACAACTTGGGCTCTGCTTCTGTGTCACATTGGGGTATCATCATCACTTTAATTCCAGGTTAGAATATTATGTGTTATAAATGGAGAAATGCCTTCTTACCCAAACACCCAGCACAGAAACAATATTTGGGCAGCAAACTGAAAGGGCAAGTCTATCCCTAACAAGCTATAGCTGGCCTCATTTCATTGATTAGCTAATCGCTATTAGCTAATTGCTGTCACTGGTGAAGCAAGGCCCTATATGAGTGAGTGGGCTGCTAGGCTATGCCCTTTGCTGTAGGGATGTGTTTTGGAGAGGGTCTGGGAAAGGTGGTGAGCCCATATTTGCTCTGTCTGGGGAATTATTTTAGGGAGAGACAAGGAATCTTTTTCGTTTTTTTTTTTTTTTTTTTTTTTTAGGGTCTTGTTTTAATGTTGTGCCTCTGGTAAACCTCTGCCATGAAGCCTTTGCCCTGCCCATTTATTCTGGCCCTACTCCTGATGCCTTGGGTGCTGGGGCCAGCTCCTGCTGGGCAGGGTCCTGGGGTGATGCTGAGGCCTTGCTGCGATGCTGCTGGTGCTGCTCCAGGGGTGAGTGATGGGGAGTGGGGACTCTGTTCCCTGTAGGAAACTCCCTTCTTGGGTCCAGTGTCCTTCCTGCTTACAAATCCTTTTCTCTTCTGCACGGCCCCTAGGGATTAAAGCTCGGTTGGGCTTTGCTTGCTGTGATTTGGGGGTGTTTTTCTATTGGCTGTGGTTCAACAGGATAAATCAGGTAGTGCTTCTGGATGTAGGGAAGGGAGAAGATTTATAATCACCTGGAATAAATGAGTGACCTTGGGACTTGGTCCAGGTGCAGGCAAAACCCCAATCCACCAGGCTGGATTTGGTGCTCCCTTCCCACTTGTGTTGGCATTTCTCTGAGCAGTGTTATAAGCATTGGGAACTGGTATTTGGACCTGCAACTGGACTTTTGTTTTTTTTTTTTTAATAGGCACGGGGATCCTCTCAGGAATATTGGAAGGTTAAACCAGGTAAGAGTTAGTTCTCAGATCAGCCTCTTTTTTTTTTCCTTTTTACCCAGAATTTGTTGGGTACTTCAAGCCACTAATAAGTGGCATGGAAAAATCAGGAGCACCAACTGGGCTGTGGAGTGGTGTGGAGAGGGAAAGGCATGTGGTTGATCAGTACTGAGTGCTGGGGCAGGGAAAAATCAGTGCTCATGTGGGACATAACCTGTACCACAGTCCTGTGGCTGCCAAGTCCTTGCCACAGAGCAGGTCCTGCAGGCAGGAGCAAAGCACTGCAGCAACTAAAACAAGCGGCAAAAGTTCAATCCAAACTTTAATTGTGCTCCTGTAGGGTAAGCCTGTTGCAAACTTGCCACTCTTCTGTCTTTGAGAAAGTGGTTTTGGAAAACATTGCTTTTCCCTGGCCCAAGTAAAGATGCTTCCTGCTTTGAGGGCTATGGGGAGATACTAATGTTGGGGCTCTAATGGCTTCTGGCTTGGCTGAGACCTTTAAACCAAAGAGATTGAAAATGCTTTCAGGAGAGCTTTGTCTCCTAGCTCTGCAGGTGGGTAAACAACAAAGCCACAGGCTGAAACCAAACATAGCAGCGCACTCTTTGCTTTTGTAACTCGCCCAGGTATGGCAATTCCCTGAGCCTTTAGCCTTGATCCCTAAATAGCCTGACCCTGCAGAGGAGAAACTGCCTCCGTGGGACAAGTGGCACCCACTGCGTGGCTGTCCTGGGACCTCTGTGCTCCTGCGTGGCCATGGGGGAGCTTAAAGCATGAGTGTGCCATGGTCTGGGGCTGTAGCAGTGGGGGCACAGCTTGGCTCTCCGTGGAGCAGGTGGTGGTGGTGGCCAGGGCCTCCCCAGCTTTCCCAGGGGTTACTCCCATGTTCTCCCACTGATGGCTTTCCACGTTGGTTGGCGAACAGGAGCAGGAGGTACCAAAATGGGGAGAAGAGACACCTTGAAAATAATTTCTGGAAATAAATATGGTAACTCTTTCTTGGGAAGTGGAAATGGGGGAGAACTCGGTTGTTGCTTCTTGTCTTCCAGAGCTGGAATCTCCTTGGATATCAGCCTATGTGCCTATAAGAAGCTGCCATAGAGTGCTGAAGGACAAATATGGGGAGTTTTCTCCTCCAGCATTCCGTGCTGATTTCCCCATTAGCTTTTGGTGCAACTGGACAATCTGGGCAGGCTCCAGGAAGCACATCATAATTTACATCCAGGGCTTTGTCGCTAAGGAGGCTTGCAACAAAAATGAGGACAAAATTCTGTTTGAAGGAATCTCCTCCCTGGTGGAAAACGGTGTTGTCTATGCCTGCTGGAAAAAGGAGATGCATGTTTTTGCCACCTTTGCTCAGGCTGTCCGTGTTGTGCTGCTGAAGAGGTACTTGCCAAACTGGAGAGATGCACAATTTAAAGGGAAGTACTACATCTTCCAAGACCAGGAAGGTGAATCTTCCTCCAAAGGTGATGCGATTTCTGCAACTCCTGCTTCAAAACTGCCAAAGCAAGGCGGTATTTTTCAGTCTGGCTGGGCTGAAAACCTTAGAGGTGTGCTGGACTTTGCAACCACACGTGGCAGCACCACAGTGCTAAGCAGTGAGCTGATGCAGGGAAGAGGGATCACTCTGGACACCACGGCTGTGGGGAGTCCTACAGAGCTTATCCCATGTGAAAGTGCAAGGACACAAGCTCTGGAAACAAAAGCTCCTTGTGGGCCAGGGTCTGAGCTGCTGGGGGCTCAGGAAGCTCAAGGCATAAGAACACCTGAGAGAATATTCCCCACTGCAGCACAAGACACCTGGGGGCAGAGCCCCTCTGTGAGAGAGGACAGTGCTGTGAGTTTTGGTCCCGTGCAGAGTGTGCTTTTGGAAACTCCTTTGCTTGATGCCTTCCAAGGAGCAGAACCTTTCTGGCAGCCAGCAGGTGCAAGTCTGGAGAGCAGCCTGCCTGTCCTGAACCCTACCCTGAGGCCAAAAGGTCTGGCCCACCTGCAGTTTACCATTAAACCAACAGGCACGGGTCACCTGGACTTGGCTGCACACTCTGAGCCTCTGTCCCCTGGCACAGGACAAAGTCAGGAGGGCACAGGTCCCACCAGGCACAGCCAGCTCAGCACAGCCAGCCTGGAGAAGGATGGAAGCCGTGCCCTGCTGAGTGTCCCAGTTGAGGGCCTCGCCAAGGGCCTGATGCCCAGCCTGAGGAGCCCCTCTGACGTGGTCACCAGGGACCACTCGCACCTGCTACCTGAGAGAAGCCAAAGCAGTTTGGGGCATTTGTCCATGCCTAAACCTGAGCTAGGCACAGCTGGCCTCCAGCATACGAAGCTCATGGATATTTTCCCACTGGGAAGTTTTAGGGGAGCTGTCAGGAGGAGAACAGAGCTGCATCCCACAGCGCCAGGGCTGGCTGTACATGCTTTGCCAACTGGGCTGGAGCATCCTCTCACACCTGTGCCCGCCCTGGGGACAGAAACCATCCCTGTGCTGGTGACCTCCCCCACAGCACCTGCCCCTGCAGACTTTGGCTCTCTGGATCTAATCCCTGAAGCAACTCTTCCTCCACAAGTGGAGTCTGTGTCCATGGTGGCCTCTCTACCTGTTGCTCTGGATCAGGACCCTGTCAGTCTCAGCCAAAGGGATATCTCCCCAGCTAGCCCAGGAGGACAGGAGATGGTCTCCCCTTCACTACCTTGCTATCTATTGGTAGCCTCTGAACTGGGCACAGATGGATCCTCCAGATGCCTTGGCCCTGGAATGCAAAAGTTGGCGCTGGGGGAGGCAGGTGGCCATGGAGGAGAAACCACAGCCTCTGTGGGCTTGATGGCCTGGAGTCCCTCCCCAGTCTTTGTCACTGTCCCAGGGCCTGGTGTGAGGCTTACTCAGCCTGAGGGCAGAGTCAGCAGTGGCTCTGGGGTGACACCAGCTTCCCTGTCTGACATCAGAGAGGAGCACATGGTGCCCGTGCAGCATCAGGACAGTGCTGCAAGTGACAAACCAGCTTCTGTCTCCAGCTTCAGGGGATTTAAAACGCAGAGAGCCACAGAAGCTCTGCAAGTGGGTGCAGGACAGAGGACAACTGCCTCCTTCAGCACCACTCCTGCACACCCTGATCTGCCTGCAGCTCCGTGGGGAGAAACACTGCCAAGAGACCAAAAGCCTTGGGAGCCCTCTGATGTACGCAGGAACACCCAGATGCCAGAAGGACAGCAAGGGAAACATGCTGGTAGGTGTCCCAGCACTTTGTGTCTTGGCATAAGTCATCTTTAGAAGTCACAAGTACTTGGTGGGGGCAAGGACAAGGCTGTGCTTTTCACCTGCAGCCTCCACCTGGCAATGACAAGCTGCCCTCTGGGGATAACTGTGGTGGGGTGACCCTGGCTGGACACCAGCTGCCCTCCAAAGCTGCTCTCAGTCCCCTCCTCAGCAGGACAGGGGAGTGAAAATGTGGTTGAAGGCTTGTGAGGTGAGATAAGGACAAGGAGAGGTCACTGACTGTCTACCATGATGGGCAAAACAGACTTGACTCGGGGAAATCAGTTTAATTTGTTACCAATCAAATCAGGGTAGGATAATGAGACATTGACCCAAATCTTAAAAACAGCTTCCCGCCACTCCTCCCTTCTTCCCAGGCTCAGCTTCACTCCTGGTTTCTGTACCTTCTCCCCTGCCTCTGGAGGTGCAGGGGGATGGGGAATGGGGCCTGCAGTCAGTTCATCACACCTTGTCTCTGCCACTCCTTCCTTCTCAGGAGAGGACTCCTCACTGGCCTGGCCAGTGCTGGGTCCATCTTGGAGCTGGCTGGCATTGGCTCTACTTCGTGCAGCCCCTCACAGAGGCTCACTCCAGTTGTAGTGTGGATATGTGGCTCCATGGGCTGAAACTAGAGAAATCTCGTAGCAGAAGGGAGTCTGAAATGCCGCCTCTCCCGTGGCAATTTGCAGCACTCTTAGAAGTCTGATGTATAATAGAATATAAAATGTAATATATGATATAATATGTGTATATAGTAACCTTTGATTACATCTTTCTTTTCTGTGTTCCTGACGTGTCAGAGCTGGGCCCTCCCTGGGTAACAGAGTACTTTCCCATCAGGAGCTGCCACCTCACCTTCCGGGATGGGTCTGGCATGTTTTACCTGCCACTGCATGCTGACATTAAACCCAACATCTGGTGCAACTGGACCATCTGGGCAGGCCCCCAGAAGCACATTGTCATCTATGTCCAAGGGTTCCAGGGGAGTGATGGCTGTGCCAACAACCAGGACAAGATCATCTTCCAGGGGGTCTCGTCAAGTGTGGAAACCAAAGTGGTGTTTGCCTGCCACAACCGAGGCACTCTGATCTTCGCTGCACAAGCCACTGAGGTCCAGGTGTTGTTTCTGTCAGGGAGTGGCTCCAGAAGCCATGCATACAGGTATTTTAAAGGACAGTATTATGTATTCAGAAACTCTGAAACTGTGGGCTCTTCAAGTGATACCACAGCAGCTCCCCAGGAGCCTGTCCAGGAGACCTCTAAAAAAGAGAGCTGGAGGACAGTGGTGACCAAAGGTTTATTGTCCGTGCTGACAGCTCCTCCAGCCCCACCAACTGCACCTGCTGGTGGCAGGATCCAGCCTGACATTGTGAGCCCAGAAGAAGAGGCCAAACATTCTCCTGATCTCATGGAAGATGCTCGGTCTGGTGGTAACCTGAGCAAGCTTGACCTGAGTGAGCATGGTCAGGATGAAACCAAGCTGGAAAGGAACCTTAAAGATGGTGGCTGCAAGGGCAGAGAAACTGAAGATGACACATTGGTGGAGCCAGCTCCAGCTGGGCAAGACACTGGGTGTAAAGCTGAGCCATCTGCCTTGGAGCTGACCGAGGGGGACACAGAGCCAGGGACTGCTCTGGTCACCACAGCCCCACATCACCCAGCTGGTTCTCCTTGCTCAGAGATGCCCAGCAGCAGTGTAGGTGTCTCTGACACATCACCTACCCTGGGTCAGGCCAGTGACAGCCCCTCAGAAGTGGCAGCAGCTGCACATCACACACAGACACCAGTGCTGGCAGAGCCACCACTAAACACCAGCACAAAACCACCTCTCTACCCCTCTCCTGGTGTGACTGCTGCTGATGCAGTGTCTCTGGGAGGAAGGACTGAAGACCTCTTTGGTAAGGTGATTTTTTGGTTATTAGTGGCTGAACTGATGCCTGGCAATGTGCAATATCCACCTTCAGTGATGCAGCACTCTCTTAAGAGGTTTTATTTCTAGACATTGCTGTTGCCTTCAGATGGGCCATGTGGTGCCACTCTTGACTCCTGTACCCAAGGAGGGAGGTACTTGAGAAGACATAGGATTATCTGTTGTAACAAGGGCATCTATGGGATTGTGCTGCTCATAATAGGGACAGGCTGGTTTCTAATCCAAATGTTTTGAGGTGTCCATGGAGGAGCCAGCCTCTCAGCTGTGACTTCACCCCCAAAGCAGACTGGGAATGCTCATCTTGGTTTTAAACAGCCCTGTCGTGCATTGGTTCCTCAGTAGCCGGTCACCAGCGCTCCCAGGCATGATCACTGAGTTTGAGCTCCAGAAGCTGGAGAAGGCTTAAAAAAGTTCTTTGCCTCTTAAGAAAGTTTAGGAGTTGATGGTAGACCACTTACACAGCAGTATTTAGCTACTGATATGTTCTAATTTCTGCCTGAAAGCAGATGTTTTCAACTGATGTTTCTCTGCCTCCAAACTGTTCTTGCCCCTCTGTTGTAGATTTTATTCAGATTTTTTGCATTTGCTGGCATGTAATGCACAAGCTGTTTTGCTCCACTGGGATCCAAGGCAGCTCTGGTGGCTTCACAGGGATAACACCTCGTCCGCTTCCAGAAACGGAAATGAGGTTTATTGGGGTGATTTCATTCTACTGGAGAGGAGTAGAGGAGAAGAGATTGTATCCAGAGCCTGATATTTAATTTCAGTATGAAGAATAGAGGAAGGACCTGGCACATGGCACTCTTCTTGCAGACTTCTTCTTGTCTTCTGACACAGACTCAAAGTACTTTCCCTCTCCCATTACTGGTACATCAATGATAGCAGCCTGATGCTTTCCCTTGCTTTGGCAGATCTGATATCATCTGTGGAGAACGACACAGGACTGCAATCCCAGCACCATCCTGGAGGTGAGCCATGCAGAGTTAAGCATGTCTTAAAACACTGCCCTAAGCTCAGGGAGCTGCCTGAAGCTGGGCTGGACGTACCCACTCATTACGTTTAGCAAGCAGTGGGAGTTGTTTCTGAGTAGTAACCACTTTGAAGATGTTATTTTAAAAGATATCACTGCAATCCCACCCGCTGTGCTTTGGCTGCTTTGTATCTCCCCTGGAGAAACCTGAGTTCAGGTGCTAACCCTGACATAAACGCTGGCTTGTTCAAGTCCAAGCATTACTTGTTGGCTATTTAAATAAGGTTTTTCTAAGATGAATGAGGTTGAATAAACATCAGTTCCTCCAGTATATTCCAATGGATGTCCCGTGACTACCAGGATCAGAAATATGCAGAAATCCTGTTCCTTAGACCAGGGAGAGAAGCAAAACCCTCTTACGGGGGAGCACCAGCAACTAGACAATATAAATGCAGGGCTTGTACAGCCCAGCAAGCCACAGAAACTGCTTGCACAAAGGAGACAATACAGAAGGAGCCTGAGCTCTGAACAGGGGAAATATTGATGAACAAATAAGTTTTAAACAGTAGACTTGGCAAATCTGCGCCAGCCTGGATTCCAAGAGAAATGGGCTTTTAGACTCCATCACTAATTATGACAATCCCTTTGGGAAACAGAAGAGGTAAAGGCATGTGAATGTGATTGGATATGTATTGGATATGTTGCTTTATATAAGTTTGTCACTGAAAGATCAATTCTAGTGTTTGTCAACAAGCATTAACTAAGGTTTGTTTTCACTTGTTACTCAACAACTTGTTCTACCTGATGCTTAGCCCCTGGAAACACCCACGTGGCACTGACCTGCACAAGCATGGTGCTGTTCTAGTGTTGATGTTTAAGGACTATATCATTTAAGGAGCCTGTTTGTATTACGTGCATTTGAACATGCCAGGATGTTGTGTCTTCTGGTAGATGTGCTGTTTGAAGTCACTGTTGAACTCAAACCCAAGGACTGGATTCCTCACAGTGGAAATGAGTTCCGAAAAGGTCTCCTTGAATCCCTGAAGAACCATGTAAGTCTGGGCATGGCGAGGTAGAGAAAAACAGATGGAATGTCTCAAATCTTCAAGTAGAAGAGACCATGCTGTGCTTTTGTGTTTGGGGGAGCTGGCCTGGAGCTAAGCAGATGGGAACAACTAGTATTCTTCTCCAGAAAAGGCTCAGAGTAGTGGGCTATGGGACATCTTCTGCATCCCAGGTGGTTCGTGAAGGGGGAGAGCAAGATGGGGAGGTACAGTGAGAAAAGAAGCCGTTTGCTGTCATACTCCTGCTTGTCGAACGTCAAATCAATGCTGGTCACTCTGTTCCTTTGCAGATCCAGAAGAACCTGAAACTTTCTGCCAATAGAGTCAGTGAAATAAAGTTAAAGGATGTCAAAAGGTAGGCTTAGTGCTGTGCTGCTGGCTTGGCAGGTTACTGCTATAACCTGTAATATTTCTTGGATTAGCAGTGTCTCGGCTTCTCATTCTCCTTCCCCAGGAAGAGACATGTGTTTGTTCCTCTTCCTTGGTCTGTAACTTGTCCTGAAAGTAGAAAAAAAACCTGTTTTCTAGAGGAAAGATGGTGAAAATTGATGTTTAGTGTTACCTAGGGCCTATATAGGTCTAAGATGGATTTAAACTTTGGAGGAAAAGGAGGATAATCTCACCTGACACAGTGCCTGCTGGAGAAAACTGGGACTTGTCAGCAAGGTCCTTGCTGCACCTGGCAGAGGCTGATCTGGGACTGCAGATTGCCCCTACAATTCACTTTACACAACTATCTGGTCATTTCAGCCTAGCTCCAGATGGGGAGCCATTCCCAGGCTTTCCTTTTTCCCATGGTCCAAGTGCAAAGCTGCCTCTTGGCACAGATAATCTTTGCAAGAGCCTGCAGCACCACGATCCCATGCCAAGGGTAGAAGGTCTAAATGGGCTGTCAGAGCTGGGCCTGCAGTGATATTTTCCTCTTGCCTCACCCTGGGCTCTCCCCTGCCCACAGGACAAGCGATGCCAACCTGCTGCTCACCTTCTGGCTGCACCTGGAGCTGGAGGAGAGGAATGTGTCTCTGCTCCTGCGCTCCCAGCTGCAGGAGCTGCTCAGCACCTCGGTGGGCGTGGAGAAGCTGCAGCTTGTTTCACTCTTTGTTGAAGGTGGGTGTTTCACTTTATTTTTTTTCTCTGGGATAAGCCCTTTTATGCCAAGCCTGACTTGACTTAGGGCATCTATTTCCTATAATAGATGTGAATGAGTGCCAGGCTGGAGTTGGCCTCTGTGGGGAGGAGGCAGAGTGCTTCAACGGCGTGGGCACCTACCTGTGCCGCTGCAAGAAGGACTACGAGGATCATTCTCCCACCAAGTCCGGCACGCTCTGCATCCGCACTCCCCGACCAGGTAGAGGATGGAACTGCAGTTCTGCTCCCTCTCGCAGACTGGTGTTTTCCTGGTGTGTGTATGGGCGAGTCATTTGTGCAGTACTGCTGGTGCCAGCTCACCCTGGAGCGAGCACATGAGGGCAAGGGGCTCTCTCCTAGCCTGGGGTCCTGCACCTCTGCTGATGTGTGATTTTACTGGAGTGGTGGCCTTAGGTGTCCCTGCCTGGTGTGGCAAGGATGTGTAATGTCTTTGCAAGGCAGTTCCCAGCTGGGAATACAACCTCTCCATGAGTCTTAGCCTCCCTTTCCCCAGTCTGCTGCTTTCTCTGCATCACAGCTACAACTTGGCACATGTGAGCCCCTAAGTTATAAGCAAAGTTTGGTCAAGGGTGATTTATGAGCTACCTCTTCTGTAATTGATGTGATCAGCAAACCTGGTGGCTCCCGGGAGTGCCCTGTGTTCTCCTGTCACTCTGGGTAGATCTTGGCAAGAAGGACCTTGATGTTCCTGGTGTTTACCCCAGAGCTCCCCTGATGTGTTTGACACAAGGCTGAGCAGATGGCATGTGGTGCTTGACTATAATCAGAGGTGGCTAATCCAATCTTGCAGAGTAATGGGGCCTCACAGCCTGGAAAACAGCAATATTCTGTAGTGTGTGCTCCAAACACTGCTGCAGCTTTACCAAAACTGCTTCAACATCCCTGCAGTGGCTTAAACCTTAACGTGAGCTCATGGCCACATTTAATTTCTCACCCATCCTACCAACTCCAAGTCAATTAACCACTTGTGCAGTCTAAGCCTATACAGATCAGCTGGTTATTGTTATATTCTGATATGGTAATTTCATAAATCCATCTTTATCCATTGGGCCATGGAAAGGATCCCTCCAGGCCTGCATGGGAACAGCAGCAGATCTTTTAGTCTCTGTGTAGCTGCACGTGTGTTTGGTAACGGCTTTGCTCTGTCAGGGTTCTTCTGGGGTAGCATCATCCCTGTGCTGCCCCTGCAGGCTGGCTTTTGGTTTAAATATTTCTCTGGGATATGGAGGCTTGGGAGACAAGCTCTGGCCTGGAGCCAGGTGTGAGAGTTTCTGGAGGGCAGCAGGGGTGATGCTGAACTTCCTGGAGGAGCACCCCAGGAGCACCTGGAGGAGGTGTGGGGCACTTTGTGAGCGCAGGGGGGTTCCTGGGGCACTGGGCATTGGGATGAGGCCATGGCCTTTCTCTTGCAGGGATCAGCACCTTCCTCCGCCACGCTGACATGCTGGTGGGGGCAGCCCTTGTGGCTGGCCTGGTGATGCTGGTGGCCTTTGGTGCCCTCTGTGTCACAGCTGTGTGGGGATGGCCCCCCAAGAGGAGCCCAAGGCCTGAGGAGCCACTGGTGAGGGCCGTGGAGGAGCCAGCCATGGAGGAGCCAGCCATGGAGCTGCACGACTTGGGGCAGTGCCTGCGCCTCGACCCCTTCCAGCTGAAGCTGCGGGCCAGGCCCCCCGAGTGGCTCTGGAGTGTCCGTGCCCACCCTGGCCAGGCAGGACGGCTCTTCCCAGAGCAGCCTCCCCCCCTCTGAGGGGGTCCCGGGCCTCCCCCAGACCCGTGTGGCCTCAGTGGCCTGTGCAGTCACTCCTGCATTTCCCAGGGTTTCTGACATAACCACTGGCTGTGCCAACCCTTCTACTGTGTTTTATGGACCATGAATATCCCACAACAGTGTTTCCTCATGTTGTAATTTATTTTTTTTAATGCTTGCTCAACTTGGGGAACAAAATGTGTGTTCCACACCACTGTACATATGCTGATTTGCCCTGCTTGAAATCTGCACAGAACTGTCAGCACAAGAAAATTGAACACTTTTTTTTTTTTAAGAAAAAAGGAAACAAGATGTTTTGGTGCTTTATATGAAATTAAAAATTATTCTGCATCCTGCTCAGTGCTGCCTGCTTTCTCCTGCCTCCAAGGCGCAGAGCTCTATGTGAAGCCCTGACATGACCTGAGGATCTGTGGAGTGTTTCTTCCAGCCTAGCTGAGAAGTTTTGGTGGGAAACCTGGTCAGGTTATGGCAGGTGGACCCCCCACTCACTGAATGACGGGGATGGCATTTTTGGTGCTTGCATGGATGCTGGCTGCAAAAAGGCCCCCCGCCCACCCATCGTCCTGGCTGGATGTAAAGCACAGCCGCCTTCCCAGCTTGTCCTGCAGCTGGAGCCTGGTAACTTCTCTATTTGTCTTTTTGAGGGGGGATTCCAATTTCAATCGGAATTCCCGCTTTCCTCGGGAAGAGGCGTGAGCGGTGCGGTGGCAGATGCCCCGCTGGAGGGAGCTGTCTGCCACCGAAAGCCCAGGCAGGGCGCTGGCTGCAGCTGCCTGGGCGATGCTCCCAGAGATGGGGCACGGCCGGGGCTGGGGGTCCCTGGGTAAAACAGGTCCAGTCAGCGCAGTTCGGGGGTGCTCTCCCGGCGCTTGTTGAGCAGCTTTGGGCCAGATGTGCTGTGGAGGTGTGGGCTGAAGGGAGCGGATTGCACATGGATATGCCCAGCTCAGGGTTTGCTCTCCAGGGTCAGCTTAGAAGGGGCTGGAAACGGCCCTGCTGTGTTTCTCTGCAGGTGAGGATGCTGGTGAAGAAGTCAAAAGGACCTGGGGTCTTTCCCTAGGATAACTCTTTTTCATACTCCTCCCCCACCCAAAAAAGAGAGAAAGGGGCAGTTCCTTTGTCTCAGCTGTTGAACTGGTGAAGAAGCAACATTTGCAGTGTGGAGGGGGATTCGCCAAAGGAGTGATTGGCGAGATTCAGCACAGACTGGGGCACTATAAATGCCAGTGTTTTGAGACCTAGGTGAGGGCATGTTGTTCACACGGAGGTGATTAAGGAACAAACATCCTCTGTGCTTGGCTGGCAGCTGCCGTGCCCCTCTGGCGAGGGCTGGCTGCGCTGCTCTGCAATAACAGGCTCATCCAAATCAGCTGACGCTGATGGGGCTCTCCTGCCTGCAGAGATATGTGAGGCAGAGCTGACACCTCCCTGCACATACTCCCCCAAAAGCAGCTCACTTCAGCACTGCCTGGTGCCATTCAGTTTTGGGTACTGAAACAGAGAAAAATGGATCTCCCGAAGACATCCTGATCATTGCTTCCTTTGACGTACATGGAGCAATCAGCTCTTACCAACCATTTTCTATGCATGGTTTTCAAAGTATTTTGTAAATAGCAGAGAATTAAATGCAAACATCTCCCTAGGAGGCAGATAAGTGGGTGTAATTTTCCATTGTAAAGAGAAGGAAACCATTAATGTGTTTGCACAGAGTGTGCCTGTTTCCTCGCTGAGATCAAAGAAAAGCAGCAGGCGCTAAAATGATACTGTCATTATCTTGGCCTTGGATTTGGTCAGTCACTATCTCCCCTTTTCCCTCCTTGGATCCATGAGGGTGGCTTGGGGGGCTCTTCAGGTTGCTAACTCTGTTCTCTCCCAGTTAGGTAAGGTTTGGATCCCAAACCCAAGCAACTAAGGAGCACATGGATGCTTCTGCTTTCTTTCCAGCTTTTCTAGCCGCAAGGTGAGCCTCACACTGTGCTGCTCTGTTGGAAGCCAGCTCGTGTAATACAGCTGTAGCCTGCTCTGTAGCCCAGGCATGAGGCTTCCATTGGATCATCTTTCCCTGCAGCTTTTCATCCAGACAGAATGTCCCACTGATGCTCCTGCTCTGGCACAGGGGACAGAGGAAAGCCTGGAGCAATGTGCCTGGGCTAGGCTTTCTGTAGCCAAACCCACGACAGCAGCAGGTCCATCTGGGCTCTGGGTGGACACAGGAGGTGGAGAATGGTGTGCTGCCTCCCTCCTTATCAGGTGTGAAGTGACAGCGCCTGCCCCTCATGGCTGTGCCTGGGAGAGATGTCAGGCTTTTATTGGAAGCATCTGAGGTGTGTGTTTGATCTCTGTGTGAAACAGCAGGACAGAGCCAGAGACCAAGCCCACCATGAGCAGTAGTTAGTAGGGGTCTTCCCTGTTACAAAAATCTACCATTTCAGTCCCGAATAGTGTTGCTTTTTATTTTCCACTGTGTCCAAAGGAGCTGCATGCAGCCCTGTTTTGCCTTGTGAACTCCAGGCTGGCTTTAGGAACAGCCCATCCCTCCTTTCCTGCTCTCCCAGCTGAATTGAGACCAGCTGATGTCCCAGAATCAGAGGATGGGTCAGGTTGGAAGGGACCACAGTGGGTCATCTGTCCCAACCTCCTTGCTCGAGCAGGGTCATCCCAGAGCACACGGCACAGGATGGTGTCCAAATGGTTCTTGAATATTCCCAGTGAGGGAGACTCCACACCCTCTCTGGGCAATCTGTCCCAGTGCTCGGGCACTGCACAGTAAGGAACCTCTTCTTTATGTTCAGGTGGAACTTCTGTGCCTCAGTTCCTGCCCGTTGCCTCTTGTCCCATTGCCCGGCACCGCCGAGCAGAGCCTGGTCCATCCCCTGACCCCTCCCTGCAGGCACTGACAGACACTGATGAGGTTCTCTCTCAGTGTCTCTTCTCCAGGCTGAACAGGCCCAGCTCCCTCAGCCTTTCCTCAGCAGTGAGGTGCTCCAGGCCCTTCATCATCTTTGTCACCCTCTGCTGGACCCTCTCCAGGAGCTCCTTATCTCTCCTGTCCTGAGGATCCCAGAACTGGACACAGCACTCCAGATGTGCCTCACCAGGGCTGAGTAGAGGGGCAGGATCACCTCCCTGGACCTGCTGGCAGTGCAGTTCCTAATGCAGCCCAGGATCCCATTGGCCTTCTTGTCCCCCAGGGCACTGCTGGCCCATTGACAGCTTGGTGTCCACCAGCACCCCCAGGTCCTTCTCTGCAGAGCTGCTTCCCACCAGGTCGGTCCCCAGCCTGTGCTGGTGCCTGGGGTTGTTCCTCTCCAGGTGCAGGACCCTGCACTTGCCCTTGTTGGACTTCTGGAGGGTTTTCCCTGCCCATCTCTCCAGCCTGTCGAGGTCCCCCTGAAGGGCTCACAGCACTCTAGGGTATCAGCCACTGCTCCCCAGCTTCGTGTCACCAGTGAACTTTCTGAGCAGGCACTCTGTCCCTAACTTCCTTCCCTCTGCTGCCGGTTAGGGTATTGGCATCTGCTCTTCTCGCACATCTGCAGTGGAATGAATTAATAGACAATAAAACAAGACAAATCTGCTGGATCTGTAAATCTGAATTTGGTCAGTCCAGAGATTGACTGGAAGCTCTGCTGCTTCTGACATCCAAAATGAATTTGTCACCTCACTGTGCAGCGCTCTGCTTGCTCACAGCCCTTGGCCATATGAAATGACACATTCTGATGATTTATGGGCCACCACAAATGATTTTTTTCTATTCAGTAGGAACTGTTCTCTCATGCATTATTGCGATGTGACTGAGGTGTGTGCAGAGGTTGAAGAGGGTCCAAGATTTACTTGGAGATTGGGACATGCCCTAGGAACTGGAGGGGAGGAACAGTATTTGAACAGCAGCTGATTTTTTTTTTTAAGACATTTATTAAGCCTGGTTGAACACATTCTCCCTACGTCCTTCAAGTTCATCTGACTGTTTGTTTTTCCTGGGTTTTGAAGCAGGCAAGGCAAGCCTCATCTGGCCACAGGGCATTGTCCAGAGCACTTGGACATGAACCATCAAGCTAGGGCAGAAGATGTGGACGCATTTCCTTGTGGGAGACCCTTCGTTCTATTTGCACCTACTTCATCAGAAAAGCCATGAAAAATGGGAGACATCTCATTCAACATGTGGTGGCCGTGGCTGGAGCCTTCACCTGAGTAGTGAAAGCAACAAATAACGTGTGGAGAGAATCGCTGTGAAGGGAGATGCTGGATATGAGTTTGGTTTTCTTTCCTACAACAAGGAGAGAGCTGGGAAAGGGATGCGGGTGCTCACAGCCCACTGGGACACCACTTGTGTGCCTTTGCTGCCCACGAATGTCTGCCAGTTGGTAGAGTCTGGGGTATTGCTGAGGTCATTGTCATGCTGAGGGAGACCTCCAGAGGCTCACATGTCCTTGTGTCAAGTGGTGGATTTAGGAGGACACCCAAACCGAGTGCTGGCACAGGCTAGTAGAGTGAAAATGTGGGAGTATGGCTTCATGCTGTGGTTTGAATGGCACTAGGCTGTAATATAACCACAAACCAGGGACAATCCCCCCTGGAGAAAGTGGGTTTTGCCATATCAGCTCAAGTGCAGAAAATTTTAGGGGTATTTTGTTGACTGGCTGAGTGGTACTCCCTCAAGTGAGTGACTGTGATTAAGTGGAGATATATCTGCAGCAGCCTCAAATTAACGAGGCAGAGAAGAGAAATGAGGCCTGGAGATGACATTTTTCTTCTAGCCTGGTCTAAAAGCCTGTTCTCCATCTCAGAGGATGCAGCTGTAGCTCCCTGCCTACCCTATGGGTATCACCTGAGAGTTTGATTTCTCTGCTGGAGCTGCTGCCATGCACACAGAGATCAGCTGCAGATGTGTGTGCATGCAAGCAGGGGCTCTGCAGCGATGGAGGCTTTGGGGGGGTGAGGAGCACTCTCTAAATAGTCATATTTCCTGGAAGGAGGCAGCACAGACTGTGAATTGGGTCTGTTCCCAGAGCATCTTAACTCACAAGTGATTAGCTGTTAATTATTATGCAATAAACTACTTAATAAATGAGTATTCTTCACAGCACCTATTGTGCCACATGACATCAGCTAAACTGTGTGCAATACATGTAATTACTGTCGCAGAAATGTAATTGTAGCTCTCCCCCACCCTCAAATTCTTCTGTGTCCGTCAGCCATGGCATGGGCACTTGGACCAGGGCGATGTGCAGACAGTGCCACCGTGCACCATCAGGCACTTTGTCCCCACTTCCAAGCCTGCTTTCAGTCCTCCACTGAATGTCAGGATTCAATGTACAAGAGGCAATAAAATCTGCCCGCAGTTGTGCATCAACTTTCTCAGTCCTCAGTGTCAGGTTTAAAAGCACCCTGAGGGTAATGTTAAGCGCTCATAGTTTGCTTTAAAAGAGAATTTTAAAAAGATCCTACTACACACACAGATTTCATCCCGGTTTTGTTTATAAGTGTTTTTGCTTTATAAGGCTTTAACAGTTAAAACCCCAAGGAAGAGTGCATTCTCCTGCTGGAGTACTTCAGTCCAAAATGTTTTTGCAGTGACCTAACTTTGTTTGTGGCCCTGAAGAGGGAGAGAGGTGGAGTCTCTTAACTGAGATCATAAAAATATTTGTGCTGGTACGTGCATTTTAGATCTGCCCTTAAAATTATTCAACTTAGCTGTGCCTTGATTTGTTTTGGGCATTTGAACTTCAATTTTTCCCCCTAGTTCTTGTTGGTGTGAGTTGTGCCAGTTGGCTGTGGGAGCCTGTAATTGTGGATTCGGGTGTTTTCAGCTGCTTTTTGGGAAATACCATGGTCTGGCCTTGCTCAGAGGTGGAAGAGGAAATAGGGATTGAGAAAAAATATCTGCACGTGGCTGAATAAGTGCAACAGTTTGAACTTAATCAGCCAAAATGGCTCTCTTAAGGGTGGGCTGCACATGTGAAAGATATATTGCAGTAAAGACATACTTGATTATGCCAACAAAAGTGGAATAGCAGGAAGCTATCAAGAAGGATAATAAGCACTAGATATTACAGTGGGGATTTCTCACATTGCTAGCAAGAAGAAAAGTTGCCCTGCCCCTCTGTGGGCTGAAAACACCATAGAAGATATTTTCCAATTTTTTCCCCCTCCAAAACAATCCAGGCAACAGCATCCATGTGCATGCTGCATATGTCAGCAAAGCCGGTGCCTCCATTTTTCTTAGTTTGCAGCTCCCACTGCTGCAGCAGCAGACGAACCAAACTGTGAGCACTCCCTGAACACAGCCCCAAAAAGCACCATTTCCGTGTCTAACCCATCAAAGCCACACAGAATGGAGAGCAGGAGCAAGCTGCGTGTCAGAAAGCCTACAGAGAGTTAATGATGTACAGTAAATGGGTGGTAAATAACAGGGCTGTCACTGCAAGGCTGCTGAAGCACTGAGCCAGCTGCGTGTGCCTGTCCTGCATACAAATAGCACAGGGATTTCCGCAGGGCTGAGCCGCACGTGCCTGGAAAAGTGCCTGATTCCCATAAAGTACGGGAAGATCTGTGTTCTGGGTGTCCTTTGTACAGGATAGTGATCTGATGGCACAGAATGGGCAGCACCATATTATGTATGGAGCAAGAAAGACTGGCTGAAGACTTCCAGCTTTGGGAGAAGGATCCCTCAGCTTTCAGGCACAGGACAAGGCCTGTTCACTGGCTAATTTCAGCGGTACTAAAAACAAAGCAGTGGGCCTCGATGATCTCAGAGGTCTTTTCCAGACTCAGTGATTCTATCACTCTCTAATTGAAAGCTGTACTGAGAAATTCAAACACAGGCAAATGTGTCCCATTCTAGTCACACCTGTTGGGTGGGGTTGCTTTGTTGCAGGTGATGTTTAGAAACAAACTACTCTTTCAGTGCATCCTAAATAAACCCTCAGAGAATTTTCCTTGGTTGGGTTTTTATTCTTATTATCCAATCTCAGTTATCACTGTAATATTTCATGCTTCTGGAAAGAAAAAAATCATATTCAAGAACAAAGCAACCCACAGCTTTTCTTCATTTCAGTCTTTTGTGTCCAAAGGGCTGTCCTTAACTCAATAACTGAGTTTTTATTGTGTCACATTTCACTGTCCCTGACTGCAGCCAGCTTGGCTAATCCTTTTGCTGCTGCCTTATCAGTATTTCCCTAAAAAAAAGACATTGTCCTTTTATTATCACCTTGACACCCACTCCCGAGTGCCTGGCAGGGTTTGAGAATTTTTTTTTTTTTTAATGCAGTTTTACTTAGGAAAAAGAAGCAGCTTCAAAATATTTCCCCACTCCATGTTTTTATACATGCTTTGCTAACCATGATGAATCATTTGGAAATTAAAAAAAAAAAAAAAACCAGAAAGAAAAAAGGAGTGAGATTTAGGTCCCTCCAGGATTTTCAAAAAGAAGGTGTTGTTCAAAGACTTGCTGTTCACTCTCAGCTGCTTTATAAAAAGAAGATTTGTTACATTTCCGGTTGTGGTAAGAATTTGCTTCAAATGTGTTTTAAAAGCAAACAACAAAAATCAAATACAGAGCCCTTTAGCTATATAATTTAATTGTTGACTTTTACATTAACATCCTGCAGAAGATACTCAAGTATCTTGCTCTTGCAAGTCTTAACCTTGTGATAAATTTCCTATTTCCTGTGCAAAAGGCCGCAGGGTCAAAGGCAAAAACAAAGACAGGAGAGATGTCCATGCTAAAATCCTTTCTGTAATTCAACAGGAGCTCAAAACTGGTAGGAATCACTCTGGATTGACACAGGCATGGGCTGAGAGGCTCTGCTCAAAGCTCCAGCAGTACAAGTGATTATGAACAGGTATGTCTGATATTCTTCCCACCTTCATGAATTCAGCTGATGGTGTGTTTTCACTACATCGAGAGTGTGGTAACTAAAGAATGCTCAGGCATTTTTTCTTGATTATTTTACTTAGGAACAGCACGGGCCTACCAGTGTGAATATAGAAGGGTCTTTTCTATCCCTTAAAGAACAACTGTGCCTTATTTCACAGCCTGCAGGAACTCCTCCCCTAATACTGGATGTTCAAGGCAGCTTTCAAGGAAGTCATTAATACTTCCCAAATTCCCCAGGGAAGCCACAGGCCTTGGGATGGCTGTGCTTGCAGCTACCTGCCAGATTTGTTCATTTCTGTCTACAGTTTCTCTGTTGTGCTCATGTCTTTTAGCAAGTAAATGCTTCCCAGGGACTATATTACTTTCAAACCTTGGACCATCTGAAGAAGAAAAAGTGCTTTTTTTTTCCATAAGAAACTGCGAAAGTTGCATGTATTTAATGAATGTGGAACTCTGTGCTGTAGGCTGCTGCTTAGCTGGGGGAATAACATTTCTGCTGAATCCCTGAAGATTTCAAGCTAGTAAATTTTTACATTTATTTTCTGTTAATAAATTCTCTCCTTCATGTATCCAGGGCAACCTTGGTGGCACCAATCATCAACATACACATTTTCTCTCAGTGTTACACTTCTTGAACCTATTTATTCCATTATAGTTTAAATTCTTCTTGCTCTTATCAGCTGACCCTTACATACAGCTTTGCCTGCCTTCTATAGCAAATCTCTTTATTATCTTTATTTGAAGCACTGAAAAAAGTTCTTTTTAATTGTTGCTATCTGACCTTTGTCCTGGAGAACCAAAATTTGTTTTTCAAAATAAATGATCTCTGCAGCCTTTCCCAGCTATTGGCCATCTTATCAGACCATGTAATGATGCCAATTCTATCTGCTTCATCAACTATTTAAAGATTCACACTAAGTCCAGTCCAGTTTCTAAGAGACAAAGTCAAGAGTGAAATGTATGATCTCATTCCTCTGGGTGCATTTCTTTCAGCAATTGTAAAGAGTGAGCTGTTGATATGGAAAGGTTAATGCTGTACTCTCTTTTTTATCAATTGTCTGTTTTCTATCAAATCTATGTCTTATCTCGTGTCTGCTTTATCAGATCTGCTCAAGTAAGGTACACATTTGAAGCCTCTTCTAAATTTAATTTCTCTCTCTTGAAAGTTCTGCAACTATTAAAAAAAGGAAAATCCTTTTACAAATTCTATTTTAGACAAGGGACACAGGCCAAGTTCAGGTATTAACCATTTGCCAACTATGCCCTTGATCACAAAATACTCCTGTCATCTTCAAATTGATCAATAACCTAAAATAGAGCATTTTAAGATAATGTGCCCATTCCTAATTTCTTTTATTCAGTTAAAGGAAACAAGTTGGTACAAATTTCCCTTAAAATTGGCTGTTGGCCTTTCCTGACAGTAAACTTCAAGAAATAAAATAACTGATTTCTGTTCCTAAGCTTTAGCCACTCAAAGATCTTGATGATGAAGGGAGAGCTGCTGGTAGCAATCTAGAGCATCAAAAAATACTTTTTGGGGTGTTCTTGGCACAAACTGCAGTGTGGCAGAAAGCCACTGTTGTACAGCTTGTGTTCAGAACTGTCTGGATGCTGCTCAGTGAAATCCCACGTTTCCAATGGTTTTGAGTTCCTTCCTTTCACTTTGGTTTCCATCTATTCTGTAGAGGTGAAGAAAACCACCAATGCCCCTTGCTGCACAAATACTTGCTCTGCTGAATCTTAAATTCTCATGTTCTACTTGTCTATTTTTTTTCTGCTTGCCTGATGTCTCACCAGTTGTTGTGAAATTTGGAAACTGAAGGGAAGTTTCATTGTGAAATTAAAACTGATAACTGTGAAATTAAAACTAGACTGGCAGATCTGTTAGGAAGCCTGAGCAGAGAGAATGCAGAGATCTCGTGTTTATCAAATGCATTGCTGAAGATTTACCTCACAGGCTGGCTTCTACCTTTAGCATTTCCAGGCAACTCTACGTCTAACAGTGTTTTTCTTAATTCTATTTCTTGTATCACTTCATCAAAGCGCTCCCCCCTCCTCCTCCCCATCTCAAAGAGCTGTGTGTCCTCGTGTCTTTGGCTCCAGACAGCTGGATTGCATGGCAATTTGATCTTCCAAATGCATCATTTCCTTATCACTAAAAGCAAAGATTTTGAGTTATATGTGATAGCCTTAGCCTGGAGGCCAGTTCCTTGTTGCCAGCATTGGTGCATGGTTGACTTTTTTCAGCTTCATGTTGCATTTCACGTACTTAGTGTTAAAAACCTTCCTTCAGCCCTGTTTTTAGCATTCTCCAGTAGTGTAACTATGGCTGACATTAAAAATATGTGCAATGTTCCCCCTGCATCAGTTAAGAATGTTTTGACAAGCATTTTCTAATGCTGGAAAAGTATTTTCGAAATGATGTAACTTCTTCTTAAACCTCACTGTCTCCCTCTCAGGCTCTGATTACAGTGCTCTAAATGTTTTGTATTAACTGTTAAAAGACACTCTTAGAGACTGTTAAGAGAAATCCTCCCCTTCTGTGCAAAAGGCAATCCAAGATGGTAGCCTGCTTAAAAACAAAGGGGTATGTGCTCTGATAACATATGCTCTATAATAATGAAATGAAGAAGGAAACTTAGTGTAATTAATTGTCCCGTTCACTCATGGACTGAAAGGAAAATTAACCTTTTTGGTAAACACAAAAGCTAGTGCCTTGTTTTCACGTGGGGTTCTGTAAGCTTTAAATATTCAATAGCTTTCAGCATAATGTGCCTTTTCCACGTTAGACTCATCTTCCTTCCAATCCTTTTAGAAGTTCAGATGCTTGTGCCATCTCTCAAAACTGACAATTCTTGCCCTGCTTAAAGGACTCAAAGGATTCAGATGAAAAATTTATTTTAATGTTTGATCTCCACCACTCCTTGACAGAAAAAGCAAACTTTTAGCTGTTACAAAAACTGCAGAAGATAGCCTAGAATTTAATACACATACCAGGAATGAGAAAAGAAAGATGGAAGACCACCTCTGAAAGTGTAGTCTTTGTTCACTAACTTCTTTTTGAGTCTCAAGATCGTTTGGGGTTTTTGTTTTGGGTTTGGTTTTGGGTTGGGCTTTTTTCTTAACTGAGGTATCAGACATTAAATATGTGCAACATATCTGGAAGACAGACAAAACTGGTACCAACACAAAAAAGTGTAGAAAAGATTTATTGTAAACAAAAGAACTTTGTGCAAACAGTGAGGAAAAAGGCTTTTGTTTTTTTTAAAAATGCCACAAATTTGTAATACGTAAAACTCTCCAAATCTACTCAGTAACAGTCCACGATCAGTCCACTCAAGTGAGTTACGGAATTGGCTTTGATTTTCCTTGCGGAGTGGATCTCCAGCCTCTGAGGTTTAACGTTGGCTCTTGTGCAAAATCTACTTTTTAAATACCTCTGAAATAAGAAGGCAAAGAATGACCCAATGAAACGGAAACAGAACTGTGGCAACATTGGGCCGGCCTCTGTTACCTGCTGAGGCCCTCGGGGCGTGATCTCCGGCCGGCAACGAGCCCCTACCAGCCCCGGGAGCTGCTCCTCGCCGCCAGGCTGTACATGCCGGGCCCGGGGCGCTGCTCCTCCAGGCGGTGGAACTCGGTAAGGCGGAAGCGAGTGGCCAGAGTGTTCACCATTCTTTTCAGGGTGAAAAAGGCCGCGACCACTTGGAAAGAGAGGAAGGCAGCAAAGACGACGTGCACGGCTCGCTCCAGAGAGTGGATTTTCAGACCTTCGTTAAACAGCAAGAAGAGAATTATAGGCAACTGCGGGAGGAGAGTCAGGAGCCAAAAACCAGCCAGCTCAGGCACCTATAATAGGGAGATATTACCTATTAAAAACCCGACAGCTGGGACAGAAAATTCAAAAATCTTGTGAAAAAAACACATTTCTTTTTAATTTTTCAAAAGCCAGCATATAGTGTGGAAAGGCAAAGTGAGGTGGCTTCATATTTTCATATCCTGTGTTTTTAAGCATACTTATATTTTCTGTCAAAACAATTTTAGGGAGTGAGAGAGCTCTCTTCTGAGGGAAAACTACTTGGAATTCACAAAATTAAGTGGAAGCCAATGCCAAGGGAATAGAAGATGCAGAGTGTAACTGAAGAGAAATAACCATCTCCTCAACTTAAATCTCTTAAATAAAACGCCTGCCAGTTAATGTTAAACTCCCAAAAGCAGAAATTCCTGCAGAAATTACTATGTACATCTGGTAACGTACTTTCTCCAGGAGATTGCCCACGTATCCCAGGTAGAGTCGAATGAGCTCTGTCAGAGAGACCAGGATCATGATGGTGACCAGGATGAACTTGTAGTAATCTGACAAGACTGGATACTGGAGGGGAAGAAGAAAGTAAAAGTTTCTGCCGTGCTGTCTGTGATTAAATGAAGATACTCTGTGCTGCTGTCAGCTGACAGTAGTGCATTCAAACACTCCTGAACCTCCAGCTTCCAGGAATTCCCAAATCAGTTAACAACCTCTAACTCCAGTGAGCTGTATCCCATACTAGGACGTGTTTGATGTAATATACATTTACAAACCAGCACTTTCCTTCCTTCTCACCTTCAGGTAGAGGATGGCAACTGTGATGAGCCACCAAAATGGAAAGAAATAAACGTTGAAATAGAGGGACATCTGCAGTGGCAAACTGGAAAGGATTTCACAATCTGTATAGAGAGAAAGAAGATTTTGTCACTCTTGCTGTAAATAGGACAGAAGGATACTGCTCCATTTTAGCTTCATGCAGGGCAATAATTTGACTCCTCCCACTCAAATTAAATGTTAAGAAAAATATTTTTATTTATCCAGAGGAAATCTTCACACCCTATCTAGAGTTACATCATTTCCTGGAATCTAAAGCACCTTTTGGTTCCTGGGACACAGAATTTTTATTACTTAGTCATATACTCAAGTTGAGTGTCCAATTGTTGATTACCTGGTGGCTTTCAGCTTACTCCACCATCTCTGACTGAGGCTTAGCTCAAGAGAGCTGCTAGAGAGCAGGCTACAACGGCCCACTCTTCATTTTCAACCTTTTATTTAAGCAGACACTTGCATGGAAGCCAGTAATTTGTCTGATTCTTAAGAGATAATTTCAAATATGTGTCAAACTAAAGCTCATCCCTTCAAGTCTGTAGAGGACAAAATGCATTCACACAATGCAATGTAGAGAAAAGCAAGTCTTAAACTCCAACATGCAGGCAGTAAATTTTATATTTACAATTTTATAATAGACCTACAAGGTCAGACTTAAGGCAAAATTTAAAAGGGAATCATTCATTTTTCATCAGTGGAGTTTTATTGCCATATTCTAGTAAACTGATATTGCATCCATTTTGGTTTGTGTCTCTAGGCACATCTTCACTTGGGTAATACCTGAGCAAGTTTAGAAAGCACTCATTGTGATCTGCTGGTTTGCATTCAAGTCCTGTGCCTCTGCCTGTCACGTCGATGATGTCTGACTGAAAGTTTCTGTGAACAGTCACACTGCCTCACCTCCAGCCTCAGAACCACCTCCCTTCTGACACTGCCTTCTCTTTTGAGATCCTTCAATCACTCTCACACCTTTGCTCCACCTCGGTGTGGCATTCCACACAGCCTGGTACGTTCTGTTTCACATGTCTTTATGCCAGGTGCCGAGGCAGCCATGGTAACCACTAGAATTAAGTGGGAAGGGGGGAGGATTTGGGAACAGAACTGGGACAGACCTTAAGGGCAGGGTGTCGTGAGGGGCAGAGATTTGTTATACTGAAATAGAAGGTGCAAGACAAGCTGTCTATCTAGTAATCCCATTTTTAAGCATCAACGCTTTCTTACACCTTGCAAAGGAATTAAAATCTATAGGTACCTCAAAACCACTTTCACCGTCTACCTAAAAGTGTCCCAGATGCCCTAAGGGAGGAATCTCTTAAACACCAAAACAACTCCAGCAGTCATCAAGATACAATTCCAGAACACCACTTTATCTTTCGAAAAAACCATGGCCATCCAGTTATAAGTAACTATATTTCTGTCCCATATGTACTGGATAAAAATGTAATGGTTCATGGCCGTATTACTTAAAAACAGAGAAGCCAAGAGTTCTAATTCCAATTGTCATCACAATGTTTAGGTATGTTAAAGGTTTCCTTGACATGGTATTGCTATTTATAAATTCTGTGCAAGTTCTAAAACTGTGTTTGGATGAATGTTTAAGCAATATAAGCCAATTCTAATTCATTTTTCTATCCCTCAATTAAATTAGTGCTTTTTTTCTGGGATTGCTAAAATTTATGGAAAAGCTAGACAGTATTGCAATGGCCAGTTGCTACAGCAACTCACCAAGATATATATGTGTAAACTTGATTTTTGAAATCCCGATGTCCAATAATTTGCAATTGGTTTCAGTGGATTTGATATAAACATAAGGAGTATTCTCCGAACAGGAAGCCAAAGAAAAAAACCCTAAAGATAGAAGCTATTTGTGAAATGTTTGATAAATCAAATGAAGAACTAATGTTAGCAGTGTTACTACACAAAGAAAGTGGGTACTCCTGTCTTGAAATAAGAACGGCTTTTTGATTAATTTGATGGGCTTAGAACGGATTTATCGGTTGAAATCAGTAGAGCCTTTCTGTGTAGGCGTACTGCGCGCATTTCCACGGCTACTCTCGCGCCACGACAGGCAGGGTCGATTAAGAGAAAGCCGACAGCGAAAGCAGCTCCTGCGAGCGGCGCCTCCGGCGGGTCCCGGCGCCGCCTCCCCGGGCCCGGCCGCGCAGGAGAGTCCCGGGCCCGGCCCCGCCGCCTGCCCGGCCCGAGGCCGCGGCCCCGCGCTGTACCTGCGCGGTAGCCCGGGAACCCCGGCGGGGCGCGGGGGATGTCGCTGAGCGCGCCGCGGTGGCCGTCGCTGAACACGGAGCTGCTGAAGGAGACGAGCCGCCGCCGCAGGGGCTCGGGCAGGGTCGGGGGCCCC
>VZTF01002700.1:2369280-2432127 GCA_013397755.1 Cnemophilus loriae | reverse complement strand
GAGCCTCCGCCCCGGGGACGGAACCCGAGCCCACCAGGGCGCGGCACTGGGGAGTGGAGCCGGCTGGGCAGCGAGCCGGGTCCGTGAGCGCTGCCCGCGGCAGTGTCCTGGTGCTCAGGGCTCCCGGCGCCAGCGCCTGCCCTCAGTTGCGGCTTCGCTTTGCTTCTTTTCGGATCAGTCAGAGGGGATTTTTTTCTTCTACTCCGCGAGGGCAGGGTGTGGGTTTTCTGAGAAGGTAAGCGGAATGCTGGCCCGAGGAAACCTGCTGTAGAACCGCTCTGCTTCCATCTGGATAAATCCGGGGGAATGATGGTCCTCGATGACGGCCGCAGAGAGAGGGGAGTGAAGGAACGGTGAAGGTTCTGCGTTGCCACTTCAACTGGATATGAGTGATTGGTTTTATGAGCGATGCAGGTGTAACTGAGCCAGAAAATACCTTTTCCTCGAGGAAATCCGCGTGTGCTACTCTGAAGTTAAAAGCTGTGGTGAGACCAACACAGCCATTCTAGCTGAGTCAGCTTTGTTCCTTACAGAAGGTTTCATGGAATCACAATAAGTTAATAATGTAAACCCAACTTCTTCTTGCGCTTCTTTTATTTGGAAAATATAGGGCCCCTAGAAACGAGGTAATTTGGTCACTAGGCTTTCCATTCCCCTTAGGGCCTGATTCCTTCTGAGAAAAGAAAGGATGCCATTCTTAGGCATGCAGGAAATTATTTTCCGCGCAGCCAGAATGAAAGAGAGCATCTTGTGCCTTTTACTGTGAGAAATTATGTGCACCTAATGTGACATAGAATTATAGGATGGTTCGGGTGGGAAGGGAGCTTAAAGACCACAGTGTTCCAAGCCCCCTGCTGTGGGCAGGGATGCCTTCACTGGGCCAGGCATGCCAGCTCACTTCTGCTGCTCCCCCACCTCAAATCATGTTCAGCCACTTCCCGGGGTGATCATGCTCCAGTACGACTTTCCAAACTCAATTATCTCTGACTAAATAATTTAAAGCCTAGTTTAAATTTAATTTCATTCTATCCCACTGGGAGGACTGCAGAGAAAGATGGCTAAAAAAGCAGGAGTTCTGAGAAATCCATTTGGCTTTTGAGTTGTTGAATGGTGTGGTATTGACAACAGATACTTTCCTAAGGACTTCTCCAAACATGGGTACGCCAGCAGGAATCTGCATTAAAAAAAGCAACTGAAATTATAGAAGAGTTTAAGGATCATTTTTATATTTGAGGAAACTATGAGAACCAGCATTGATGTTGGATGGGTTTCTGAACACTAAAAAGTGCAGTCTGTATCAGTTATCTTGCCAGTTGTCGGTAGGTGCTGGAAATTATTTCCTTTTGGGCTCAACAACTGTAATGGTGCCTTTTGCACTGTTCAGCCAATATCATAATAAAGTTCTCTGCTATAGGCAGAGGCAAGGTGAGGAATCTGTGCAAGATTTTCAATGAGATTGCCAGAAATTTTGTTTTACTGTTGTTGCCTTGATCCTGACCTGGTTAACCACTCGTCAAGTCAGAGAAACTCTCATCCTGTACTCTCAACTGCTTAGACACAAGAAACAGGTTTATATGAATTAAAAGTATGGCAGAGTTTTGATTAAGTCAGATATTCGTGGAAGTCTCAAGTTTTTTTTCAGAGCATCAGTTGGTGGCCTATAAAAGTTCAGCCTTAAAGGATTTTCCTTTTGATTGCTTTTTTCTGAATGAAAGATGGAAGAATTTTTTCTGAACTAGGCAATGTTATGCCTTTTCCTGATGCCAGTGGCTTTGAGTGGGGGCCCTGATCTTCCAAACACTGCTTGCTTTATGTTCCCCAATTCTGAAAACTTTCAAGCATGCAGCCCGGTATCCTGCCAGCAGCTCTGCAGCAGCCAATGCTATTTTGCAGAATTGGGCTTTGCCCTTGTAAAAACTGAAGCAATCCAGCTTAGCAGCCAGCAAAGTGTAAAACTGAGGAGAAGGTAGAGGAAAAGCTGATGGCATGCAGACACCACAAGAAATGTATGGATTTGCCATGTAGGCTCAGCTTCCAGACTCAAGGTGTGACTGTGATATTTGGCAGCCTTCCATTTTTAACAGATGGCTGAGCATCCTGCATGTCCCCACAAAATAAGGTTGTGCACACTTTTGTTTAATATTTTTGTCTGCGCAGACACTTAAAATATTCCCTGAAGAGAAACTCTTTGTTTTTACTAATTCTGTTTGATTTTTGTTAGACTGCAGCCTCCTATTTTTAAAATTTTTATCTTTTAGCAATTTAATGATCAGAATTCTTTTGATTTTCTGTAGGGAAGGATGGAGACCATCCCTTCAAGTGGAAGAAAACCTTAAAACTTGAAGGATCAGAATACCTGGGGCATCTCCATTGACATGTCAGAGCTTTCTGTAACAGAAGGACAGGAATCTGTGCCATAAGGAGTGGGAGAAGGAAAAGCGTTTAACTGTTACATGGCTGTAACAGAGACAGTGACCATCTGTATAAATAGTGTCACATTTGCAGCTTTTGTGACAACTCTATCTGGCCTTTTCCTTTCTTAATGGAGAGGCATTCCCTTACTGAATCTCTGTCTGTCCACAAATGGATGTTTATGTAGAAATAACCAGATTTCCAATTCTCTGTGCTTCAAAATAAGATACTGAAATATGAAACTGGGAGAAATAGGCTCATAGTGGCACAGCATTTTAAATGACTGTTTTATTTCTCTCCACACACGCTAGCTATAAATAAAACAAAAGTCTCTGAAAAATCTCCCTGAAAGCTTTAAATCAGAGAAATATTGGATCTTTATGTATCCACAGCAGTCCAACTTACTTGGTAGACACTGGCTTGGCTCCCGGACCAAAGCTCCTGGGGCTCTCTGGGAACAGCACAAAGCCATAAACACCAGATGCAGTATAGCTATTGAAATGAAATATCAGCAGTTTTGCACAATTGGCATTTCAGAAATGCAGAGTTCATTTAAATGGTTCCAGTGGTTTACCTTTGCACCTGAATCACAATTGCTGTATTTCTGAAGGTGTTGGTGTGGAATCTCACAAAAGCTATTTTCCCTGGTGTGCCTGTGCTGCTGTCCCCTGATGTGTGTGAGCAACAGAAATTACTCTCCTTCTTGCTTGCTCCCTAATACCTGCCTGGTATTTTAGCAGGAGTGCTGGAAAAGATGTGAAAAGTGCTGCTGAGCCGAGGTGTGTGCAGGCAGGCAGAGTACAGCCTTGCTTCCTCCTCGTGTCCTCAGAATGAAGTGGCAGATTGGGAGTTTTAACAAATTACAGATGCCACGAAGACTCTAATGTGTGTGTTTGAAAGGATCATGTTATTAGCTATGCCAGTGTCTGCCAGAGTAATTTCACAGCTGTGCTTCTGCCTTGTGATACCCCAGGACAGTCTTTTCTCTGTGTCACTTGTGCAGGTTTTAATTTAACACCCATGGGATGTTTCATAAACAATTATTGTTGCTGATGAGACTTAGCCCAGGCCCTGGTATCGAGTATTATCAAGTACACATCACTGCAGGGATTCCATGCATTAAATGTATCTTGGCTATTTTAGCCTTAAGCATAAAGACAGCAGGGGGAAAAAAAAAAAGAAGAAGAAAGAGCTGTTACTTTCTCCTTCAGCTTGTATTTCTTCTTGCTGTAATTGGCATTTCGTTGGAGCCACTCCCTAGCTTGTTTTATTTTGTCGATTCGTAGTTTTGTCAAGCGTGCTGGGAAAGTCTGAAAGCTGGCATGGCTATTAAACAAGTTTTACTGTTTGTGTTGCAAAAGTATTCAAGATTTTTTTGTGGTACATGAGAAGGTTACTGAGAGTGGGTGGATTTTGAGCCAGGTTCTCATTAAAGATCCTTGATGGGGCTTCAGCCTTGATCTCGTCTTTGCATAGATAGGCAAGCTGATCTTTCATGCAATAATTTTAACTGTCTAAATATTACTTGTACAGTCCAAACTAGTTAGAGAGGCTTCACCTCTTCTCTCTTGGTGGTTTCCCGCAGAAGGCTGTTCATGGGAAGGAGCAATGTGCTTGCTTGTCTGTTCTTCTCTACTGATTACTGGTAGAGTCTCGTTGTTTTGCTAAATCAAGGTGCACAAAAGTTTTAAAATTTGACTCTTTACAGATATCTAAGCTCTCCCAGATGTTGTTTTGTGGGTCTGAGCTTCTCCAGATGGTAAGGCTGTTTGTGTCCCCTGGGTACCTCACCAGATGCTTCACTTGCAGTCTGTGTAACTCTTGCAAAGGCTTCCTGGGATGTGGACCCTGGCAGTTCCAGTGCTTTCTCTTTTTGTTGCAGAATCCAAAGATGGCTCAGGATTTAAAAATTTACCTCCAAGGTGGCGTGCATCAGCTGTGCAAAGGCAGGATTGATTCTGCTGTTGCACACTGCTGACAGGTGACTGTAACAGCTGCTTTGTACATCCTTTGCAATTAGCCCAAGCCTAAACCCTGAGTGAGTGGTGGAGGATAACACTCGTAATTTGATCATTTAGGAAAAAAGAAGCCACAAGGCAGAGAAGACTGTTGTTTAATTAACAAACTGATCTCAGGGTTAAGGTTTTTATTTTTAGTCTTTAAATTCCTATTTGGACAGTTACATAAATGCCTAATTTCGACAGTGTGAGTATGCCACAGCTTCTGTGGAATTTAAATGGGAGTGGCAGCAGCGCCCTAAATTGAGGTTAGATGTTTAGATTCTTTGATATACATTTGAATGTCTAAATTTGGATTTCTAAACGAGAACAATCTCTCTCTCTGTGCTTTGAAGCTTTGCTGAATGCAAAGGTAAATATGAATATGAAGGTGTTGTGTTCTCAGGTCAGCACCACCGTGTTTCCTTTGTCTGTTCTTCTTGCCCAGGCCAATGCTTCATCCTTGTGAGAGTGAGAGATTGTGAGAATGACTGAGAATCCCACAAGTCTCACTGCCTAAGAACCCTCAAAGTTCTGGTTCAGGGCCTTTAGCTTCCAACAACATGGGTTATGCTTTTGGGGATGTTAGTGCAACACCACTGCAACCTACAATGTCGCACTGTTGCGGTGTGGGTTTGGCTCCCTATTTACTTTTATTCCATAATCTGTCGGCTTTAAGCTCAAACTTGGCTCAGACAAAACAAACTTGGCTCAAGTTCTCATCAAGTAGTAAGAAGAAAGAGTGTAGTGACTCTCAGAAGCTCCAAAGAGGGCTTAATTATTTTTTAATTACATTTTCAATTTTTTAAGGCAGGGCCTTCTTATTTGTGGGTACATGCTGGCTACTGGTGCCATTTCACCTTAGTCTCAGCTGTTATAGTTACTGTCACAGTAGAAATGATCATTTTGAACTACCCAGCTTGCTGTCCTTGAAATGTAAAATTTCTATTTGTCTTCTGAAGATGGGGTTCCTCATGGAACCAGAATCTATAAAGTGATGCTTAAGACTGGAGAAAGTCTAGAGGAATTCTTACTATAAAGATGTTTCTTAAAATCAAGGAATTTCTTTCCTGCATGCTGATTGTTCTCATTCATAGTGGAGGACAGGACTGAGGAATCAAATCCAGCTTGCAGGCTTGTCCTCTTTCTCCCTGAAATGCTTTATTACAGAACTCAATTAAGAGCAAATTTCCCCCTCAAACTCTTGTCTTACAAGGTCATGCCTGCCTTCATGAAATATTGAATCTGCAGCTGCAGGATTTATTACAACAGTATTTTAAAACACGTGATGTTGGTGCAGCAGCTCTAATTAGAAATGCCCTGAGCTCACTGTGCAAGCGTTGTTTCCAAAGTGCAGCATCCACATCAAGAGGCAAGTTTATACATGTTGGAAGGATAAACAAAGATACCTGTGGGAAAAACTAGAGTCTGCTGAGAAGTGCTACTGTGCTGTGATTTCTTACTTCTTTAATTTGAATTAGCTCAGCTGGAGCCAGATTTTTGCCTCGGTAGCATTACTGAGTTACAGCAGTTTAGTGGAGAGGGAAGACCAGGGCTAAAACCTTCAGCTTTATGTTACAGCGTGACCAATTATGTACTTTGCCACTATGGCCAGTAAGAAGTAATTAAAAGGGAAGGTGGACCGATGCTGGGTGTTTATCACAGTAAGGCTCCCTTGCTTTCCTTGAGAGGAAATCTAGCAGGCAGAGGCTGGAAAAGATTTAGGAGATGAATACACCAGAAGAGTTCTGTTGTACACCACAAATTGCCCACCGCGGTACCTGTGTTGATGGCGCCTAAAGAACATCTTTCCTTGAATGTGAAACATGGCAACCCACTGTAGGAGGGCTCAGGATTGACACTGCTGTCCTGCAGGGATAATTAGGAATTTACCAAAGCAGAGCAACAGACGCCTTGAGAGACGCGAGTATGATTAACTCCACAAATACGTATTATGAAATCATGGGCAGTGTTCTAACTGTAATGAATTTCCCCTGAGGGAAAATATGCCTGAGTAAAGAAATCAGAAAGAACTTGTTGCCAAATGCAGAATTGAAGGGAATTACTATAAGGCTGGAGTCTATCCACATTTTTTTCTCAGTAGTCTTTTCCTTTGAAGACTCAGATGAGGAATTATTTCTCTTTGTTTTATTATCCTCTAATCTCCAAAATCTGTATCACTTTCCTAAAACACACTAGCAAGTATCACTTGTATATATAGCATTCCCTGGGAGCCTTGTTACTGCTTTATAGTCACTGCAGGTGAATTTGTTTATAAAAAGGCAAGCACCTACTTGAGACAGCGTGAGTATAAGTCAGTATTTGCTCCTGTTCTGAAAGTGGATTTCTGAGTGTTATAATATAAAGGAGATGATTTTTTTTCCTACAAAACTGTGAGACCAAAGAACCCTGGAGGTGATTTCAAGCAGTCCTCATAAAGACTGTTTATAATAAAGTCTTACTTGTCAGACGTGGAGGGCCTTTAACATCACATCTGGGTTAGCTGCTAGAGTTTGCAAATTAGCCTTATAGCTGCTGGTATTTCCATGGCGTTCAGCCTTGCGTCAAGGAATCCTAGTGTAAGAGCCACTGAAAAAATTTCCTAGACAGTCTCCTCTTGTCAGTGTGTCCTGGCAGAAGGTGATGACTTATTCCTGCATCCTGAGGACCCTTGCTTGCAGGAGCATCTTTTGGCAGCAGACATAGCACAGAGGAGCTCATGAATTGCCCCAGTGTGAAGTCAGGTTAGAGGTGCACAAAGCTGTCTTAAAATTGCCTTGTGCCAGGAGCGGGTTCTGGTGGCCTCAGAGCCTGGACTGACAGCACTTAATTCCAGAGATTGTGTCCCAAAATCTCATTCTGGCAAAGGGTGGAGTCGGTCAACTGAAAAACCTGTCCTTCTGTTATTTCCATTCTGATCTCAATGTTTCTTTACTATTCCACAGTGAACTTCACTGGTAAATATCTTAGAGCAGGTTTTTCTGTGTACCTTTCAAAGCAGAGAGAAGGGCCAGTGCTGAGTTAAACCGAGCTTCAGAATGCCAGGTTATCTGCGAGAGAAGGCTCATCAGCCACAGTTTTGAGTGCAACGGGTAAAAAGCTGTAATTCCTTGGGGCTGGCTTGGTTCTGCTAAGAGTAGACAACCAGTGTAGCCCTGTCTTCAGTCCTGTGTGCAGTCAGGGTGCTGACAGCACTAGGCACTCTGCTGAAGTGGATTAAAGATATAGTTTGGGGGTTTTTGGGTAAGGAAGAGCTTTAACCTTGCATGTGAAACAAGCCGTATGACTTCACTAGGCACTTCTGCAGTGAGCTTTATAAGGCCTAATGGAATGAGAGCTTGTTTCTTGTCCAGTCTTGATTTGACTGGGTTCAGCATGTGCTTAAGAGCTCTGCTGAGTCTAGGCTGAAAAATAACTTTTCGTGTGGGAATGCTGCAGAAAGGATAATGATTGCAAGACTCTGGATGGCAGCAAAGGCTTCATTCAGCCTGCTCCCTTTGAGCCTCAGCTCATATTGCTTTGACATTAATAAGATGTTGAGATGTAGACTTTAGTTGAAGTAGAATTTTTCATCAGATTTCTTTAACTTGGGTTTTGTCCCTTTTTGCCTATGTGTGTCTTTCTAGTCTCAAATACTTCAGAGAAATTGTGATTTAAAAATCCTTTTCTAACTGCCCCTGAATTTTCAGTCATGACTCTCATTAGATTTAAATGCTATTTGATTTGTAAATGTTGGCTGATACTTGGGCTGATTAATTTCGGATACTGATTTCTGGAAACTGCAATACTCCATTTCACAGACAAATACTGCCCCAGCATATGGAAAATGGCAAGTGATCCAGCTGCTTTGGGGCTCACAAGTAGAGATGCATTAAAAAGAGCTGGCTTTTCAGCATGCTTCTGCCTTCTAAAATGTCTCTGCAGCTATTAAATTGGTAGAAATACAGTTTCTCAGATAGTTTGTACAGTTGAGAGTTTGTGACATACTAGGATGTCTCTAAAAGTTAAGACAGATACATATCTATCTAACATCTGTAAGATACCTATGTCTTTTTTTCCAGGTATCTTTCAGAAGGTGCCTTAACATGTCTTTGTCATACTCAGACCAAATTAGGAGCAATTGTTTGTTCTAAGCTAAAATTCTGATCCTGCTGAGAGCAAGAGCAGTTGGGTTGGGGGGAGTCAGGTATTTGGTTGGTTTCTTTCAATTGTTATCTGCAACATGCTTCTCATTTTGCTTTTTGAATATTTCACTGAGCTTCCTCAGTAAGAGGTAGTAATTTATACAGCTGGAGCCTGAATGAGCCTTTGATCACCGGCTGTGGTTACTATTTCTGTCTATTCTTCATCACTTCAGACACTAATAGTCAATGTGCCCCACGGATCCACAGGGTGCTCACTCTTGTTGTGGCAATGTAATTTAGTGGTTAGTGTGCAGTCCTGAGTCTTCCACACACAGGATTGCTTTGTGATTGGCATTTTGTGTGGTAAAGAGGGGATGAACTGAAAACTTCATCCTGAAATATAAGTGCATACACAGCCTAGGTGGCTTTTCAACTCAGTCCAACAAAACAGAGTTCATTTCCTCTCTGGCAATTTTAGCAGATATTATTTAAAAATATTGTTTATTTTAGACAGCTCTGCAACTCTTACCACCCTAGGAACTGGATATAGATGGAGGCTTGTTGATTTGTGCAGGTGAATGTTTCATTGCCAGAGTTCAAATACTCTTCCAGAATGCTCTGGCCAGTATCGAAACTAGATTCCTCCACTAAAAATTCAGAGTAACTTCACTGACTTAAAAGAAAAAAATTGCAACTGCAGTTGGCCTGAGGGGTTTTCATTTCAAGTTCCATGAATTTTCTCAGATGTTTTTCTTCAGCTGGGCATTTTAGAATTGTTAGACTCATCCCACAATGATCTTGGCCTTCTTAGGTCCCTCTGCAGTAGCAGCTGTGTGAAGATTAATTCCATATTCTTCTCAGAAGCTCAGTTACTTTGTTGGCCAGTGCATTTAGAAAGCTGCTGTCAGTCTGGCTGATTCAGTTCCACAGGACATCTTGATTTTTTCCAGTTCTGCTCTTATTACTTTATTCCTGCATGTCAGGTAGTGTCTCAGCATAGACAGTGACCTACATAATAGCTATATTTTTTTCTGCCTTTTTCCAACCCCAATCACACTCCAGTGTGAATACTGATGGCAAAGACATTGTTTGGCTTGGTTGTAACCTCCCTATTTGATTGCTTCTTCTGCTTGCTTGGTTCATCAGAGACCTGCTGTTTCTCTAGACATCTCCCTCCTGATATACTTCAGGCATTTTTTTTATTTCTTCTGGCAATTTATTGTCCTGGATTTTTTCTTTATTATATGTTTTTCATTTTTCCTGTCAAAGTCTGTTCCGCCTATTAAAGACAGATGAACTTGATTTACAGTGCCTGAAATATTGTTTTGGCCCTAGAACTCACCCTCTGCCACACCATTAGAAATTATTGCAACTTCTCCGTGTCTTTACTTTAAAGATCCCATTGAACCCAGGCAGACATATGTGGCACTTTTCTAGCAGGAGAATATTTATTTAATCCCGGTGTAGAGAAGCAGAGAGTGAAATCCTAAATCCATTGAAATCAGTGGGGCTTTTCCTGAGCTCCAGCTGAGTCGTGGCTTAATGATCAGGTTTGTGGTCTGTAGTCAGCCTTGCAGCAAGAGGAGAGAGAAAGCACAGAGCAGGATTTTCACTCCCGTGTTCTGGCAAGAGGTGAGGGACTTGAAGGACCAAGTTTTCTTCTGGTTCTGGCACCAACCTCCTAAAAGATACTTTAAAATTTCTGTTCTCACATTTTGTCTGTAAAATAAGAATGTTTCTCGGCATCACAGCACAGTTTGAATGCACAGTCTTGCTGGTGTATTGCAATTGTATCCGACGTTCTGGAGATAAATGTCCATCTGGGACTTGCTAAGCCCACAAAGCAACAGATAAGCCTAAACAGAGTGTTTATTCAAGTGTGTTGCCTGGAGGGGGCCCTGATTTATTCCCTGTGAATTGTGATGATATGTCCCACTAAAAGTCCCCTGGTTTGATGGCAAGCCCAGCTTATTCTCCCAGCAGAGAAGTTTGCTGAAGTAAGGTGGGTTAAAAAGGCTTCCCAGTATTGCTGTCCCTTGCTGAAGAGCAGCTTGAACAGTGAAAACTGTCAAGAGCGCTTACTCGAAGAAGCAACGTTGGGAGCTGAAGATAAGAGCATTTATCTCCATGTCAAAACTATTCATTGTCTTTGCTGGACTCCCAACACGCCAGTAACAAGGAGCTTAGGCTGGAGATGCTGGAATGCCAGGAGTCCAGGGGGTGGTGTTTATCCCACCGAAACATGGCACACATCAAATCAATTACACGGTGCGAGCGTATTCCCCCCGTCACCAGCCAGTGTTGTGAGCTTGGAGAAAATACGTTCTCCTGGGCGCTAGAGGAGTCTCCTCCCTTTGGATGCTGATTTAATTTGAAATGTATATTAGGGGAAAGAGAGAGAAAAAGAGGGAGAGGAGACGGAATCTCGTATGTTCTGCAGCAAATTGCCACATCGATCTTGTCACTTGGCAGACACAGTTGGACCTGAGGCTGTGAGTCTGTGGGATGTGCTATATTTCTGTCATGAATTGTCAGCCTCAGAAAGCACAGGAGAAAGAGAGGCATGGTATCAGAGTAGAAGACCATTAATAAAGGGACCAGCAAGCTGTTTAACAGCAAATCAGAGCAGTTGCATTTTTGGATTGTGCTTGCCTTCAACAGCTACAAATGTCCTTTGTCCTCGTCTCCTCCCCCAGCAAAGTGGTGATGGGGAGAGGTGAGACATTAGGGAAGGACTGGTGTTCCTATGGAGGCTGCTGTTCTTCATGGCTAATGGCACCTGCAGGTCCCAGAGGAGCCCTCAGCCTGCCCTGTGCCTGCCCTTGTCCCACTCCCACAGCCCTCCCTGGAGCCATCTCGGGGACAGCTCCTCCGTGCAGGTTTTTCCTCTGAGTTTGCACCCCGAAACGACAACCTGTGTTACACATCACTGATGGCCAGTTTGGGAGCTGACAGGATCACGCTTAGGGTCTGCAGGGACTTAATCCTGGAATCAGAAACTTTCCTGAAATAGCTCTGTCCGTCAAGAATGTGGCTTAAAATCTTGGTTTTGCTTAGATGACTGCCCTGGAGGCACTGCAGGTGGGAGCCACGCAGGCAGCTGGAGCAGCATCCACCAGAAGGTGCAGTCCAACAAATCTGAACGCTGGCAAACTCATCCGAATGAACCGCAGGCCTCGGGCATCCCTCTGCCTGAATGTTTGTACCACGCTCTCTGGAATGATGTCAGTGCCTTGGGATGCTCGTGTTTCTCCCTAGCAGAGCCAAAACACTAGAGAGCGCCATGGATTTGCAGATTTTGGCTTGTGAAGTGCAGTCTGAGGCTGTGAGTGCTCGCTGAGGGGGAAGATGTAGAGGGAGCTGTGCTCGGGATCCAGCCCGGACTCGCTGCTGTGTGCTCACTGCTCGGGAAGACTTGGGTGTGGAGAGGTGGCTTCCCTCAAGATATGGGAGCTGCAGGTGCAGACCAGGATGAAATGTCTCCGGAGGTGCCCTTGAGGAGCTTCACAGGAGGATTGACGTTGTTTTGGAGCTCACTCTTTCCAGTCCTCGTGAAGAAAACTTTCAATTTTCAAGTCCTTCAATACATAAACAGTGTTTAATATTTCAGTATGTTTGAAGGGCCAAGTAATTTCTTTAAAAGCAGGCTGGATCAGATTGTTTTGCTGTCTGTTATTCCCACCCATGCAGAAGTCATAGACTCCACGTGGGCTTCACGCGGGCTCTACCCTCTTCTTCCTTGTGGGAGGGTGAGAAGCTCATGACCATTTTAGCAGTGCTGGAGAACAACTGCCCTTGATTTACAGCATGCTCTGTCCTGTGTCTTCTCCCATCATCCAAGGCCACCTGAAGCTCCCCTCTACTCTGACTTAGGGAAACAGTCTGCATGGAATCATGCTCCTCTTAATCACTGATCATGTGATGCTGATGACTAAACCTTCATTATAAATGAGCTGTCCTTTTTTTAACTCCCCTGCAGAAAAATGAGGCTTCACTGAAACCTGGCTTATCTTTCAGAAGATGCCCATCTCCATGCATTCAGAAGTACTTTTTCACATAAAAACTTGAGAGTTTTTTTAAAGGGAGGTGATCTGTAGATATTTTGGGATTTTAAGTTCACTATTTTTCTCTTCCTTTTCTTGTGCTACTTAATCTAAAAGGCTAAATGAAGTCTTGCCATTATTTTTCCTCTATCGTATTTTTTATTGTTTTGTGGATGTTTTATTATCTTGACATTTCTGAAAACATTTCATGTTGTAAGAGCTCAAAAATAATAAAAGTGAAAGAAAATGATAGAAAAGGAAAAAGGTGGTAGTGAAAAGATGTTTGGGAGGAAATATTTCTATTGAAGTTGCTAGCAGGAAGAAAAAGAGGAGGGAATACATTTTTTCCCTCCTCATCAAAATTCTTAATGATGTAGATGTTTAGAAGTTTAATTGAGGAAAAAATCAGATTTTGGGACGTCTGAATGGATACAATTTATCCTGTCCTGCTTTGACCTTCCTCGGTTCTCCTTGGCGTTACCGCTGGCCCTCTCTGCCCCTTCGGCTGTGTCAGAAGCACCTGGGAAGAGCAGATAAGAAGGAGCCTTGGGGCAGAGCACCTTGTGAGCACTTCTGGAGGGCAGGAGGCATCTGTGTGGTTGGGGGGAGCCCCACGGACATGAAGAGCTGCTGTGTGCTGGGCAGAGCTTCTGTCCAGGGGGAAAACATCCAAGGGCGAGCTTTTCCCTGCTGTGCTTTGAGAACTGCCTCTCTCTTATCTATGGAAGGGGGATATCGCCCATCCAGCACAGATCCAGGCCGATATTTCCGAGCATGATGGCGTGCCTGGCTGCAGAAATAACTTTTCAGGAAGTGCCTTTTTGAGATTTTATCTTTTCTGTTTGGAGAATGTTGGATCTATGCAAATCCCCGAAGAAAACAACTCTGGACACACAGCTCTTAAAATGAAGAAAAACAAGCACTAAGTTAGAAAAAGGGGGCAAAGCACCCAGAAATACATTAGAGTTCAGTGGAGGTGTTGGAAGTAGATAATAGGAAGGATCTGGAAGGTTTTGCGATGGGAATATTGCCAAGCTGCAAATATGCTATAAATGTCTCGGGGACTGAGGCACGCAGGATATAAACCTTCTGAAAAAGAACAGATTTCATGGCTCTGCTACTCCGAGAACAATGTGTTTTCTGGGAATGTTGGATTAAAACTGGATTTCTCCATCAACAACTGTTGTCAGCATGTGCTATGCTGTCAGTGGGCAGGGGACTTCTGCCTGCATTAAATTAAGGAGTGCAGTGTTAGGAATAGTTTCCTTACTCGAGATGGCATCACTCCAAGCCTCAAGGTAATTTATATCTCAGGTAGGCATGTTGTAGTTTAACAAGGCTAAATATGGACAAATGGAAGCCTGATGTGGGAGCAGATGCACTGGAAGCAATAGCAGAGTTTATGGAGAGTAGTTGAATATCCTTCATATTGTAGGAAGAAGCATAAGCAGTTGTTTTTTTTTTTAAATTGGATTTTGGGACAAAGCACAGCTGGTACAAAGCTTTAGCAGGAATTCAAATGCTGCTGCTTATTTATGCAGTAAGTGGTTATTTACAAGTCCTAGATTTTTTTTTTGCTGTTTAATACTCTGACAGCCACAGACCTGCGTAGCATGTTGCAAATGTAAGGTTTTTAGGGAAAATCAGCTGCTTGTTCTTACAGTATTTGGCAAGGCAGGAGAACTTAGTCACAACTTGCTAGAGGTAATCTTGCATCTTCCTTGGCAAAGAACGGGTGGGAAGAAAGAGACGGAGAGGGTGTCAGTATCCTGCTGGTCAGTTTTAAAATAGCAAGTTGGAAAAAAAGTCACACAGATAATTTAACCATTTTTCATCTCTCTGCTTAGAGAACCGGGAAAAAGTGTGTTTGACAAATGAGTTATCACATCAGCCCCTCAGCAAAAGAAAACCTTTCTGAGCAAGAAAAGAACTATCCTTTTTAAGTTACTTTGTAGTTCTTACTTTAGTCTTTTGGGAATAATGGTCATTTGGGGACTTCTTTTAAAGTGTGGGTTTGGTTTTGGTTTTTTTTTTCCCCTTACAAAGAAGAAAGAAGTCAGCATGTAGAGACATTAATTGGTTGTGCCCTCCTTGCTCCAGGAATGCTGGTGGAAAAAGAAACCTAGTGATCATTCTTAGTGCACATGGGCTTCATAATATTTGGCACCAGGCAGCAGGCAAGATGAAAGCGTGTCTCTTGACAGCCAGCTTCGTACTGGCAGCCTTTACTCCAGGCAACAAATTAATCCACTCAACTGTGTTCTGCATAATTGTTGATACTGTCTTAATTGGTGCCATACGTTTCCCTGTGTCGACATGTCCATCACGTTAATGTCAAGGGACTGTTGTTTCCAGCCAGCCCAGGAGCAGCACAGCCTGCTCTGTCCCAGCTGAACTCCTACCTGAAATGCCTTAGGAAGAAATCGGACATCATGGCAAAGGGAAAATGAAGGGCCATGTTGGGACATGACTCAAAATTCACGGGAAAAAGAAGTGGGACTCCTGATTTCAGTATTGTTTGGAGATGAGCCAGCTCTTCCAGGGCTCTCTAAAGGCAATCCAGTTCAGCTGAAGTCTGAGGGCAAACAACCTTATTCTCCTGCTCCCAGGAAATCTGTGGCAGGGGCAGGCGAATGTTTTCCAAGCTGTGGGGCATCCAGGTCAAGGCAGCTGCAGAGCTAATTGACTCCAGTGCAATGGCTTTGTGGATTGGGATTATCATTCCGAATTTCATCCATTAATAAACTGGCAGCCAAGGCGGAGCCTGGAGTGCAAGTGCAGCCCACAGGCCCTCCTCCATGTGCTGTGCTAACAGAGCAGGAAGCTGCTGGAGAGGCAGGGAGCTGGAGGTAGCCCAGGCTGAGGTGAGCGTGCAGGGGCATCGACAGTCAGCTCCTGAGAGGGAACAGCCATCTCACCACCAGGCAAAGGCATCGCTGATCCCTCCCTCCCTGCCAAGGCAGGGTACAGGCACTGGATGTAGTTACCTCTGAAGTGTCAGCCTCAAAAAATCCCAAGTTAGGCACTGAAATAAAAAGGCACTTGTGACCATCTCTGTGGTCACTTGCACACCTCCTAAATAAGAAGCAGTACCATTCCTTTGGTTCACCGAGGAGTTCCATGCTTGCAGTAATTGGAGTTTGGAAGCAGCCAGGATCCTTATGGTGGGCACCTCACTGAGGGCTGCATGGGAACTGAATAGTTCTGTGTTCCAAGTGCTGGAACCATGAACAGTATGCCAGGCACAAGCCAGCAAACAGCGAGGAGGACCAAATGTTGGATAACATTTGATTCAGTAGGTGCCACCCCTGCTAAGTGTGGAATTATCTGGTGTGGGAAAGATGGCACACAATTTGGGATGTGAAGCTCTACTGTAAAGTAGATGTGCAGGGAGGGCAAATAGTGTTTGCCCAGGTGACCCTGCCTCGGACACCTCCAGGTGCCACTTTACTTCTGCAATGAAATTGTTCACTGTGTCATTACCTGTGCACTAATACATGCACACACACACACACACGCACACACACACACACACACTCTTTCCCTCTCTCTGCTCCTAGGGTTAATTGATAGGAACTTCACTTATTTTCATCATTTCATGTGCCATCATTTCTCGTTCAAGCTGTTGGCTGGTTTTAGGTAAAAATATTGATGTAGAGATGAGAGAAATTTTTTTTCCCTATCCTTTTGTAAAGCCATCAGGATGTATTTAGGCTATGGCCACTGCATGGTTGAAAAGCTCATTTAAGAGAGCAGCAAAACACTGGGAAACACTTGTTTTGCAAAGGTTGTAAATTCTAATGTTGACATTTGGGTATGGAGAAGAGAGAAGCAGGAGGAGAATAAATGCCAAAATAAATGTCTTACCATAATTTTCAGAGGAATAAGGTTGCATGGGTTTTTTCAAGTGTAGCTAGAAAATATAAGTCTGCTGAGCCCTAGTGTTTTGTTTAAAAGTCTTCACATTCTCAGAAACCTGTTTTTGCATGTGGAATGCAGTGGCAGTATTGGTAATCAAAATGCCAAGAGAAATGTTATTTTTTTTGGAAAGCTGTGGACTCCCTCACCCTTTGTGGTTTCCAGATATTGGGAAAATAAAATAAAATAAAATAAAATAAAATAAAATAAAATAAAATAAAATAAAATAAAATAAAATAAAATAAAATAAAATAAAATAAAATAAAATAAAGTAAAATAAAATGTTGCTTCAGAAGGTTCATATGAGAGACAGATGAAATGGCTGAACTAAAGGAAAACCTTTATGAAAAAGAAAAAAAAGCTTAGTGAGCCCTCCAAGCTATTTCTGGAGTCTCTCTGTACACCTTTGGTGAGCCAAAGTACATCTGCAGTGCTGAGAGTGCCCTGTCTGATGCAACTTCAAGCTTGGAATCACAGCTTCAGCCCAAAATCCTGTCTAGCCTCAGAACTCAAAGGATATGGGCACTGGTTGGATGAGCTTTCCTCTTCTCTAAGTGTCTCAAGGAGCCTTCCATCAGCGCAGTCACTGCAGGGAGAGGTGCAGCTGAGAAATGCAGCTTTTCCAGGAAGCAGAGAGAGGAGGTGTTGGCTTCACGCACAGAGGGATCATAATCACTGAGCAGTCCTAATGAAAGAAACAGCCCAAGAGGTGATTTGACTCCTCTCCCAGAAGCAGAGCAGGCTCAGCACCTTGTCTCTGCTCCCTCGAGCAGGGCAGGGCTGGGCCACGGTGCTGCTGCTGCTGCTTGGGGATTGCTCTCAGAGAAATTGGAATTGTGGTATAAAGCAGTTCAAAACAGGGATCCAGCTTGGGATCCTTGAGCTGCTGCTAGCAGGTGTTTCTGAAGGGGAAGAAACCTTATGCATTACTTCAACCTGTTAAGAAGTCATCTCAGCTAAGCTTTCTGGAGAGCTCTGAAACATTTCCCTGCGCTTCCACTGTAGCAAGAAGCCCTTGAAGAATCCTTAAGTGTGTTTTGTCAGCGCTTGAAGTGGAGATTACATCATCTTGTAATATATGTCTATAAAATCAAGGCATAGCCATCCTCCCTTTCAGAACCTGTGCTGCTGTGAAGGAGACTTGAACACTGCATCTGCTGGTCAGAGTTCAGTACTGCCTCCTTCCCCTGCTGTTTTAATTGCCTGTAGTAGCCTTTTCTAGGACAGGAAGTTTATATTATCTTTTCCAGTTGAAACTTTATTAATGTTGAGTAAGGAACTGGACTTTGGATACTTTGTCTAATGTAGTTGCTTGAGCACTTGGAAATTAGGGACCTAAAATGATAATAAACTGGGCTGCCTGGTGCTTCTAAATTAAATGTTATTTTAAATGAAAATTCTCTTTTAGAGTGTATTTCTATTATACAATCATCAGATGCTCTTTTTCCATATGATTCAGTTTAATCAAAATGCCATTGTTTACTCCTTCTAAGTTTCTAGTAGTATGTTTTGCAATTTTCTGGGGAAGAAAAGGTCACAGATAGATTTGGCTCAAACACTGCCGTGGCTTCAGGTTGCTTCTGTTTTTGACGCAGTCTAAATATTTCTTATCCTCAAAAAATGTCACTTCTGGAAGTGGGGATGCTTTGCTGGGGCTAACGCCAGCTCAGGGAGGAATGGTGGTGTTTTGTTATCGCTTCTCAGGGGCTGCAGTGCCAGGTGCTGGAGCTGCCAGCGACCTGAGAGCCTTCACCCCCCTGTCAGCTCCCACCTTGCCCTCCATAAACACCTCCAGCCACCTCACCCTTGCTCAGCTCGTGAGGGGAACAATTTCAGCCCAAAACGGAACCCTTGTAAATCACATATTAAAAGTGTTTTACAAGCCTGTGCGCCAAGTGGGGAACGTGCACACAGGGCGCATTGTTCACACGTGGCTGTAACTGAAGCCAGAAAGAGCAAGAAAAAGGGAGCAGGGCCACAGAAAAATCCCAAGGGAAGAGCCCCCAGCTGGGCACCAACACGACCATGAGCCTGGCAGGTTGCTGGCTGATGGCTGCAGCTGCATTCAGCTCTTGGAAGCCGTTCTTATTTCAGAGGCACGGGAAGAGGCCCCAGGAGCACCCAGGAGCCAGAAAACGTTCAGATCCCTGCTCGGTGAGCAAAGAGGCTGCCGATGGAAGTGAAGAGGGAAGGATCAGCTTCCCCCGTGCCTTGAGGCAGGGCAGGGTCCGGGTGGAGGGGAGCAGGGTGGGAGCGAGGGGAGGAGGCAGCAGGGCACTTGGAGGGGTCAGAGGGGCTGTCTCCCCGGTTTGAAGGATGGGGCTGTTTGTCAGGGAGCAATGAATCACTGTAAGCCCCAAAGGGAAAATGTCCTGAGGATTTGCTCCAGTGGCATTTTTGGACTGAAAGCCTAGGGATGGGTCTCCCGACAGCTGGAGGTGTTGAGAAAGCAGCTGGGCTGCTGTCACCCTGTGGCCAGAGACCCTGCACTCTGCAATTTAAATTAAGCTGTCATGGACCTCAAGATTTTTGTGCTTTCATCCTGACCCACCTAAATCGTGCCTACTTGATTTTTTTTCAAGCAAGTGGGCAAGACCAAGGAGTTGTTTAAATGAGGAGAAATAGCCTTACACTTAACATAATTGTAGTATTTATATTTGAGGGAACCATTTGAAATAGTTTTAATGTTTAGCTGTAAAAATGGCTTTAATATTTTAGATGGGCTTTAATCCATCCTCCCAAGCCTTTCCTTTTTCCCCTGGGGAAAAACTTGATCTTCGTGAGCACTGATGATATGAAAAGATATAATTAAATAAATGTATCTAAAGAAATTAAGTGCATTAGGATTCTGCCAAGCTTTGTGCAGAGGCTTACCTCTCTTACCTCTTATTTGGTGTTATACCTGGGCTCTCCTCCAAAACTTTGCACGCCTCGCGTGGCTTTCTTGGCCTCACTGAAGCTGCATCCCAGTGTGCAGTGCTCCTGGATGTATCCATGGGGGTTGAATGGGTGATTCCCCGTGCCAGAGGCTGTGCCCACCTGTGGTGGGAACATCTGAAAAGACAAGGAGGTGCAACATAAAGCTGTAAGTAAGTTCCAACTTTCGGAGCTGGTGCCAACATTGCATTTAAAGATGGAGCAGGGTGAGGCAGGTCTGGGCTGCCTTGGATGTTTTTGTCAGCTGCTGGTGGTGCTGGCTGCCTGTGATCTTGCTGCTGGAGAGATGCAAGGTCTTGCTGTGTTGACAGCAAGCAGTGATTCTTCTGCTACCTTGGTAGCTCTCAGCTGGGGGCTGCACTTCCCACTGGGAAGGATCTTTGTTAAGAGTTGTGCTGAGAGAGGAGTAACCTGCAGTTCCTGGAAACTCTCAGTGCTCACAGCCTGGGCACCTCAGCTCAGGACTTTCATTGACCTTATTTTGTGAAAGGCGTTTTTTCGGTTGTTACTGCCCTTTGTCCTTGCCCTGCTCACCTCCAAAGGAGCCTGGCTCTGTCACCACCAAAACTCTGCAGCAGTACAGAGCGAACTGGGCACTTGGCCCGTTTCTCAAAAGCAGGAGGAGATGAGTGAATAGATCTGTATTCTGTCCATGAGGAGAGTGAGGTCATGGTGATGGTGATGGTGCTTTGTGTTGGAGAGTTCATTATTAATTGTGTTATCTCAACTTTCATGCTGTCTTTGTGACGTACCGAATGACCACCCTTTAGCAATGCAAAGCACTCCATCTCTGGGTAAAAGAATACCCCTGGCTTCTGGCTTTCATTAAATTTGTTCTGCTGTGTGTGTGCACAGCATTCCTTTCTCCTTAGACAGGCTTTTAAGCAAGCCAGGCCATAAAAATATTTACATTTTTATGTAGCATTTGGTCTGTACACAGTCAGACAAGCATGGTACTCACTAAGGAATTGTGGGACTGGGATCCAGAGGGAATGTGGCATCCTAAGCTGCAACAGGCTGGCTTGCCTTGCTCCCATCCCTGCACTGAGGAGACAATCTCACATAGAAATGTCGCTGTGGCCATCAAACTTCTTGGCAGGTGCCAGAAAGAGGCAGCGTGTTGTGCCTATCTAGACATAATTCCAAGCAGCAGATTGTTAACGTTATTTCACTCGTAGGGAAAGCTCTTCTTTGTTTTAAAGACAGATCTAGTGTTTGTTCAAGACGTGTTTGATGCATTTAAAGCCCCGTACCTAGCAAGTAGATGCTAGTAGATACTACAGTAGATGTCCTCAGCACTGCTTAAGGTTTTAGTTAGAGGTGTCTTCTCTCTTGAGTCAGTCTTGATCCCTCACCTACTTCCCTGCACGCTGCTGACATCAGCTCTGTGATCGGTGGTGCAGGATCTGGGTTTTGGGGCTTATCTTGCAGAGCAAAGGTTTGCTGCACGTTCCTTGTTCCCCGTTCTTTGTACCCCTGTTGTGGAGCAATCGTGGCAGCTGGGGAAAGAGAGCTGGAGAAGGACTTTTAACAAGGGCATGTAGTGATAGGAGAGAATGGCTTTAAACAGGCAGAGGGCAGGGTTAGGTCAGATATTAGGCAGAAATTCCTTACTCAGAGGGTGGTGAGGCACTGGAACAGTTGCCCAGAGAAGCTGTGGGTGCCCCATCCCTGGAACAGTTCAAGGCCAGATGGAATGGGGCTTTAGCCACCTGACTGAGTGGAAGGTGTCCCTGTCTGTGGGAGGGGGTTGGAACTGGATGAGCTTTAAGGTCCCTTCCAACCCAAACCATTCTATAGTTCTGTGATTCAAGTGAGCTCAGTGGGACCAGCCAGGCTGGGACAAGGATACAACCCAGGGCACATGCTCCAGTCCTGCAGCACCCTTGCTGATGCAGGGGTTTGCTGGAACTCACTGGATCCAGGTGTTCCAGTTCCACTGAAATTCAGTGGGATTCTGACTCCAGGCACTCTGTCACATGTCCCATGCTGTTACAAGTGAGACTTGAGTAGCTACAGAGAATTTCCAGTGTGCCTGGGCACCTCACTCCTGGTAATGTCAGCATAAGGTAGTGGCCTTGGCATGTTTGAAAATCCCACTAAGCATTTACTGCAACCCTGCTTAGCCAAGCCTCTCATCCAGGCTCCCTTTCCTTTTGGCTGTACTGGAATAACCTGGAGGCAGAGGGAACAGAAATGCAGGAATCAGGCCCCTTGACTGTCCCAAAAGACATCCTTTCCAGATGTTAAGAAAATTAGCTATCTTCCTCTGAGGAAAAACCTTGGACTGAATTTATATCAATGTATGTGTGTATATATATGTATAAATATGGGTATTGCTGTGGTTAAGACTACACTGTCTGATGTATCCACTGAAAACTTGAGAAACAGTTTCTGTAAGAGCCACAATATATTTCCCTGTTGTATTGAGTGGATGTATGAATATGATTTTATGTATCCTTTCACATATAAATGTCTGCATAAATACAAAAATATGTCTTTATATCTATCACTCCATGACTCTCCTCTGTCATTTCTCTATGGACTGTATATATGATCTATCCATCTGTCTTAGTTTAACCCTATATTCATCTTGGAGGTATCGTAGCAAAGTGTTTGTGGTTTTTACAGAAATATTTCTTTTTGCTTTGACACATGAATCAACTTTCCAGGATGATGCTCTGATGAGTGCACTGAAGAGCTGTGAAGAGGTGGGAGATGGCATGTACAGGGGTGGCACACCTGAACTGCTCCTGGCTGCCCTGGAACATCCCCCTGAAGCCGACATTTATGGTAAATACTTCCTGCTGATGGCATTATTGCAGGAAATACTAAGTGGATCTGATGTTGAATGCTTACAGTCTTACCTTTCCTGATAACTCTATGTTAATGTAACATTAATTATTCCTGACTTACAATGCTGTTGAATGTTGATAAAGGCTGAATTGCTGCTTGAAATGCTGATCCTGACAGTCTCGTGGCAGGCACTAAAATGTGATTTCCCAGTCTTAGGGGAAAAAAAGGGAATACATTACTACTCTGATTATAGCACTTCAGAGGAAACATATTCCAGTCACATCTCATGGAGCGCTCACCTGAATCCCTCTTGCCTTCAGTAGCTGGTGCCTTTGCACACGACATAAAAGGAATATACATTTCCCTTTTCTTTATTTAAAATTTTATGGCAGTTGCTGGTGTGTGTTTAGTTCAGTGTGTGTGAACAGATCCCCACAAGAAGGATGCTGTGTGTCCATGGAGCAGTGGGCATGTCCTTCACCTGACAGCTGGCACATGGGAGTAGAGTTTGTGGAGCAAACAGAGACCAATGCCCACTGGTATCACCTTCCCTGCAATTTTGAATCTGAGTTTTTTGCCTCCAAACTCTGTCATTGCCCATTTCTGTGCACCCACTGTTTATCTCTTGTGTAACACTGCCATTTTCATGATATAAAGAACATGGGAACTGTAGCAAAGTTGAGGACTGGCAGGACTGGGAAACCACAGGGATTCATTTCCCATTGGGCCCGTCAGCTATGTTCAGCTGTTGTCCTCCAAAATCCTCTCCTCCTCAGTGCTGTAAGAGGAAATAACCTCCATCCCACCCCAAAGTCCCCACCTATGTGGCAGGGGAAGGGCTGAGGAAGGGAGGGGAAATGCTTATAAAGTAGGATTTTGATGAACCTTCTTCCACTGTCCTGCACAAGCAACGACTTATGGCCTTCACTGTAGGGAAAAAAAAAGTTCCATCTCTCAGAGGGTGTTTGAGGTTTCTGTTTGTTTGTTTATTTAAAAAGAAAGCATCTGGCGTTTATGTGCAAACATTAATGAGTCATTTAAAATAGACTCAGCACTGCACTTGTGAGGCTGGGATCTTCCAGCTAGAAGAGATGAGATCAGATGAGAGGGAGCAGGCACACCCTGAAGGACTGCTTTCCAAAGATGAGGAGGGGAGACAGATTTAATTTTTACCTCTCTTCCCCTCCCACCTCACCATGACTCCTAAGAGCAGTTCCAGCCTTCTAAAACCCCTTGGTGAGCACTTCGAAATCAGAGCGAAAATGGGTATCTTTGAGGCTGCTGTGCCCTCTGTGGAGAGCCCAGCACTTGGCTGTGGGTCTCTCCAAGGAAAGCAGTTTATTTCTGGCACTGTGCAGGGCCACAAATAGACCTGCTGGTGGTGAGGGAGAAGTGTGGGTTGGTCTGGCTCTGTCCTTTCCACAGTGTCATCTGGCAGCTGGAACCACTCGAGTCCATTAAAATTCAGAAATGTGTGAGAAGTGAGGCTCTAAGAAGACTCAGCTGTGTTCTTGGAGGTTCCTGAGCAGCACAGCGGGCCAGGAAGCCCTGGCTGGAGCAACATTTGATTCCAGCAACGTTCCAGCAGATGGGGATCCATTGTGACGCTGGGGCTATAGGAACTTCTGGAGTTTCTTTACAAGAGGAAATTTCACAGTATAAATAAAACATTTAAATCTCCAGCAGTGTAACACTCACAGAATTCCAGTTTTGGGAGCAAGAAACCTTCCTTCTTTAAATTTATCTCTGGGAAGGAGCTGTAAGCTAAATCTCCCAACAGGAAAAGGTACTCTTGTGTCAGGTTACACTTCCACCATCTGTTCCACCACTGGCAGCATGATGATGCTGTGCTGGCTGTGCCAAGCATTTTCCTTCTGCAAAGCCCACACACGCCAAGATTATTAGAAAGAAGCTAGTGCATCACATACAAATACTTAATTTTGTTTCTTGCTTGGTTTTGTCTATTTCGGTTTCTCAGGCCTTTACTACAGAGAGGAAAAAGAGAACTGAAGCAACTCCAGCACCTGGGATATGTTTGAGAGATGGAGAGATCTGTGTGATCCAAGCACCTGCTGAAACTTCCCCCATGCACCCAGAGAGATGCTGTCTTGTGTTACTCCCCTCTGTCGTAGTGAACTCATTCATCTTCCGAATTGCTTTTCGTAGATTGCTGCTGAATCATGCACAGAAACTCTCATGGAAGGGAGAGCAGAGACTCCCTCAGGCAGTGCTCAGCAGTGAGGGGTGGTTGAATGGACTTTCCTGGCTGCTGCTACTGCAGAGAAGGCTCAGGACATGCAGGTCCAACACCCCTGTTCATGGAAGTAGTTTGCATTTGAGGAAGAGGTATAATTTTAAAAATTTATTTCAGATAGGTGTAGCTTAATTCCTTTTGCCTTTGGAAGCAGCTGTGCCTCTGTGTGGAACAGCTTTACTGTGTTGAACTGCGCTGCACCAGTGTTCATAAACCCTTACAGCTTCCATGTGGAGATGAACCCTTGATGCACCTCCATCTTCTGGGGGTGTCACTTTCTGTGGGCAGCTGGGCCCAGGCTCTTGAGATGTAAAAGAGGAGCATATTTCAGTCTGTTGGGGCTCTTTTGAAGAAGTGATGCAGCTGGTTCATCTGCTGAGGTGAGGCTTGGATGCCTCCCAGAAATTGCTCTGGTGTTTGGTCATCATCCAACAGTCTTTGCAAGGAGGGTCACTTAATTTTGAGCAGGATGCTTCATACTTCTGAATACTGCATTCTCTAGAGTGCTGTGTGGATGGAATGTTAGAGGATATTGAAGGAGAGAGTAGGTATCTTCTCAGCATGGTTAAATGAGTTAGGAACCAGCGTGCCCAAATTGGGACAATGCTGCAGGGAAGTATTTTGGTGATCCTCTCTTTTAGTGCTGCTTGCGAGGCTGAAAAAGGACCCATGCTTACATAAGAGAGAGCAGATACCCAGGGCTAGAAATGTTAGTGGTGAGTGAAGGAGGGGAAGGACAGGTGAAGTGGTTGCTGAAGGAATCACAAAACAACGACGAGTGTCTGCAGAGGGGCTGAGCTTCTGTACCCAGGCTAGTGCAGTAATTAATCCTTTGTGATCCTGACAGATGCCTGCAGAGAAGCAGAAACAAAAGATCGTGGTCTGACAGTGATTAATGCATCATTAGCTGTCAGATTAAGACTTTTGGAAGTGGGTAGATAAGCCCTAGCCCAGCTTGTTCATTGTTTTTGGGAAAACTGCAGAGTCTGACAGTGTGGGGCTAGCTGGGCTTCAGCAGTTACTTACCACAGGCACTTACTGTGTTTTGTCTGAAACCAAGCTGTTAACAGGACAGGAGAAAAAATGTGTGTGCAATTTATCAAACAAAGCTCTGCCTCAAGCGTGGGTTATACTGAAAAAGTGACAAAGACCAGAGCCAACCCCAGCGTTGTGTGTTACCCTGGCATCTTTGCAGGGTGTGGAAGAAGCTGGGCAACAGCTGCCGTTCGTCGCTGTCATCCAGGACGCTGTGGCATCCCTGTGAAGGAGCAAAATGCAGCTCTTGCTGTGTGTGCTCACAGCTGGGAGGTTAGAGGGGCTATTGGGGAGCTCCTGGTGCCCCCCAGGGTGGGCAGCAGAGAGGATGGGAGCTGTGTGGGGCAGCACGGGGGTGCTCCCAGAGACAGCCCGACTTCCCGTCCTGCTGCAGCAAAAGGCATTGCCTGGGGGACCGTGGTGCTCCCGCTGCAGCTCCCAGGCTGGTTCCTGCTGGGGATGGGGACAGCACTGCCGGCCCTGCTGCCGGAGCACGACAGCACTCACCTGAGAGCTGGAGGGGATAGGAGCAGCTCTGAGCACACCTGGGAGCAGGTTCACAGCTGCCCAGGGAGGCTGTGAGTCAAAACCAGGAGGCAGCGAGCAAGTTCAGGCACCTCCAGGGCTAGGCAGCAGCAGAATGGGAATATGGAGCTCCCAGACCGCAGTTTTCAACCAAGGTGCCCGAATTCAGCCAAAATCTTTCTTAAGGTGCCTATGGTACTTCCTGGGTATTTGCCGATGTTTTATTGTAACAGCAGCAGCCTTTAATCTTCTGTGGTTCGTGCTCTCCTGCTGTAAGTTTGGGTTACTTCTGCTGAACCCCGTTTTGCAAAGAGTGCTGCTGTCCCTGTGTGAATGTTCCTGCAGACAACCACAATATTTAACATATAACATTGCTCTGTGGCTCTGCCTAATTCTCACACCAATTTCCAGGCTTCTTAACGTGTAGATTTGTGTCAGTTTTTGGAAGAAGGATTTGCCGAGGAGCAAATCTCCGCAAAGAGCTGGAGAAAGAGGATGGCTGTAAGCCCTGCTTAGCCTTGGTTAGTCTGGCATGAGCAGGGTGGTGGCTGAAGACATCCCTTCGCCTCGAGTGCCCAGCACTGCATAGGACCAGCATTGAAGTGTTAATTATAGTCACGCATGGCCATCCTGTGTTTGCCCATTTTCCTCTGTGTGTCTGAATGGAAGTGCTTTAACCCTTTCAGTTCTTCGTAGGAAAAGCTGTTGACACCCTGTGTCTGTCCCATGGGGGTGATGAGTGTCGCAGTCTGATCCTGCTGTCCCCGGTGCATCAGGGGCTCTCTGGAGCCTCTTCCAGCTCTCTTCCAGCCCCAGCTCCCAGTTTCAGTCCTAAAGTGTATTATTTTGTTTGCTGGATGTTTCCTTTTTTTTTCCCATTGTCATTCACTGTGACGAGAACTGCCTCATTTCTTCTCCAGAGTAACACAAAGCAAAAGAGCCTTCCCACATCCTCCCAGGCAGGTCTCATTGTCTGCAGGAGCATCCAGCCTGCAGCACCAAGGAGCTGCTCAAAACCTTCCAGAACTGAGCTCTTTTCCCTGAAAATGTGGAGCCATATGCTTGGGCTGATGTAAACTGGTGTAGCTCCACTGATGTCGATCCAGCTTATACAAGCCAAAAATATGGCTTAAAGTAAGTGAATCACTCTGCTGGAATGTAGCCAGCTCTGAAAGAGACCTATCCCATGTGAATGCTGAGAAGTGAAAGTTGCTTCCACCCTTTTTGACTGATAATCCACAAACAAGGCACAAATCTGCCATGGAAGAAAGGCTGCAGTGCCATGTGTGAGTCCCTTTACCCTCTGTAAAATGTCACCAGTTTTGGAAAGGGGTAGAGATGGTCCCATTGTTTGTACAGCTCCATAAATGAACTCACACATCCATCTTCTGTCTTTGTTTTTTTTCTGTTTTGGAATTTTCTAATTTCTCGGGGGGAGCCCAGCTTGCTGGTGCCAAGAGGCTTCTTGCAGTTAGGGGCAGGGCTGCAAGACCACAGGCTGCAAACCCCACACCAAAAGGGACAAGGAGATGGAGCAAGACGGAGGCAGACTACCAGGCACTGCGAACCTGGGCTTTCCCTGGGGTTGCCCATGTGTGAAATCACAGGATTTTTCCAAGGTAAAAGGCATCAGCAGCTGTGCTGGCTGATGGTGCAGGAGCAAGCACCGCCAGCCCTACAAAGCTGCTCCCTGGAAAGAGCTGCTGTGATCGGAAAGTGGAGTTTATTAACTCCAGATTTTTACAGTGAGGCTGGCATGCCAACAATAGGGTCCAAACACAAAGGATCCCTTGCAGATATAAATCAGATGAAGGCATCTCCAAAGGCTCCTGCCAGCCTGAGTCACACAGCCCCGGTGCCAAGTGCCAGCTGCTGAGTGGCAGCAGGCCCACAGCTGAGTCACAGGCTCCCAGCTCAGGGGGCATCACTGGTGTCCTGATTAGCAAACCCACTGAGAATGTGCTGTGCTGACTGCAGCGCACAGGTGTCCCAAACAGAGGGCTTGTCCCTCACTGATGGACAAAGGGAGCTTGCGGGGGCAGCTGGTCAGTCTCTAGGGGAAAAGGAGGAGGTGAGTTATAAGTCCTGTGGTGGCTCAGTTGAGGAGAGGCTTTAGGGAATAGCTAAAGGATTTGCCCCTGATGAAGGAAGTAGGGCAATGGCTATCACTGTCCCAACCATCATAACCCTCCACCTGCTTGGAGATGTTTAGAAATATTTTTATTATGCCATTTTGTCCACAGGAACAGATGGAAAGGCTGGAAAGGTTATCTCCTACTGTGCTTGATACAGCTCCTCAGCTGGAAATAAGCATCCCTGGAGCTGAGCCAGTACAGAGAACATGTGTGTGCACCCTTTGTGTGTGCTGGCACAGCATCTGCCTTCCTGAGGGAAGGGTGAGCCTCACCTCCTGCGGCTGCAGTGGACTGACACTCGCCCAGCTGGCTGGCAGCTTAAAGCCCTCCTAGCCCTGCTGGGAAGAAGACTCTTCCCTCTGTACAAGGTCCTTAAGGAAGGTTTAGTAGAGGGTTGGGTACATCAGGAACAGCTGTCAGGATGGGGAAAACAGCAAACAACCCTCTTGTTGTGCTCCTCCTGTGCATTGTAATGTCTCTCACCCCTTGGCTCCCCTTCAAATGCTGGTGGAGTTCACTGACAAGTGAGGTTTCTGCTGGGTAAACGAGTAATTGTTCCTTTTTTGTTGGGTTTGTTTGGGGTTGTTTGTTTGATTGTTTGTTTTGTTACAGGGGAAAGATTATTAGGGGCCTGATGTTAGGTCAGAATTGGAACTGGAACTTTAAATACAAAGCCCTGTTCCCCCCAAAATGGTCCTGTAGGCTGGTCTCTCAGCCTTGTACTCAGATCTAAGACACCTGAGCTGAACAATTCTCTTGCTGCTGCTGAACAGAGTAGGACACTGGGGAATGTGTTTTGCTGTTCAAGTCTGTCCTGAACTTGCTACTTTTCATGTCCTTTTTAATAACTGATCATCTTGAACCTTCCCAATTTGCTTGGAGTATAAACTTTTCATGGGGATGCTTTCCTGTTTGCACCTACCCTGCAGATCTTGATGTTAATCTTTGATTGGGACCTTGCTGGTATTTCTGCAGAGCAAATAGAGTTATCATATGTATGCAGAACTTAAAACTCAGGTGAGAGCAGCTTGTGCGGGTGCAGGTATGAGCATTGCAGAGACAGGCAGAATAAAGTTCAGTTATATTTCTTTCCTTTTTGTGCCGCAGGACAAACTTTCCCCAAAAATGGAGGCTTTGCCACATGTTTTCTATAACCAGCCAAATAAAATATTTGATAGCATTCAGGGTCAGAGAAATAACTCAGGCTCTGGGCTTAGCATTTTTTCTTCCTCACAGTGGCTTCTGCTGAATGATGATCTTTAAAACTAAGCATGTGGGGGGCCAGATCCTGACCCCCATTGCATCTGCTCTGCACTGCTGCAAGAACTGCCTAGCAAGAGCAAAGTGAGCTGAGTTGGTTGCTACAAGCACTGGAAACTTTTTCTGCACTGAAACAACTCAAAATCAACCTGGAGTGGGCTGGAGTTATTCATAGAGCTTGCTACTTGAGTAATCCAGTAGTTTTCTTTAAGGACTCTGAATAGCTTGGTTTATACAGCTTCTATTTTCGCTGTTTAAAACTGATATTTTATTTTAACAATAATTCAGTCTTGGCCAGTTTATTTCTTAAAAAAAAAAAAGTCTGCATTGAGTTTATCCATAATTATCCACCTCTGGAATTCCAATTTTGCCTATTCTCCATTTTCTCACGACTTGACAGTAGTCTGAGCTTTCCTCAGAGGGATGGATCAATGGATCATGGAACAGAGAAGAAGGAGGAAGTTTCAGTTTTCATTACAATGTAATATTAAAAAGCATCAAGTTTTGGTTTTTTTTTGTTTGAGATTTTGGTTTTGTTTTCCATTGAATTTTTTTGTTTGCTTGTGTTTTTCTGTTTTTAAACCAGCAAGAGGATTTCAGAGGCCTCATTTGCACATTTATCCTTAGGAATGGCAATGCTGGGACCCTATTGAATACTGCAGGACAGCTGCTCCAAACTGCACTGCATTTTCCCTGATCATTACTCACTCATTCTTTCCAAAGTCCTTCTCTTTCTACCCCAGTGGGGCTGGCCTGTGTGCCAGGTGGCTGCAAACCACAGTTTGGGCACCAGGGATATCCACTGCTAGAGGGAAATCCCAGGCAAGGAGGGTAAAAGCACAGGCACTTTCTAGCTGCACCTTTAGCCAGGACTTTGCTGTTGTGCCACTAGTTAGGGAGTTGTATTTTTTTAAAATCTCTTTTCCCCCGGGTTTCTGGAAGGATGCATGCTGTTCCCCAGTGGTCTTACGTATCCTGCTGTGCGCTCAAACCGAAGCCCCACTGAGGAGGAGCTTGTCCCCACCAGCACCCACTGAGCAGCCAGGTCACTGGTGATGTGAGGAGGCCATGGCTCCACCTCCCTTGCTCCTGAGCACTTTCTGCTGCTGGCTTTGCTTCTCTACCTGCTGTTTATAGTAAGCACTTGTCACAGATGTAAGCTTGTTAATCACCCCAAGCCATGCTTCCCCGATTCCATTTATAGCTCTATTCCCTCTCTATTCCTTTTCACAGCCCCCACCTTAGTCACTACTCTGTTCTTGGAATCTGGACTTTGCTTTTATTTAGGCGTGGAATGGATAAAGCATGAAAAAAGGGAAAATTTGGAAAGGCAGACTAATATCACAGCAAAGTGTATGTAGGATACATTTAATGTTAGACTACTTGGCCTAAAGCGTAGGGGCAGAAGACTGGCAGAAAAGCTATTGCATTCAGTGAAATAGAGACCATTTACCCTCAGAAGTTAATAGGCACAGGACAGACAAACAGGAACCCTGTCATCCTCTTGGGATTTCTTGTGTCCTGCCAGCAGCCGAGATTGCTTTACTGCCCTTAGCACCGGTCAGTCCAGTGCTGACCTTGGCCACCAGCCTGGCTAGGAGTCCCATGGGCAGCCCACAAGAAGAGGGGAAGGGTCATGAAATGTGAAACTCTCTGCAGCCACATTTGGCTGCCCAAACACGCAGGGAGGCACTTCTTGGCCTTTCAAAAGTGTGGTGGTTTGAGCACCTCTTCCCCCTCCTTCTCCACTGACCTCGGTGTCTGCAGAGCTGTTCCTCTCGTGTATTCTCACTCCTCTCCTCTCTGGCTGCAATTACATCTGCCCAATAACTATTTTTCTTTCCTTCTCAAATATGTTGTCACAGAGGCACTACTACCATTCCTGATTGTCCCAGCTTTGACCAGCAGCAGGTCTGTCTTGGAGCCGGCTGGCATTGGCCCTGTGGGACGTGGGGGAAGCTTCCAGCAGCTTCCTACAGAAACCACCCCTGCAGCCCCCCATCCTACCAAAACCTTGCCATGCAAACCAAATACATGAAGTTCTTTGAAAGATTGGAGGGAGAGAGGAGGGAAATTCCCATTTCAGGGATTGAGTCAGAAGAGCCTGACCCACTTGGAGGCCTTGGGAAACATCACGAGGCACCTCTCTTCGTGTCTAGCCTCCTAAACACCTTGGCATATCTGCTTTAAAGTAGTTATTACTTCTGTTGAGCAGTTTCTGCCTGCCCAAGGCTGTGAATAGAATCCCAGCAGAGTCCTCCTGGCTGTGTGAAACGGCTGCCCTGACACTGCAGTGTGAGGGTTGTACAGATCCCAGGGATGGCAAATGACTCCTCCAGTAGCATGTTCCTGGCTGACATGGGTTTGCAATGGGTCTGTCAACAGCAGCTGGAGAGAGCTCTGGTCCTGGAAAACAATGTGTCAGTTGCCTGGATTGGGCTGAATTCTTTAATGCTTTGTCTGAGCCTAATGTGTTGCAGTATTGCTCCGGGGTGAGCTGTGCTGCCACCTCTGCTGCAGTCCTGCTGGTGTGGGGCACGGGATGTGCCTGTCCAGGCCCAGGAGGGGCTGGCAAGGTGGGCTGGCTCGCGGTACTGTTTGAAAGCTGCACAGACCTGCAAGTCTCTTGTATTTATACAATTTTGTCAGTCTCTTTCTACATCTGAATTTTAAACATCCGTTATAAGGCAATGCTGCTCTAGTGGTGAGCCAAGTTTTTCTTCTAAAACACATGTTCCCTAAAGCCTTCGTCCTTTATTTCCTTTGTTCTGATTTATTGCCCTTGCCTTACCACATGTGCGAAGCACAGCAGAGGAAAAACTACCAAACCCAACAAAACAGTCCTCTCTTCCCTCTTCCCAGCCCACACGCATCAGGATTAACACCCTGAATAATTTATATCAAGTGATTCAACAATGAACTAATGTATCTTTAGTTTCTTACCTGCCTCCAAGTAAATATGCTGATGAAGAGTATGTTGATAATGTGAGGATTATGGTAAACCCAGCAAAAGCTACTGTGGAGAACTGAAAAACTGGGGTAGGCACTAAATCTAGATAACGGTAGTGAGATTAAAAAAATAAAAATTGTTGACTGCCTTTTCTAAATAGGCATTTTGTGGATATAAATTTTTATGTGCCTTTTATCAACACCTAAAATGGCCTAATTTTTCAAAAACTGTGTCCCACAAAATAAAGGCCACTTTTTGGTATCCCAGGGTAAGCATCAAGCACCTGAGGCATGCAATTGCTATTAAAAAAAAAAAAAAAGTGGAAAAATAAAATAGAAAAATTCTATTGAAGTTTTTGTTTGGGATGCTCTTGATGGGAAGCTTATTGTCATAGTCAGGCCTGTTAACTGTATTAATTAACAAAGGGGAGCATTCAAAAGCCTGCTCAGAGGCATATTTGTCTTTTTGTTTCTTTCTTATTTTTCTTTTCAATTTTTTTTTCTCTTTTCTAAATGGAGCCCAACTTTCCTAGCAGAATGTTTTACAGAATCTGCTTCCTTGAAACGAAAATGAGGCAACAGCTGTGCTTGCAGCAAGCTGTGACAGCTCCTTGCTGGATGGAGGCACATCTTGTCACAAGTGGTGCTGGTAGCTAAACCTCAGTGAAAGAACCTGCCTGGCTGGGGGCTGTTCACTCCTCTGAGGTGAGCTGGAGTCACAATTTCACTTGGTTTCTTTGAAGAAAGAGCTGTACTCCAGCCAAGTTCAATGAACTGAAGCTTTAGTAAACCTAGACCTGAATTTGAGAGAATTTGGGCCAATGGGTGGGTTCCAGTGAAAACTAAATCAGATTTTGACTCCAAACCAGCAAAACTTTCTGATTTTGAACACCTCGAGGGTTTAGTGAAGCCAGGAAGTCAGGGATGGTGAGGACACAGAAACTCAGTGCTGGTGCATGTGTCACATCTAAATCCTAAAGTCGAGATCAAATCCTAGTATGAAGTGATCAGACTGCTGCTTTGATGAAACTCAGAGCACAAGTGCTGTAAAATATGCATCACTGAGCATCTTTAAAACTATAATAATGCAATGACTTTAAACTGCTCTCAGGTCCAACCAAGCAGTGCTTAAAGCAGTGTACTTGGTACCAAAGTGCAGTAAATCATTTGTATTCATATGACTTGTGTGGTTCTTGGAAGCTTTTTGAATGTGAAAACTCTGTTTTGTTTACAGGAAAAAAGGCAAACCACACTTGCCCGGTTGAAAACTGCTTGTGAGAAGGTCTTTCTCAGAAAGACTTAAGAGCCTTGGGCCCTTTTTTGTTTTCTTAGAAAACAGAAAATTAATTTTAGTTCTGCAGTTGATTTCTTAAGTGACTTGCTTTCTATGATCACTTTGGGGTTCTGGAATGCTGCAGAAATTATCTGAGGGCATTTTCAACACTTCAAAATTAAAATCAAATTACTTGAAATTGTGCCAGCATTTTAATGACAATTATTTTCTTTAAACAAACACTTGAGGACTTTCAATATTTTTTTTTAATCACAAGAGTATTCTTAACCCAAACACCTTTTCTTTGTGGTTTTTCAAGGACCCAGTCTGCAGTGCTACAACCAGATGTGTCTTAGGATGTAATCAAATTCAAGATCTTTTCAGCTGAAAACTAGATGAGTGGGGAGCACTCACTTTCACACAGCACAAAGTCGTAAGTAGGTGTGACTGCAAACACCATCTCTGCCTCTGTGGCCACAGAAACGTCTGGGCAGAAATACCAGCAGAGGCTTCTGCTGCACGGGGAGGGTCGGGCACAGAGCGAGCACTGGGGCCTGTGCAGCTCCCAAGTTGCTCTCAGTCCATCAATAAATGCTTTTAACAAGTCCTGTCACTCCTTTGCTGAGAAGAACACATGTAAGCAAAAGTGACCATGCAGCACATGGGATCCCAATGTGTTTCTCCAACATATTATATTTTCTGATATTCACTGGGAGATTAACCACATTAGAGCACGCTGCCTATAAGATAAAGTCTCTACTAAAAATGTTGCAATATCCCCAACACTTCTGGCCTTTTACTGCAGCAATAAGTAAACTCTTTAAATAGCTAGTAGCAAGGGAAACAGTCTAAGTCTTTAACATCTCCCTACATGTAGCTATAAAAGTTACAACACTGCAACCTAGAGATGCTACAAACAAAAAAAAAGCTACATAAATCCCTTTCAGGCCTATGGACACCACAGCCGTTCCAAGCATGACTCCAGGATACGCTTCTTTGACACAAATTGCCATATATTGTGAAGATAAATGGTGTTACCCTCAGCTTGCTTCTGCTTCGCTGTCTCGGCCTGTCTGGGGCTGGAACTGCAGAGATGTGAGTGTAGATAGGACCTCCCAAAGGCTAATGCTGGCCAGGAAAATGCTGGCTGGGAAAAGGATGTGGAGTGTGTCCAAATAAGAAGAGTCTGGAAGGAGTTTGTGATGGTCTGTTATTTCAGTATTAGCTAGGAGATGTGAAATTTCCTTTTCTGGATGAGCACATTTTGTGTTTTGCATAAGAGAGCAATTGCTTCTTGTAAGACTTAGCATTTCTGCTAATTTAATGAGCTGTCCATACAAATGGACTGCATTAGTGATTGGAAAGACCTTTTTCAAGTTCCACAAGCATGTTTTAGACCTCTTGATAAAGCCAGTAGCATGCTGGACTTTCACAAGCAGAAAGACCTCCCAAAGTATGCAAGTTATTCCTGGCATGTTGTATTCTCAACATGTCAAGGAAACATGGATTATTTTTACACAAACAGGCAAATCAAAATGGTTCCTTAGCAAGCTCCCATGAACATTCTTGGGCCCTGAGAAGGAAAAGAAAAAAGAAAAGTAAGAAAAATCATTGCTTCTGAATTAGGTTTCTTAGATGGATTGTGTTGTCACACATTCAGAAGTTCATTTGCACCAGTTAGGGCCTCTGATGAATGATGGAGGGAGTGAAGGATAAAGTAGAAAGAACAAACAAGGACCATGAATTAATCTGGATATTTTATACTCGAGTGGATTTCTTTTCCATACTGTGAATTTATCTTCAAATGTAGACCATGAAGAACTGCAAACACTTGTGAAAGTTCTTTCTAATAGCCATTGACTGAAAGGTGATGTGAAGGTGTTGAGAGGGGAAGGATCTCTGCAGCTGAGCAGGCCAGTGTGGAAAGGACACGCCAACGTCTTGCTGGAAACCACAAAGCAGCAGAGCAGCAAAAACCCTGGAGTGTCCTCAGCTCCCCTGACACTGCAGCACACAAATTCAGCCATAGGTTTCACAAACATAGGAGGCTGTTTTGAAATTCCCTGTTAAGAGTTACAAATGCTGACTGCAGTTTCTAGGCAAAGGCAATTAGATATCACAGCTCTGGCCTCAGCTCTGTGTTTTATGGCTGAGCTCGTGTTACCATGTAGGGTCCCTATGCATTAGATTGCCTCAGCCAAAAGCCAGTTCTGAGACCCACCAAATAATCCTGTGATTTACCATAATCCTGTGATTATGGTAAAACAATAAAAAGTACTGCCTGACCTCAGCATTTTTTCCATTTCAATGTAAAGAAGTATTTTTCCACACAGTGAAGGGATTTTTAACAGAAAAGAGGTGTAGAGCATGCATAAAGAGTGACACTTAATGTGCATCCTCATCCACAGTTGCTTCTGTGGGTAGTGTGTTTACTGGTTCCATGCTCATGCTGAAATTCAGGAACAGCTCTTGCTGCTTGGGCTTGGTGGAGACACAGCCAGCTGCCTTAAGCTTCATCTTGGCCCAACTACTGTCATTAATGCTTACAGAGATGAGCATCAATAACCATCAGTAATTATACCTTGGTGGTTCTATTGCAAATACTTTATCCCAGGAAAAATAAAAAAGGGGAAGAGGGAACTTTTGTGTAGCCAAAACCTGCAGCAACTGGGTGCACTTGAGTTTGGTGCTGGGCAGTGCCATGAGTTGGACTCGATGATCCCTGTGGGTCCCTTCCAACTCAGCTCATTCTGTGACCTGTCAGTGGCTCCTGCACCACAGGGACGGTGCTGCTGTGTGAGGTGCATTGCACCTGCATGGAATCAAAGTTCACACTGGCTTCTCTATTTTCATTTCCTTTTTCTAACCTTGCACCTGAAATTTACCGTCTCTCCTCTGACAGGCCTCAAGAAGAAGCTTTGAATGTGGTGCCAGCACAACAGCAGTGAGAGAAAACAAGACAAGTACCTCCAAGATGTAATAAATGTTACTGTTATTTCCTATTGTTCATCTGAATCTCCGCTCCCGAGAACTTGAGTTAAATCCTAAATTTTCCTTTTATTTTTAGGCAGAATATCCAGCAAGTTAAAAAACAGCATCACAAGGAGCTCCTAAGATGGGGCTTGCTCCAGTTTTCCTGCTGAGCATCTGTTTAGGAATTGCTGCTAAAAAAAAGTCAGAGAGGATGGTAGTTACTGTGCTGTCACAAGGCTTGATACAGCACAGAATCTGCTTAGCATTCTTGAAGGGAAATTATCTAGTGCTGCAACTCACAATTTATAATTGGTTGCGTATTAATAGCTAAAAAAGGCAATAAAATCCACTGTGTGTTAAAAAAAAAATAGTAAGTAGGAGTATTACAAGCTGAGCAGTGAAAATCTGGAAGACTTCTTGGCTAGAGCAGGGCTGTGTGCAGTGTTGTTCCTCCCATATTAATTACAAGCAATTTTAAATCATCTCCTTCCTTCAAGGAAGGATTTTGTTCAGCGTTTGTGTTAATTTTAATCTTGCTAATGTGATACTCTCTTGGAACCTCTCCCTTGTGTCATAACAGTGAGACATGCTGCCTCTTTTGTCCCTGCCCTTTGGGAAACACAGTTACTGCTCCTCGTTGCCTCAACCCTTCTGTCGTGACTATCAGTGCACCTCCCTTGAAAGGAAAAGAAACCAAAACCCAACAGCAGAATTGTTCTTTCCCCCCAGAGTTCCATTTTATTTGTAGTATTTAAGATAGACTGTGCAAGTGCCTCATGAAAATTGGGGGTTTAAAATGTATGGTGCTGTATTAGAGTGGAAAGCTTGTTATTCAGCACACTAATTATTTCTGAGCCACTGTATTTATGAAATGTCATGCAATAACTACTTCACCACCACGCAAAATAAACAGTGCAAAAGCAGGCACTTTATGATTTTGACACTTTAGTGTATAAACATATTCCCAAGTCTCTCTGGGGGGTACTGGGAATCAGATAATGTTTTTATGACTTATAAAAAAATGACATTGAATTTCATAATCTGTAACACTCCATATATATCATTAAGGCTGAGCATTTTATTACAGCCTCAGTGGCTTATATTGCAAGTGTCAGCTGCAAAGAGAAAACGTACAAAGATGGGGTTGTGGAACTGGGGGAGAACAAGAGGGTAAAGCCTTGAAGTGCACACCTCAAAGCCCTTGGACCAGCTGTAATGGCAGATCCCAGGCCATGCTGGGACACCAGGATTCCCCCTCATCTTTTTTCGTTTCAGGATGGATTATGAAGCCCTTGCTGAAGGAGGCTTTCTGCTCACACTTGTCACTAGAGCATAAGTAATTCTGGGGTTTTGTCAAGTCCTGTGCAAATGACCTGTTAACCCCAGAGTAACTGGGACACCTTGAGTGACACTCTGGGAGTGAGCACAGAGGGGAAGGAGGATGGGTTGCTGCTCCAAGTGGGCTTCTGAGTAGTCCCACATGGTCTCCAAGAAGAATGGGTGGATGCTTACCAGAATATGTGACTTCAGAAAATACCGTGCCTAAACCTAGGCCTTTTGTGCTCCTCTGCAAAGCATGCTTGGTGTTACTAAAGTTGTGAGTCATTCACTTGAATGTTGGGAGAAGTGTCTTTTGATGTACTTATCCAGCACATTCTGGGAAAGGGGCAAGGGATGAGGAAGTAGTCACAGCTTCAGAAAAACTCAAATTGTCACTGAAAATGAGAGGAAGCCATTGCCACTGGTGGATGATGGGGTCAGTCCTCCCCTTTCTGACGTGGGCCAGGGACAGCAGCCTCTTGTCAGAGCTGCCAACTGCTCCACATGTACATGAGTACAGAATGGGCCCCTGAAACTGTGGGGGATCTGGCTGGGTCCTGCTTCATCTAAATTTACAGCAGTTGGTAGACTGAGGTGACATATCCTCTCCTCAGTGCTTTCTTTACCTGTTGGCATTAAAAAATTACGAGGAGTATGGAGTGTGATCTACCATACATTTTGCTGGAAGTGGTAAAATGATTTACCCTTTCCACATTAGGATAGACTGGTTATCCGTAGAACAATCAGCCCCCTGAGCTGGTAGACAGGGACAGGAAGCAGAAATGACTCCCTGTAACCTAGGGGAAGGTAGGTAGTGACCTGCTGTGCCACTTAGATGCTCACAAGTCTATTGGGGCAGAATGAGATTCACCTGAGGGCACTGAGGGAGCTGGTGGAAGGGCTCACCAAGCCACTCTCCATCATTTACCATCAGTCATGCCTGACCATGGAGGTCCCAGGTGGCTGGAGGTTGGTCAGTGTGACACCCATCCATGGGAACGGTTGGAAGGAGGATCTGGGGAACTACAGGCCTGTCAGCCTGACCTCAGTGCCCAGGAAGGTTATGGAACAGATTATGTTGAGTGTGATCATGCAGCACGTACAGGACAACCAGGGGATCAGGCCCAGCCAGGAGATTGAGCCCAGCCAGGGTGGTTTTAGGAAAGGCAGGTCCTGCCTGAGCAACCAGATCTCCTTTCATGACCAGGTGATAGGTGCCTTATTGAACACAGTAACCATGAGCAGATGTGGCACTCAGTGCTATGGTTTAGTTTGATGAGGTGGTGATCAGTCAAAGGTTGAACTCGATGACCTTGTAGGTCTTTTCCAACCTCAATGATTCTACGATTCTATGATGTTATGTCGTATTTCTTTTCTGACTTTGCTATAAATACAAGCAGCTATTAAGAATGCCTCTGACTACTATATCCAAGGATAAGTGTTTGAGATACATGAGAGATACTCAGGGAATTGGTAAGTCTTCAGTAGAAAAAAATGTCCTGAGATCAATTTCCTGATTCAGTAGTGAAGTCCTCATATCATATAAAATGTAATGTGATTGTCCATGGCCCTAATAAAATCTTGACTTTTCCACCAAGCTTTCGTCTATAAAAATCAAATTTATCTGGCATTTGTCTGCATTTTGAAAGGGATAGGGATTTTTTGAAATAGATGTGATAATAATCCTCTATGGTACATTAATATAGGAGAACAATAATTTGTTGCATTTTCTTCACACAGAAACAATCAGCTGGGAAATGTGCATAATAATTGTCTTTGTCCTTCATTGTCACAGGCCATTAGCTAATGAATTTAAGCTGTACTTGGCTCTTGCTCCGGTAAGAAAACTACATTAGAGATCTTGTAGCCTTGGCATTATATAAAACCTTTCAGTGGGTTTTATTTTAGTCTCACTGAGGTGATGCTGCCATGGGCTGAGGAATGCATCTCAATTTTGTGGTGAGCAGTGAGGTCAGCACGGACTGATGTAGTGGGTCAAGCAAGCTGAAGGGCATCTACAGTTACTGAAGCTGCCAGGTGCCAGACCCTCTTTGTTTGGTTCTTTATACTTTAGCCAAACTTTTCATGCCTGCTCTTGTGACAGTTCCAGGTTCATCTTTTGGGTGGGAAGATCTGCTCAACTCATTCCAGCAGTACCAAGATTCATGCTAGGGAAAATAAGTAGTTTGGGCAATGCTTTAAATAAACAACAGGCTCACATTAAGTTGTTCAGTTTTACTGCCTATGCAGTTTTCCATCTCAGCAAAGAGGCTGGCAAAAGAAAAACCCTGCAATGGAAGAAGTGATCTTTACTGGCCTGAGCAAATAGGAGCTGTTGCTGCTGCATTGGACACCGGGATCTGCAGGCCAGCAGAGTGGTGCAGTGGGATTGCTCTTCGGGATGCCAGCTGCTGCAGCCTCCCAAGAGGCACTCCTGCTGCCCAGACATACTGGGACACACCAGTCCCCCAGCTACTCTGTCCTTGTCCCCAGCTGTGACACATCTGGGAAGTGACACATCTGGAAAGTGACACACCATTCCTGCTGCTTCACGTGTCATTGCCTGCTCCCCAGGAAAGAAACAACCCACGAGTTCAGTTGGCTTGCTGCCACCTTTGGGCTGCCAGAATGGTGTGGAGAACAGCAGGAGCATGAGGCAAAATCCATACCACTGTCATTTGTGTTGGGCATCTTCTAAGTATCAGAAAAAGGACCTGAAACTTCTGGGTATTACTTTGTATCCGAGCTTTTAGCTCATGGATGTCTCAGACTTGGGAGGAGAATGGATGGTGAGTGTGTAACACCCACCTGCTGCAGACACTCTCAGTAGAACATTGTGGCATCATTCTGCGTCTGTTCAGACATTATTGCTTCTGCACAAGCTGCAACACCACAGCAGTCAAGGGCTGGCTGTGGCAAAACAAGGTTAAGTTTTGGTGTGTTCTGCAGAGAGAGATGGCCCCAGGCAGCCGGCAGTGCAGAGTACTTCACCTACAAAGTCATGTGAGAAAGGGGTCGGGACTGCCACTCCTCGTAACAGGCACCATTTGCTCCCTTACCTCTTTTCATCTCCAAAACCAGACTCTGGGCTTTCCATGGCCTGCAGCCCTGCATTTGGCTGTCCCGTCTGCCTCCTCGGGCAAATGTTTTAATGGATAGTGTGGGAGATGTTCTGAACGCCATACCCCGAACCATGGTGTAAAACGAGCATTGCTGGCAGCAGAACCAGTGGCTGGAAAGCTTTGGTGCTCCGAGGTGTGCAGGGGACAGGTGTCAGGTAGCAGCGATCGCCCATTTTTCTAAACCGGCAACACTTACAGCCCTACTGACAGAGGTTGACTCACACCAGAAGTAAATCCAATATGCATGAAAGGACTCCTGTTCTTCCTCAGTGGAGAGCGTAAAGACGTACTGTCAGACAAACTAATCTCTCTCTGATAATTTTCTTTTCAGCATCATTGAACTGTCATTTCTCCTGGGCTTTGCCAGAATGTTTGACATATCTGTTGTTTCCCAAACAGAAAGATTCTGCCAGCTTGGCTGATACCGGAATTTCTGCCAGGAAGAAAGATGCTGAGATGCCTCTACCAGCCTTGTGCTATTGTTGTGCAGGTCCTTTCCTGAGCTCTGGAGCTCTGGTTAGGGATGAAAGAGAGGTATCTTGGTGATTGATTAGGTTGCATCTCTTAGTGCAGCAATGGAATTTTTCCCAGCACTTGACCCGGGCTGGGAGCACATTTGCTGGGGTTTTGAGATTCTACTTTTTTTTACTGTAGCGAAACCCATTTACACCTCCAGGTCTTTAATTTCAAAACTAGCGATTCAAGGTGGCCCCAGGCACTAGCGTGTCACATAGCTCCACTTAGGAAGTAGCCCCGACCAGAGATTTCCTTTTTTTTTCAATTGTCCCTCCACATGGCTGACAAAGCAGTTACTCCTTCTAGGCATGTGTGAAGAGTCAGTAAGATTCCTAAAACTAGTCAGAGAAAAAAAAATTGAATTTCTCATCCCAAGACTGTGGATGAAAGATATGAACACTGACCAGCCTCCTCCTTCAGCCAGGGACTCACTGAGGACTCTGCCATAGGGATACGTGGTCCTTAAGGCTGCATGTCCTCCATAGCTCTTGCAGAGGAATTTAACATAAATAAAACTGTGAAGTGGGGGAAACCAGAGGAGCCCAAACATTACCATGATCTGGCAAAATAAGTCCTACATCCCATTTGTCAGCTCTTTTACTTTTGGAAGATAACTGTCCCCATATTTTCTGACAGTGTGACTTCCATATATACAGTCTAAAAAGTATAGAGGGAGATTAGTGATAACTCAGTTAGAAATAACTTGCAACACCATTTAAATCCCTGTAGGTTAATCTGGGCATAATGAAGAACAGTTTCGGAGTCTGGAATTATCTAACTTGGCTGTGATTATCTAGTTTAATTTCCAGATTAACTAGAGATATTTATCTAAACTGGGTGGCTGCCGAGGTATTAAAAGTAGGAGCAGGAAACTTTGCAGTCATTTTTACAACACAGTTAATTGCTTGTCCTCTCAAAGCTGAGTCTCTCCACACCATTTCACGCCTGCCCAACACCATTATTGCAAACTCTTGTCCACTTGAATGTCTTGCATACACAAGCAGGTCCTTGGGGCTTATTTTCATGAGCTGTAACTGTGATAATTGTACCTCTTCTCCAGGATGAAGGCCACACTACAAATACATATTTCCACTCTGTGCTTTGAGATACTTTTCCTCAAGCACCAATGTCCCATTGTGTGATGTCTGGAATTCTGGTTGTACAAGCTGTTAGCTACAAATTTCCCCCCTTAGTCTGGTAGGAACACCTTCTTGCGTAACAGATTATCTTATCACATCTGTAAGGTAATTGCTTCTCCACTGGCTTCCAAGAAAGCCTCAGATTTGATCTATGATGGCCTGTGCATTCCTAATGCCTATACTCCAAGGAAATGTGCCCCTGATACTGATGAACTGTGTGGACGACTGATGGTGCAGATCCAAAGTTAACTTGGCATTCTCTTGAAAGGTGACATATATTATTTTTGGGCAAAGAGGAGTTTCCTGAATAATCTTCAGAGACAGCTGTGTTATATTTTATGACTTCTCCAGTAGTCACAGAAATGCAGATAAAAGACTGCATTTTTCCAGCTTATTATTCTGATTGCATGTCCAGCTACTGATTTTCAGATAAACAGGATCACAGTAGAAAAAAAATGCATGGGGCTGTAAAACCTTCACTCCTTGACCTTCCCACCACTAAATCTGCAGTTTCCTTAGATGCCACCATGAAGCATCTACAGCTGGTTAATCAGAGATTCGTCATAGCCAGGATCATGTAAAATGGGTATGGGAGCCAGGAAACAAGTCTGTCTCTGAACTTGCTGCATCTCTTATTTTTTCCCATAGTTCTTTAGAAAGAGCTCCACACGGCTTCACCCTCCTGCCAGGGAGTTGTAGAGAGGCATAAGGTCCCTCCTGAGCCTCCTTTTCTCCAGGCTGAGACCCCCAGCTCCCTCAGCTGCTCCTCCTCAGAACCGTGCTCCAGACTCTTCCCCAGATTCACTGCCTTTCTTTGGACACTCTCCAGGACTTCAATGTCTTTTTTGTCCTGGGGGGCCCAAACTGAACACAGGACTCAAGGTGTGGCCTCACCAGTGCCCAGTATAGGGAGTGATCACTGCCCTGGTCCTGCTGGCCACATTATGTGCTGTTTTTATTCTAAAAAGAGAGCGAGGAAGGCATTCTTTGCCTCATTAGTGCGGCAGGATGTCGTATACGAGCATAATTATACTCTGCAAAAAGGCCAGGGAGACCACACAGGAAGGGTATTGAAGAACTGGAAAGGGTACAGGAGACACCAAGCATGATAAAAAACTGAAAGTTGCTATTTATGGACAAAATACAGGCTGCTTCTTTTGTTTTTTCAAAATTTTTATTTTTTTTTGAGAAGAGAGAAGCAAGGGCCACTAAAAGGTGTAAACAATTTCGTGGGTATCAAAAGGTAATGACAACTCATTCAGACCATTGCAAGCTGACTGACAGGCGAGTTGATAATAAACTTGAAGAAAGCAGCACTAATCCAGAGCGTTCTGATCTGGAGCAGGCAAATGCTGTTTGTAGCATGGGGTCTCCACCGTCAGTGGCCCATCTTCGCTCTTGCCTCCACAGGCTGAACTGCACTGCAACTTCCGCATTTCAGGAATGCAGCTCCTGTCCTTGACCTCCTCTGCAGATAAATACAACGTGCCCCTTACTGCTGAGTGGTTTGGGAAGAATGTCAGCCAGACAAGAAGGGGAGATAAAGGCAAGACAGGTGCGGATGTTTTTCATCTGCTCTTTTTCTGAACCATCCTGCTTGACATTGCCTACAAGACTTCGGGCAGTGGGGTTAAAAGGGGCAGGCCAGGGGGTACCTGGTGCCTCTGGGATGGCATAATAAAGCTGGTCACAAGAGAGCAAAGGGGCTGTGACATGAGGCTGCCAGTCAGGGAGCTGGCATTTTGGGTACCCCTTCTGGCACACAGCCTGGAGAGGAGGCACAACAGGGTCTCGCCACATACAGGTGCAGGCTCCAGCCACAGCAAGGGAGTGGGAGAACAAACAATCCATAAGAAAGAGGTGCTGGTCAGTTACTCCAGCACCTGTCTCTGCAGATTGCTTTTGGCTGCAGGGCTCTCCAAGGGAGCAGGCTCTGGTTTAGGAGGTTTCTGAGGATGGGTGCCTGTACACAGCTCCACTGGGACCTGGCCTGGGCTGGGAATGCTGCACAGGTAAGCTGGTCCATGGGCAAGAGCCAGGCTGGGCTGCCTGCCTCGGCCTGGGCCAGAGAGGTAACAAAACACAAGCCCACCAGAGTGCATCCTAAAATCTACTTCTTTTGACCGCAAGGCAAGGTGACATTTCCATGCCTTGTGCCTTAAGTGCAGCCGGGAGTATTGCTGAAATGATCTGCTTTCGGTTCAGGCTACGACAGGAGCTGGGCTGTCTGTTTCTGCAGTGTGGGAATTGCCTTTCCCAGCTGCCAGTCTCAAAGTCAAGCTTTTAGAGCACAAATAAAACGGGATATTGCACCCACCCCCTTTCAACTGTCACTGATATTTAGGAGAGGGAATATTCAAAACATTATTCCCCCCAATACAGAATGGCTGTCAGGTGTTACCAGATCATGTGAAAAGACATCTGAGTGGAATTTTATCAGCAACAAACAAGAAACAAATGAAGAAAGGAGGATTAAAAATTTCCTTTTCCTTTGCTATCTATATTATGATTTGTTATGTGTATATATATACATGCGTATTTTTAAATTACTGTTGGGATGTAAAGAAACAAAGAAAAAGAGCAGACAACGTAGCATTACTTGTTACAGAACAGAATGTTGTGGTGTCAAGCACCAGTTAGGGACATGCTGGGGAGCAGGAGGATGGTACTTTACACATATTACTGAGGTCAGCGCAAATTCTCCACTACTTTCATTAACAGGGGTTCAAAGCTTTGATGGGATCTACAAATACAAGGAGGTTAAAATGTGGCAAGTGTAGGTAACCTCATGTATACAGCCCTCTGCCTCAGAAAGCGGAATGTTCTTGCAAATCTGACATAATCCAATTCCTTGATTTCCTCAGTGACATTTCTGCAGGCTCACGTACAGAAGAACAGGGAAATAGAGATTTATGACAGCTATTCCTAGCAAAGGTCATTTCTTTATTGGTGAACAACTTGTCCTTAGTCATGCTGATGACGAGGCGTTGAAGGATAAGAGAGAGGCTGGAGAGCTTTAAAGCTTGACAGGGAATAACAGAAATAAGAGCATAGATCATCTCTCTACTTGGGCCAGGAAGCTTGAAATCTCCCACCATCAGTCAAAGCCAGGGATCAGGAGGCAAAATCCATAAAAAAAACAATACACAGGCATTTCTGTGGAGATTGTGAGGGAGTCTGAGTGTTGAGATAGCAAGGGGAAAAGAGGAGCCACGGAGCATGAGTTTTTGGATAGTAAGGGTGTCCTCAGTGGAACCAGCTGCTTATAAAGAACAGGGTCAGGTTGCTCTGGGGCCTCCCTGGTCAGCCCCACCAACTTCCCAGCTGGAGCAGCTCTCAGCATCCTGTCCCATGCCACTTCCAGAACAACACAGATGAGAATGTGCTCAAATATACACAAATACACTTCCTCAACTGTCCTTCCACAGGCAAGGAAGGCAGCCAGAAGGCAGCAGATTTGACACGAATATGGTTTAAATAGATTGTGTCATACACATTATGTATCTTTAAATAATAAAAGGGTATCCACCTATTCATCACATGACTATTCTTCCTGCTTGCAGAAGAGATTTGACACTGTACATAAAATGAAGCATCATTTTTTTTGTAACCAGAAGGACCCTTCTGGGAGTCACACGAGAGTTGTTCACTCAGCTACTGACCTTAAAAGAGAGCATTGGGTACCTTGGTGTAACCAGCTTTGCTTGTTCTCACCATCAAGCTCAGAATACTGGATTAAGTAAAAATGTGACCATTTCCCCAAGGCCTGGCTCAGATCCTGAGCTGAGCTATGGTTTCAGCTGGGTCATTGTCACAAACCAGGCTTGGCCAGCAGGACCAGTCAAGTGATGCTTACAGCATAGAAATGAAGTCAACATGGGGGTTCCTTGCTGACCCATCTGAGTGCTCGGACCCAAGGAGGGTGCATGGGGCTCTTCATTCACACCCTTGCTAATCCCTTTTTGCCATTTATTGGTTCCTCTGGGCTGTGAGCTGCCAACAGCAGTCACAAGAGCTTTTGAGCTGGTCTGGTATAAGACTCAGTCCAGTAATCTGAGAATGCTGTAGTGGCCTCTAGCTTCCAATCTGCAGCTGAAGATCTCGCCCTTCCTTCCACAGTAATTCCTCACACCCTTCGAAATCTCCTGTCTTTCCCCAAAATTGCAAGAACTGAGGATGGCTGCTCTTAAAAATGGTAAAATAGACAATTTGTAGGATAATTGCCTGTGTCATATTTCTCCCCACACGACACAGGCAAAAGCAGCCGTACGCCGTGTACCTCCCAGGCCTGGTGTAACTCTAATCCAAAAGCTATGAAGGAAATGGAAAATGTTAATAAATAATGATGTTTGAAACACAAGTCACTGAACAAACCACCAGACCTTCTGTGTTTATTCCACTGGACAGAAAATGTCTATCTCAGTTTGAGGAAAGTAAGATCTTGGTCATAGATATGTCTCAGGAATTAGCCTGGGTGCTGCAGGTTATTCAGGAGATAAATCAGAGAAGCTCACGGATTAACTTTTGGTAACATACTCAGAATAAAGACAACTTTTGAAATAAAATCAGCACAACTGATTGCTTGATATTTCTCTGGTAGGAAGAACCAAGGATCTCCTCAGGGCCACTGGAATTTTAAATTGCCTTGTTTGATCCACTTTACAGCTGCCAGTTTTCCATCTGGTATTTTCCAAGTCAGAACCAAGCACTTGTGTGCTCCATACTGCATGTTCTCAGTCTGATGTGCTCTGGAAATCCTGGCCTCATTTCCCAAATCCTGAGCAGGTGATCTGCACTTAAAAAGCCCAGTGCACTTAAAAAGCTCAAGTGTGGTAGAATTACTCTGTGTGTATAGACCAGCTGCAAAACTGGGACAGATATGTTAAGACAAATGTGCAAAATCTTCAAATTTTAACTTCAAAAATATTTGGGGGAAAAAAAAATAGATTTTCCAAGAAAATCTGTATAAGTAGTACAACTGTCTGCAACATTTCAGTGCAACACTTCAAAAAAAAAGGAGAATCACTGGCTCTTCCAGGACAGCTCCAAGTACACACCCTCTGGCAGCTGGGGTAAGAGCTGGAGAGTAACACATTATAAGCAAAGGGCTGACCTTTTCAATAGTCCAAATATTCAACCTCTCCAAAGTAACTTAGCTCAGCTTAGGCCTGTGGCCATCCACACAGTCATTCTTTCTCTCCTCTCACTCCAGCCACTGAATGCTGGCAGCCTCTGTGATATGCCAGCACAGTGAGAGGCAGCTTATGGGAAAGGAGGAAAACACTGGGATAAAGAGCTTCCCAGACTGTGGATCAGGCTTGGACTCCATTCGGTTTGTCATGGGAAAGAACACAGAGGACTGCAAAGCCCCGAGGCTTCAATTTTACAACTGCTCTTAGAACTCCACTGCATTATCTTCCTTATTTCCCTGTGCTTCCACTTGATAGCTGGCTTAGTTTCTGACTTGGCTGGGTGATAGGTTTAGGATTAGCTCCCAGAGATCACGCAACCACGCTACCCTGACTCTGGAATTCACCTACAACAAATGGCGCTTTGGGACCCCAAACTTAAACACACCTGTACGGGTGTCCAGAGGGCACGTGAGCAACAAGCAGCGTGAACCAGAGTAAGCCACCGGTCAATTTTAGATTAATGCTGGAACCCAGCACCGAGGGTTTACATCTGGGTCCCGACGCCTCCTTCATGGCACTGCAGTGTAGGAGAAGCTTTCAGCCAGCGTGGCTACGGGGAATTCACAGCCGCATCCCACGGGGATCACCCCTCTCACTGCTCCGTTCTCCCCTGCAGATACCTTAACACAAAACTGCGCAGAACACCCAGCCCCCGCCGCCCGGGTGCCGCTCCCTGAGCACGCGGGTTAAATTAGAAAAGAAACAGCGTCCTGCCTGCGGTATTTAATTTCCATCAATTTCCCATCCGCACCCGAACTCCGGAGCCTCTAAAGGACCGGTGCCTGTGCTGCAGGACTTGGGTCAGGCCTGGCGTTTGACCGACCCCTCCCCAAGGCGGGCCCAGCGCGGGGACTGTCCCTCGCCGCGGTTCCTCCTCCCCTCCCGCCGCCTCGATCCGCGGCCGATCGCTCCCTTCAGCCGCTCCGCGCCCACCTCACGGGAGGCATCTGTGGTCCCCTCCCCGGCTCCCTCCGTCCCTGCCCCGTCCCTTCCCTTCCCGCCGCTCCCCGACCCTGGGGCGGCGGCCAGTCCCGGGGGCGGTGGCGGCGGGACCACGCCCCTCCCCTGACAGCCCTCTCCTCATGCCTCGCCCACCAGCCGGCTCTAGGAAGAGCCGCAGCCAATCGCCAGGCGTCTTCGTGCTGACAGACGGCCGCTCTGACCTATCGAGTAGCCCCTCCTCACAACGAGCCCCGCCTCCTCGGGCTCTGTGACCAGTCAGAGCACAGGTGGAGCTGCGAGCCCGTCTTCCCCCCGCCGTTGCGCGGATGANCGGCGGCGGGGCTGCTGCAGTGATGGGCAGCGGCAGCGCTGACTCTTGCCTGCCGTGTGGTGCCAGCGCGCCCGCCCGGTGGGACCGCCCGCGAGGAGCCGGCGGCAGGTGAGTGCCGCGCACGGGGAGCCGCCCGTCCCCTCCCGCCGCTCCCGGAGCCGCCGCTCCCCTCCTTGCTCCCCGCCGGTGGCGTTTTAATGTTTTAACCGCTCCGGCTCCCGGCCAAGGGCGGGGGGCGCTGCCCCAGCGGGCTGGGCGCGGAGGTGACACGGGCTGCCGAGGCGGAGCGGGGCGCTCCTCGCCCCGGAGCTCCGTGGGGACCCCCCTCCGCCTCCCGGAGGCCATTCTACTTTAAGTAGCCTCCTCGCCAGCTTTGATGCCATCCTACCCTGACTTCTCGCCAGCTGCGGCCAGGTTGTGCTTCCCTGTATTCCTAAAGAAGAGGCTTTTTCCCCGCACCCAGCGGAGATGCTGCTTTCCTTTCGAGGGAGGAGACCCACCTGGCTTTCTCCTCTCCCTTTTCACCTCCCTGATGATCATTTCTCAGTGCAGGGTGAAGAGGCATTTCCATTTCAATATGATGTAGCGAGAAAGATGGGGAATCCTGGGTAGCCAGGACTCGGGAAATGCCCCTTCCTCTCTCGTCCTCCTCCTCCTCACCCCGGCACAGGCATTTGAGTAGCAACACTGCCTCTCTGTCTTCTTGCCTGATCCTTCTCCTTGGACAGAGAAATGAAAGCGGGAGGTGTGTTAGAGGAAACAACTGTTACACCTTTTGTCATCAAGACAAAGAACTTCATCTCCCTGCGTCCCTCCCTCTGGGTGCATATTGGCAGCACCTCAGCCACTTTGCATTGCTTCCCGGAGATGCTTCATAAGGATTCGGTGTGGCCCTGACCTGCCCTTTTTTGTTGTTGCCAATTGTGATGCTGCTGATAATAGGATGTGTTGATATGTTTCCGAACAGTCTCATGGTTTGAATTCCTGAAATTGCTGCAGTATTGTTATTTATGTGTTTAATTGGGCTGGCGGGGTGTGTGTGTGTGGATGACAGCAGGAGGGGGGTATGTTCTTGTGGTTGATTGTAGTTGTTTGAAAGGTAGGAGATCACGTGCAATTGCAGCACTTAGTATGAAGTGTATTAACCAATGCTTTCTCTCCCTGTCTTATTGGTCTTCCAGTCCTGCAGTCTTCCCTTCATCTACTGTGTGAAGAATGATGATTCCATGAGAGAACTTCCTTTCGATTACCTGTCTACTGCTAGTGCATGCTGCTCCTGGCCATTCCACTAGACTGGGATTTACCCTGAGGAGGGAAGAGGAAGAATATGAATTGTAGACATCCCGTCAAGTTCCTCACACACTCTTTTTACTGTGTCTGTATATAAATCTGCTAGTATCAAGCACACACGCTCTTTGAAACCTACATTGGTATTCACACAGTTGCTGCTGTGTAAGAGAACTGGTATTTTTCACCATCATGGCTTCAGTTTGGAAAAGACTGCAGCGTGTTGGGAAACATGCATCCAAGTTCCAGTTTGTGGCCTCTTACCAGGAGTTGATGGTTGAGTGCACCAAAAAATGGTAAGAAGCACCTCATGTTGCTGTAAAAAATGATGGAGTAAGTTGTGGGTGCTGAAATAGGAAGGATGTTGCTCATTGTGTATTGTTTGGTAGGCGCGTTGCACTTACATCCCCTTACCTTCTCTTGCCAGCCCGTTGCAGAACCAGCTGCATGAGCTGCTTGTCTTTCTTAATGAGTGCTGGCTTTGCTGCATGGTTACCATGGACCTGCTGGATTTGTTCTGTACTATTGATTTTCTAGACTGGCGTTGTTTTTACCTTGCAGAGGAGAGTACATTTGTTAGCTCACATCTGTGACTTGGTGTGATTTTGGTCGTTGGTTTTGTATTTTAGGTGAGGTTTTTTGTTTGGTTTTTTTTTTTTAATGCTTTTAAATATTTCCCATGAGCTCTTTTCCAGCTGCCAATTCAACTTGGTGATGCTGAGTGTTATCTACTGATACTCATGTTGTTTGATGGAGGCATTGGAGATCAGTCCTGAACATGGTGGTTGTGGGATATATGGGTTGGATGCCCATTTTGATTTCTGACTTCCTTACCTGAAAAGGTCTTGTTTCTGCTTCTTCTTTTCCATTTTTCCTTCCCATCTTTTAACAGGAAGGGGCAAGAGGCAGGTCCTTGGGAATTGCCTTAAAGTGTTTGTTTAGTCAGACAAGAATTTTGTGGGATGGTGGTCCAGTTGGATGGCTTTGGAACTGACTAGACAGCAGTTAATGGTGTGGGTCTGGCACATCATCTTTCCTGTGCAAAATGAGCTTAAATAAATCTGCTAGGCAAGACTTGAAGCAGCTTTTATGTAGTCAGGGAAAGATCTCCATTATATAAATACTTAACTGCTGTTTTATATATTTGGAATATTGATGTTACTGACATAATTCCTCACATTAGTGTGAGCATGTAGTATCAGGGGATGAAGAAAATACTTCCCAGACCTCGTGGACTGAGATGTTCAAATTGCCTTGTAATAAACTGCAGCCTTGTTTCTAATGCTTGGCCTTTCTTCTTGTTGGCAAGTTTGGCACTTGCATTGGCTGCTTTCACTGGTTATGAGTAATTGCCTCTACAAATTTAAATTCTATCTCTTGGAGTAGGAAATCTCTGTCAGATATGCTGGAAGGCTGCGCACTGCTCTGTCTTAAAGGAACACTGTCAGGTGAAACGTTTTGGATTTTTTTAGCAAGTTGTCTTCATGCCTAGAATGTTTAAGAAACAGAATTGTTTTGGAAGTTGAACTTGCTTTCACAGAGTAAACTACAAATGGAAACATTGTAGAAGTTGAAAGATGCTGTCCTGATTATCTCATGGGATCTGCTGTCCCAAAGAGGCCAAGGAGTTTTCCACAGTAATTTTGGTTGATCAGGTTTATTTCAGCAGTTGGGTTTATTGCTTACTATGTTCTGTTTGCATTAACTAGGCTGTTTTAGGTTTCATTTTCATTTTGATTCACTCCTTGCTGAGAATTTGTAGAATACTTCAGCACTAAAGTATAAATCCTGCAGGGGAATGTTTGCATTGGAATTCCAGCTAGCTTTTCCTTGGTTTAAGAAAACATCATACACAAAAGTTCTCTTGTGAAGTATCTTATTATTTTAGAAACAGGTAGCTTATTGGTTAATCATAACTGAGAGTGCCCACCTAGCAAAATGTCTGTGTATGAGTAGTGAGAGAGCCATTCAAAACCTCAGATATGCAACTAATTTTTTGCAGAAAGGTCGTCCTTCTGAACCTTCATTTTACATTCTTGGGTTTAAATATAGACAAGATCAGTGCTTGTGTTGGTTATGACAAAGGAACAGTATGGTGGTGAAATGTGGATGAATTGTAGGAAAAATCACAATAGGGAAAAACATAACTCACAAAGTCCTTTGATTGTAAGCTTTTCGATTCTGCTTCCTGTTATTTCGAGAACCTTAACAAATATGTTCTTTAAACATGCAACCTAAAATATGATATTTCTGCCATAAAGCAGACTTCCTAAATCAAACCTCTATAGAAACGAGGGGTTAAATATTTATGTATTTTGAGAGCCTTCAACTAAGTCTTTCCATAACTTTGGAGGAGATACAGTTTCTGTGCATGCCAACAGGATCACTGCTTCATCTGTTTCTAAGTCTTGTCTCTGAGTTTGGCCCATGTGAGAACAAAACAGAAGAAATGAACTCCATATGCTGTTCTTGCTGAAAGCACTCAATATATATTAAGTGTCAGTGCTGTAGTCTGTAGTTTGTTTGATTGAAATGTAGTAAGCAGTAAGTTATTTTAATGTACTGGCATTTTAACAATGCAGTGTTTCTGGAGGAAAAGAATGCTCCATTCATATTTTAAAATAAATGACAACACAGTCATAAACACACTCGAACTGAGAAGTGTCTGTGAGCAAGGACTGTGCATGACCAAAACAGGCTGTGTGCCTCCTCATGAACTGCTATCTTCTGTTAGGTTTGCATTTGTCTGACTCTTCAGAAAATGACTTGTGTATTAGAATATTTTTGTACTGATTGTGTATGGTTTCCAAGGTTGGGTGAATTTCTAGTTGGCTTTAATACTCTTTGTTTCCTCTGGACTTGTATTGATTGGAGTTTTTTTGTTTTTGTCTTTTTTTTAACTTAGTGTTTAAAATAGCTCCTGCCCTTTTTTTCTGGAGTTCTCCTCGCACTGTAGGAAGTTGCTTCTGCTGTGGTGTTGCTGCTTCACTATTTTAAAGGATTATCTCTAGGTACAGCAGCATTTGGCCAGATTGGGCTGACACCTTTCCTTTCTTTTTCTCCCGTCTATAATTTCTGATTCTTTTCCCTACTAATGGTTACAGACAGCCACTCTCAAATGATTGCTTTTCACTGGTGGTGTGTTTGGGGGAGATAGGTCGTGATGGAGTGTCCAGTGTTGTCACTGCTCCTTATTTTTCATATAATTAACAGGACTGAGTCACTTCTGTGGCATTTTGGCAGCTCCCACTGACCCAGACCTAATTATTGTGGCTGCTCAGTACCTTTGAAAAATTGAACAGTTGGTTTATTTAGAACCTTTCATTAAAAATAAATAAATAAACAGATGTAGTCTTGGTCTTTAATATGGATTAGTGACTCCTGCTACTGCAAAAACATAATACTTTGCATTAATCATATAAGCAGTTGATTTTTTTTGAAAGGTGCTTGCTTGAAAGTACTGGAGTGTGTCATCCTCCATTTACCCTTGGACTAAGCTGGGGCAGCTCAGGATTTTCCACACAGCCTCACCAGTGAACTGCAGCCCTGGCCTGAAAGGACCATGTGTGATACAAGAGAGTTAATGCAGTGCTTATCCTTAGTGCAGAGTCATTGAATAAAACCGTAAATCAGTCTCATTCATTTCGCTTAGGCTTCTACAGAAACAGCTGTATTTCCTGCTCTGTGCTGTCAGGGCAGAGGGTTGCTGTGTGGGGCAGGAGTGTGCTGGGCATCCCTGGCAGGTATAGTGGTGTGACTTGTGCAGGGCACCCAGTCCAGTTGCCTGAACATTGGTGTCAGGCACTGTTTGAGATGCCTTTGGGTTTACTGCCAGTCCCAGCTGCTGGTTTGGAGAAGCTCAGGTCTCCTGTTGATCCTGGTTCAAGCTGCCAGCCCGGCATGAATCTCTTGTGTACCCTGGGGCTGCCCAGCTGCTGGAGGCCTCAGTTCAGGCAGCTGAGTTGAGGCTTGTCCAAGATAGAGGCTCTGCAGAGGAGGAAACTTCTCCTTTGGACCAGAGATCAGTTCCAGTACTTGGACCTGAAGCTCTGATAGCAGTTTTATAGAGTTGCTGAGACATCTGCTGCTGAACACACGAGCTCTTTAGGGTGGCTTTTTTGTTTCCTTATTGTCGTGTGATATCTCACTTGACTCTGTTGAGTCAAGGACTCAATAGAGGCTTCAAATGTAATATTGACTGGTTTCCACAGAGAATGGCTGAACTTAGAGTTGAGGTTGCCAAGTTCCTAACTTGTCATTGTTCATTGGATGCTTTTGTGAAGAAGAAAGCTGCTCACCTGAACATAGGTGCTAACTGCCTACAAAGGGTGGAAAAGAGTAAACATAGAGGCTTTTATACAGGATTTGTGTTCAGGAGTTGCTTTAGAGATGAAGAAATATGTTATTTTTGTACAATGTGTGTAATGTCTGTCATCTCCTACATGAACTGCTTTGCTTTTAAATCCTGCTTAAAAATACCATGAGCCACGATGTTCTGAAAGGGTTAAACTTTTCTTATGTTCAGAAGCTTTAACTGAAGACAGGCTTCATGTCTATAAGGCAAGTTGCCTATTTTTATATCAATTGGGTATGGTCTGAAGTAGGTTCTCTCTTTTCAAATACACATATTTCTCTTTTGGAAATGAAGTAAGGCTTAATCTTTTTTTTTTTTTTTTTTTTTCCTCCGAAAGGCTTTAGCCATCTGTTTTCCTCTTCTATTGTAGTTTCATAACTGGATGCTGCAGGAATCTTAAGATTTGGCATGCATTGTGCATGGTAGAGAAATGAGCTTTTTGAGATTCCATGGTTTACACTGATCTGCTTGCCTTCTGCTTGCTGCTTTCCAGCAAACCTGTCAGTGCTGAAGGCCACCAAAAGAACTAGGCTTAAGTGGTTGCTGTAGAATCCTTGGTTGCCTGCATGGGGTCAGGCTGTCACATTGCTCAATTAATTTTCTTGTTTTGCACGGTTGTTAGAGGGGATTTAATGAGTGCCTAAGTGCGTTTAACGATAAAGGGTGTTCATACTGAATCTCTTTGAATTAGTTTTGCTGTGCACTGTGCTGTTGTGTCATGGGCTTGCTCTGCAGTTTTTGATCAGACTGGGGTGTTGGTGATACAGGTGTACTGTAACACGTATAACTGGAGCAAGGAAAGCAGTATGCAATTTCTCCTGTGTTTTATCTTCTGTTCTTCTCATTGGAATTGTACTCTGGCCTTATACTTTTTACTGAGTTCGGATTCCACTCTAAATAATCTCCATTTGCAAATACACTTCAGCATTTTCTTTGCCATTCATTTCTGGTTTTGACTAAGGACTTTTTGAGGGCTTGAATTGTGTGTCAAACATACTCTTTCCAAATAATCACCACCAGCTGCCTTACAGCTGTCTTCCCCCTTTCTTTCTGCAGTCAATTAAAACACACTTACTGTCCACACACAAAAGCAATTCTCTTCTGTCATTTTGCATCTCTCTTCTTTGTATCAAAAAGAAAATCCTTCATTGCAAAAACCTAGATTTGCTCCTATGGACTCTGCCTGTCTTCTGTCAGGAGGTTGTTTACCACTCCTGCCTCCTTAATTCCAGCTGCTTTCCTTCCCTACCTTGCCAAGCTCCTCTCCTAACCCTTTTTACAGCCTTGGGTCTGTTTCTTGGACCACAAGTTAGGGATTTCTTGTCAAAATTGCTGGCTGCATATTGGCAGCAAAGAAATTTCTGTAGGAAAGGTACGGGTGTATGTGAAGTCTTTCTTTCTGCTGGCCTTTTGGGTTGTCACTGATGCACACTTAAATCCATTTTCTATTTGCAACAATGTTTGAGAATACTTGTGACTCTGTGTCCAGTTTCTAAAAGAGTGCATAGATAGATGCAGGCACAAAGTTTGGTATCTGTAGGGTAGAAAGATTTGGTGTAAATACTTGTTCTGAGTTCTGTTTGTCTCTGAAAGACAGATTTCTTTTCAGCAATTCCTTGTTTCCTGTCCTAGCAGTAACAAAAATAATTAGCAAAAGCAGAAAATGTTAGATTATATCCAGGTGTAGACAAATTTCATTTTAATGGTCTGTTAGAGGGGTGAAGATGTCTGCTTGAGTGAATAAAATACACTAACTTGTGTTCTAACACAGCTTTATTTTTTGAGAGAGGAACTGTGCATGTGCATAACTTCCTCATGGAGCTTTTGGAACAAATAAAACCTTGCTCTGTTCCTGCAGGCACTGTGGTGCACACATGCAGTAAAGAGCATATACTGTTCGTTTGAACCCAGTAGACTTGAACTGCAATAAAGATTTACATTTTTATTTTAGAGTTGGATCCTTATGAATATTCTTTGTGCTATGAGGTTAAATAAAATGAAATCTTATGACATTGTGTAGGCCTCATATGAGCTGAGTCTGCTGTCTCTTAGACTGCTCAGGCTGTATAGTGCCAGTCTGTTGCTTCAATTAGTTTTTAATTGGTTGGAGAGAGCTGAAGTCCCTTTCACAGTTTAGTGTGAATAAGGAGAGGAGGAGGAGGAGGCTGGTAAGGTTGACTAAATCTGAGGAAGCTCTTCTTATAAAACAAACCCTTCAGTTACGGTAGTAAAAGCATTCTGCTTGGGTGGCTTTCTGAGAATATGGGGGCGGGTGTGTGTGTGTGTTTATTTACTTCTAAAAGCTTTCCCAGTTTACTCTGAGGAGAGTGTGTGAAGTGTGTGTTTGTTTCCCCTGCCCCTCTCTCTCCTTTCACTCCTTGGGGTAGAAGCTGGCCCTGGCAGGCAGTTTGCTACCTTGTGGGACACTCCTGAGCTACCCTCTGCACAAAGTCTGTCTTGTGTGTCCTGGAGTGGACTCTGAAACACAGGAACTGTGCAGATGAACTTTTGTTCCTTATTTTAAGATATGCGCAGAGCAGTAGGGTAAATAAAGCTGTCCTTGTTTTCTTCCCCTTGTCTTTATTTGAAAAATGTCTTTCTGCAGCGTACAGTTTCTGTGAGTGCACCAGAGCCTCTCATCTGGAAGCTGTGTGTTTTGGCAGTTGAGGTATAGGGTAGCTGTGGCTTTTGGCACCTGGAGAGGCATTGCAGGGATTTGGGAACTGTGGGTTAAGCGCGAACTAAAATTAGCAGAACTATAACTAACATTGCTGTTGTCTAAGGGTCTGACTCATGAGGTTTTCTGGATTCAGGAGTGGAGCAGGATGTCACTGTCCCTAAGCAGCAGTCGTGTTCTGCCCTGAAGCAGAGGCAGGGTGACAGTAAGGCTTCGAGGTGTGTTAGTATTAAGTGCCATCAACTTCAGCTCCCATTTGTGAGGCGAGTGTGAGCTGCAGCAGTTGAGGAGCAGGCACACTTCCCTTATGCTGCCCTGTTGCAATGGGGAGGAAAATCTGCCAGAGCAGTGAGATGAGCCACAGCTGCAGGCAAGAGCATCTTAGAGTGCTTCAGCTAAATCACCCAGATCCTGAGTTAGTGCCCTGTGCTGTCACTGTAGGGCTTCAAAGTGCACAAGCTTTTGAGATGAATCAGAAGTGCATGCCCTTCTGAACTACAGTTTCTAGCTGCCTGCAAACCTGTAAAGATGAGCAGTGCAGAAGTAATTCTTGTTTGCCTGTTGAGGCTCTCTTTGTAGTGGAGAGTCATTATTGGGGGTTCTTTTTGTTTCTAATTTATTATTATTTAAGGAGACTTTCATGAGGATTACTCCAAAGCTATGGCCAGGCTCTGCAGCTGCTTAACTGTCTGCAGCTGCTGAGCTTCAGTTTCTGTGGCTCTGTGTATTTATTTTAGCACAAACTGGTTTCGGGTTTTATTTCATGTGCACGCTCCTGCAGTCGTTCTGTGGGCTTCGTTTTAGGTGAGCTGCTGTATCAGCTTAACAGCACACAAGCAGATCTGACCTTTCATTTCTAATGGATCTGTTTTGGAAAATGACTTCAGTGCTGACCAAACATCACAGGGGCAAAATAATTTCTAGTTCCAGGAACAACTGAATTAGAGCAATCCAGGGTATTTTAAAGCTCTCTCATATCACATCAGTTTTGGCTCCCGTATTACTGCTGCTCATTTCCTGAGAGCCACCTCCACAAGCACCTGTAATGAGCAGTCACCCTTCATGTTCAGTGGCTTCTTTCCTTCACCCAAGAAGTGCTGTTTGCTGCCTTGGTGCTGCAGGACGGGTCAGAGCTGTCTGGGGCTGCTGGATGGGTGGCACTGGCTGCTGCGGTGGGAGATGTGGATTCTGATGGGTGTGCAGCTTTGCTGGGAGCGTATATCATCTCCTCCTGTTGGGACAAGCCCCATCACCTTTTGCCTAGGCCAGGCAGACAAAAGACATTCCCTAAGTCAGCTCTTCCATTAGGTATGTTGCTGCCTGATGGCCCAGGATGATAGCTGTCCTGACGTTTCTTTAGGGCTAAGACAGTGATGCCTCTGCTTTTACATCCGGTGTCATAAACTAACTTTCCCCTCCCAGCTGTGCTTGGGAAGAGTATTTGCATAGCCAGTACTGTTAATACCAAAAGCTGTATTTAATGAAGTAACTGGAGAATCTGGATCTTTGAATCCAGTTGGCAGCACATTGTATTCTGCAACTCAGCGAGTGCTGTGAATTTCCTTGACTTTCAGTGTCTGCTCGTTGAGTAAACTCTGAATCCCTTTGTTTATGGCAGTACACAGGAAGAGATTTAAAAGAACAAAAATGAGCTGTCAAAACTTCTCTTTTCCAGCAAAGATCTAACTCAGATCTGTATATTTCCAAACCAACTTGTTGCTGATTTATCTTTGGTTTATTAGCAGAGGACTTAACCTTGACAGCTCCCAGTGACACCTGACGTGATTATAGCTCAGGAGTTACAGCTCTGGCCATGCTGACAGGTGGGCAAATCCATTTGGCTGTGTTTTCTAGCTGTACCTGTCTTTTATCTAGTTGTGTCTCTTGGAAAATTGATTTAGTGGTTTGTTGTTTCCTATAGGTAACTTGAACAATAGTTGTATAAAGCTGTGAAAAATTTCAAGAGAACAAGATTTTTAAACTTCTTTTTCTATTCAAGGGCAGATCTTAACTGGATAGAGTACTTGGAATAAGTGTCTCTTGAGTGAGTGAATTCCCCTTGCATTCCTTCATCTTTGATATGGTAGAAAATTTTAAGAATGAGAAAGGCCTGACCCATTTTTTACCACTTCCTCTCATACCACAAAAATTGAAAGAATTTATAACAGCATTACTTGGTTTTGAGGCATATTTAAGATGGCTTTTGTTTACTGTTAACACTTTTTGAAAGATACTTTAAAAAAATACAATGGTGTTTTCACCCCCCCCTCCCTGCCCTGCTTTTGGGATTTGTGCATATGGAAAAGGGAATCATGGGTTGTAAGCTTTGCTTTTATTTTTTTGTTTGTTGGTGAATTTTTTGTCTTTACTGCTAAAATTGTTTCTTTCTTCCCTGTAGATGGCTTCCCTGTAGACTGCTCTGAGCTCCAGTGTCTACATATCCGTTCAGGATACTGGGACAGACAGTCTTAAAGCAGTAAAGGAATTATTTACTTTTCCATAGATTCCTTTTTTCCGCTATAGTAAATGGGATTTGATTTTTAAAAATTTTTAACTGAAAGCTCACCAAGAGTACTCTTAACACTCTGAATTCTCATAGTCACTGATGTAATCAAGGGATGTTTTGATGAAGGGCTGAGAAAGTGTGTGATCACCCATAGTGCTAGAATTATAAATGTGCACTGCCTGAGACGTGGTGCCTCCTTTAGTCTATGACTGTTAGACTGTCCCGTCGACTGGTGGGTGGGGGGGAAAAGGCAACTCTTCTTTCCTGCCCCCACACATCCTCCCCTCTTTTCTGGGAAGAAAAACTGAAAGCCAGCTGAAAGGCTGCAGCTGCTGCCAGGAGAGTGCTGGAGTAGGGTCCTACAGAGAGCTGGGTGTGAGGAAACTGCCCCGACACATCACCTGCTGCTACCTGTGGGGGTGTGGCAGCGCCCTGTGCCCCACTGCTTTGTCAGAGCCTGCCACAGCTCCACACCAACACTGCTGCCACTCTTCCAGAGAGCCAGGACAGCCCTTTTTTCCGGGCATACAACGCTGTTGTGGTTGGTGGGTCCATGCTGTCAGTGGTTATGACAAGTTTTCTGCTTTGTTGTTGTTTTTGAACCTTGGGCCTCTCCCTTATTTTTAGCTTTGCTTCTTAGAGGGAAAGTTCTTTTGTGCTGTTAAAACATGCCTAAGTTTGCTGTCTGGCCAGCAAATTCAGTGTTGAATTGGAAAGTTTCAGCAGACAATTTCAACTAAGGTTTGCAGGGGTGGAAACCTCCAGCTATTATTTCCATGGGTTGTGTGACAAAGGGCCTCTGGATAGAACAATCTTGGTCAGACCCCATCGCTGCAGGTAAAAAGCCAGTACCTTCACCTTTTATTAGACACTGGAGAATCTGCAAGGGCAAAAGCTGCTGGCAGCCCAGCCTCTTTCCCTGTGCCTGGAACTAGAGTTTGTGTCAGTTTGTGCTTCCACGTGGCCATTTGTGCAGTATATTTTTGGAGCAGGGAGCTGCTAGATACATTTCTGTGTTTCTCTGCTCCCCATCTGTTCCTGGAGCCACCTCCTGCTCTAGCTGCCTCGAGAGAAGCTGTATTGCAAAGGAAAATGGCAGTAAAACCAGGCATTACCTGTTTTCAGTATGTGGGTTACCCAGTCCTGGTGCTGGGTGTTCATCTGACCTATCAGCAGTCACTTCAGTGTTGCTGATAGTGGCTAATGTTGTAGTACAATGGCAGGTGACAGTGCAGTCCCTTGTCTCCTTTCCTGTTGCTCTACTAGAAACAGGAATATGGACATTTTTGCCCATAGATTCAGTCTTGTTGTCTGGAGTGGACCCTAATAAAACATTTACAACGTACAAAGCCTGCTTCCTCCTGGGGAAAAAAAAATGCTGACTTCAGTAAATAAATTTATTTCAGACAAACTTCTTCTTAGGGAACTAGATCATGTGCCGTAGGGGGAAGAATAATACTACTACTTTTAGCAACAGCTGTTAAAAGGAGGATGCTTACTTGACTTGCAGTTAATGGTAAAGTCAATGAACTGTAATTTAAAAAAAAGAAAATAATCTTGAGCTATTCTTGACTATAGGAAGACTGCAATTTATCCTGATTTGTTTGTGTTCACCTCATTGTGAGAACTGTCAGTACCTCTTATGGTTGACAACCCCATTAAGACCTAGAGAAGCAGAAACCTGCTGCCTTGTTAACCTCACAGAATGAGTGTTCTGCTCTCGTCTTCCTCCTGTGCTGTGCCATAGATGGGCTTAGAGAAGCCTTGGTAGGTGTTCTATGGGGTTAATTTCTTCTTTGCTGCTCTAGGAAGCCTTTAAAAATGGTCAGCCCTGCAGCTTTTTCATGGAATATTCACCTGTCTTGTTTCAGCATTGCTTAGAGATGAGTAGGATGGGCTGTGAGGTGATCCGAGCTGGTGGGGAAGCAGCGGGGGAGTGGGGAGTGAGGAGCAGAACGTGAGGCTTTTGTCTCTGTTTGAGTGTCTTCTGCTCTGTGTGTACATGGTATACAAGGCAGATCCAGGTGGGTTTGGAGATACAAAGACAGAGACTTAAATATGAGCAACCAGTGTGTGAAGCAAAAATAATTATTTCAGAGAACAGCCACGGAGATTTCTTGTGTTTCTGCTGGCATCATCTCTGATTAGCTTGGGTTTTATTGGTGGGATCTTAACTCCTTATACTGAACATCCCTTCCAGCAAAGAAGTTAAGGTGGGGAGACTTTTGTGGAAGCTGGTAACACATGACAAAGAAGTGTCACCTGTGCATAATAAGCACAAATATATAGTTCAAGATGCAGTGTGTATGTATAAAATCAATGTATGTAATGGAACCATCTTAAGAGGATGGAAAGCCTGGATGCTGATGGTGAATAGCAAAAGGACTGGCTGTTGCTAGTAAGGGACAAATTTTGTCCACCCTTGGTTACTCTGGGAGACTCTCAGGTGTGCTGTGGTGCACATGGGCTGAGCAGGGCCAGAAATCTCGCTTTCTTTACAACCTGAAGCCATCTTGCTGGTAAATTAAGTAACTTTGAAATAGTGAAACTTTTTATGTTACTGAAATACTCAAAACTGTAGCAGGCCCCCAGGCCTTTGTTCTTCCATTGAATACAATTCCCATAATCAGCTGTAATCGGATTTTTGTGTTTTATTCAGGCAGATGTTTGCTGACCCAGGCCATGGAAAATTCTCATGACAAAGTGTGCCCTCTAAAAGGGAACTCACTGTGTCATGTTGAGCTTTCAGACTTGATTTTGCTGAGCAAGCAATATGCACATATGTGTGCTTGGACCTTGTCTATAGGCAGCAGCTCCACTGTTTTACTGT
>VZTF01002700.1:2214280-2366780 GCA_013397755.1 Cnemophilus loriae | reverse complement strand
CAAATCTATGCAATGTGTTTGTTGCTATTATTTTACTTGGTTGTTGCTCCAGCATATCTGTCCTGTGACTTAGTTAAGGAAGAGATAGGGTAGCACATGAGACATTTGAAATATTTATGAGGCTAAACTGCCAGAACGGCTCTGAGTTTGGTCAGAGACAGACTGTATTTTTGCCTCTTGACTCTCTCGAGAGAAGCAAACCCCCACCACCATTCGGAATCGCCAGTCTGGTTTGTGGCTGATTCTTCAAGACCAGGATTGTACAGAAATTAAATACTTAAAAGGCAGAAGAGAAATGTAGGTACTTGTTATATGTCTGATGCTGTTAATAATGTGATGAAGCTGGCCATGTGTCACCTTTATTTTCCTGGGTTTTTTCTCTTTGATTGAACCCTTTTCCTTGCATTGTTAGATTTCTTTGCATTGTTTCAGCAGTGTGAGGTGATGTTGCAAAAGCCAATGTCTGGCTCTGGTTTACACTTGGACTTAATTTTCTCCAAAACACTTATTTCCATTGGCTTTGAAGTCTGAGGGTTTCACTGGCCCAAAACATCTTTGCCCATTAGCTGCATTGAAGTGAGTGAGTAAATTCACAGCTCATTTGGTGCTATACTGCTTGTCTGGCTGCAGAACAAACAAACACAAACCCTGTATATGTCGAGACTGACCACTGGCTGAACAGCCAGAGCAAGGAGAAATAAACCTCCTGACTTGCCTGCAGTGGAAGAGGCTAAAGGCTTTGGCCTGCCAGGTCTCCGGTCTGCCTTTGTCCTGCTTGGGTCCAGCTGAAGCTGCAGTGCTGAGCACAGAAGTTTCACTTCCTCAGATGGACGGCTTTGAGGAAGGAAAGTGGCTGAGAAGGTGTTGGTGCTGCATGGGGTAGTGAGTGAAACAGCAAGAACTCTCTGTGCCAGTGCCCATCTGTCAAAGCTGAAGGGACAAGGTTGAATTAACAGATGGAGCTGAGATAAATGTTCTGTGTAAGGTCTTGTCTATGCTCAGAAAGTGGAAAAGTTAAGGGGAGCTGACTTAAAGCATGAAGTGCATAAATAAAGCCTTGCTGAATACACTCGATTCAAGAGATTTGCTCATCACTGTGGTAGCCTTAATTTTCCTGAGTGCTGGGCCTGCCCTGTCTCTGAAGCTCTTATGGTGCTGCAGTGAGGGCGTGCACACGCGTGTGCAGTGCTGGCCCTGCCAAGGCTGGGCTTCCATCCGAATGCTCCAGAAGGAAATATGTAAAAATTTTGCAGGCTTCAACTTTTGAGCCTTGTTTGTTTTAAAGATGACAAGTGCATTTTGTATAAAATACGCTGAAATATGTGGAAAATCTTATTTTGCAGAATCCAAGGAGTTTGTGTGCCCACGCATCTCTATTGTCTGTGTTGATGATTCTGCACATAGCTGGTTTTCCCCCCCAGTGCTCTGTGTGAACTCTGCACAGCTAAAATTGATTCTCATTCCCTTGATGGTTAGTTTGCAGAGTGGATTTTATTCATTTGGCTTCTTTGACCTTAACTAGACAAATGTATTAAACTTCCTTTTCGAAACAGAATAATTTACAGCAACTTATCATAATTTCATTTACTGTAATACCCTTCTAAAAGCTTGAAATTAAGATTTTTCGTCCTGTTTATCCTCACTTAGTGCTGGATACTGCAGCCTTTAATCTGGTAGGAGGAGTGTGCCTTTCACGGTAAGGACACTGTTCCTCACTTAGCATTACAAGGTGTTGCAGTAGGTTTGAGGGGCTTTGACTTTCAGTGGATGGCTCTCATCCCTTTGCTAGATTAAGAGTATATTTTGCTCCAGAAACCAGTCTAGCTTCCCTTTTTGTTCACCTTTCTGCTTCCAAGGAGAACTACTTTACACACCAGACACATTTGTATTTACAGATAAAAAAATTTTTGAATTAGAGTAGAATTGAAATCTAGGGTGAGACAAAATACTTAATCTTTTAAGCTGTATGCACTGTGGGATAGAGGGGCTCTGTCTCTTTATCCCTTTGCCTCATTTAATGGTACAAGACTGGAATCCAGCCTGCAAGACATCAAATCCACATAATGAAAAATGTGGCCAGCACCCAGGTGTCTCTTCTGTGGCTGAAGATGTTGCTTTACAACTACCCCATGGGTACAACCCTTCAGCTGTGTAAAGAAGCCAGCAGACTAAAACACAGCCAGGTGTTTCACAATAGCGTGGAAAAGGTACGGGTTCTGTCTGTTTTAAGCTAAGAAACCAACCAGGACAGCACAGAAAGAAGAGAGAAGGCAACACAGTAGCCAAGGTAGTGGCTGGCTTTAGTCTTAGTCTCCAGTTACAAATTTGACTTTAAAGGGATTGATACTTGTGTCTATGTGTCTTCATTGGGAATGTAAGTAAGGAAAGGACAGTGGTAATTCTTAGCGGCTTAAATCTCAACAGTTCTGGGTATATAAGGGACCTTGAGGAGTGTCCTCCTGGTACTTGTTAGTAACCAGAGTGGGTACAGCCTGATGTACTGAAAAAAAATGTGAAGGACCACTACTCTGAGTTCCTTCTGTAGGGATGCTGAGACAAAGGGCTGCCTGGGCTCTGTTGGTGGGAGTGCCTGACTTGAGTGAAAGCTAGTTGTGACACAAAAATATTTTATAGGAAGATTATTTTAAAAAATACCAACAGAAAAACCTGTCTGGCTGAAAGATGCTATTTCTTTGTGTGTTTATAGCTGAATTCGTGCTGATGCTGAAATGCAGGTACTGTATGTTTGCTTTTTTAGCTGAAAACCATGCTTAAAGCAGTCAGAATAAATATGCTGTTACTTTCCAGTTTAGATGATCTTGAAATGAATAGTTAAAATCCACTTCAGGTTGCTGCTTAGGCATCTTACAAGCAGCAGTTATTCGCAAAACCTGTCTGGGTCCTTAGTTGCTGCTGTTCTTACAGGATTTTTGGACCTTGGAAAAGCAATGTTTCATCAATTGTATTTGCGAAGTATGAAGTTTGGTATTTTCAAAATACTTTCCAGTTTTTAAAAGCTGTAAGTTTATTTTTTTAATATATATTTCATGATAGAAATAGAGGTCTTTCAGTTAGGTTGGTTTTTTCTTTTCCTTTTTTTTTTGTTTTTGGTTTATTTTTTACTATATCAAGCCCCTAATGTTGGCAGGAGGTTTTGCTTTGTCTGAAGTATCCATGAGTAAACATACTTTTTTTCTTAGCCAATACTTGCTGCAGGATATGAGCCATGGGTGTTACTTTGAGGGCATTAATTAAAAGGCTTGGTCAGTTTTAGCTTCCTAAAAATGATACAAATTTTTAGACTTTGGGTATACAAAGAACTGTTGAGCTGTAAATGGAAATAATCTGTGTTGTTTTTGAGATTGACTTCTGTAATCAGAAGTGGCAACTTTTGTTTCAGGAGGCAGCTTGGAAGCAGTGTAACAACTTAATTAAACAGATCGAGCTAGAAGAGGAAGAATCATTCTAATTTTGTAGTCTTTGGAACAGTTATTTAGCTGCAAGTACTGATCAAATAATTTTACTTCTTATGTCCATACCTCCATCTTAAAACAGCTCTTGAAAGGTCACCAACATGAAATGGGGCATCTCGTGGGAAATTATCATGGCAGTTTCCAGTTCCCTGGAAACCACACACAAAAAATTTGTAAATCTAGTAATGTTTTCATTAACATGCAAGAAAATCATAGCTTTGATGTTGACGACCATCTGCATATAGCTTACTGCAGCTAAATTTGCCACGCTGGCTCATTCTCTAATTTTTACATTTTGACAGTCTCACTAAGCTTGAAGATGAGGTTGGTCGAGGCTTTGGGGTTTTTTGTTTTGCTTAGTGTCTAAGTGTGTGCCTTTGGTTGAGACTCAAGTTTGAATGCCAGGTTCTTGTGTTTCTCTGTGATGTTTTGAGGCTGTGGCTGCTTCAGAGATTTGCAGTAGCTGCTGCATTATTGCAGTTGGTAACATGTTCTGGTTTTGTGCCCCTGGAGGGTGGCAGAAAGGTGTGTTGCTTCCACCAGTGCCCCAGCTGTTGAGGAGTGTTCCTCCCAGTAACCGGCTGCTTTGCTGAAAGCGGGTGATTCAGTCTTTGTTGGTCATACAGGCAGGGGGATGCCAGAGTCAGAGCAGAGAAAGCAGTTCAAGATCTCATCCTTCAACACCTTCCTTCCCTGAAAAGTGGGTTCATACTGCTTGATGCCATGTCTGTTGTGGCTGTGGCTGAGAGCACCTGGCAATATTTGCAAAGTCTGGTCTCCTGGGCGGCGGCAGAGGAAAGGAGCTAGCAGCATGCCATGGTTTCACTAGGCCCTCTCCACCCCCCTTTTTTTTTTTTCCTCCTTGTGATACTAATTTGCAAAAGCAAAAGGAGGCTGCTGACAGATGAAGAAGCTTTAATTGGGGAGTTCACTCTGCATGAGCCAGGAGTGCCCATGTCTCAAAATAAATATGGATTAATTCAGGGCTCAGTAGAGTGATCACTTGGAAAACTAAATATGAGTTTGTATCACACCAGCCCTTGCACACTATTCCTATGGCATGGGCACAGCATACCATGGATCTGCCCCTCAGCTTACTGAATGCTTGTGTTAGGCTACAGTCTTTTGTGGGGTGTAACTCCAGAGTTTGCACTGTCTTTATATCTTCAACTATTTCTTCAAGCTTTTCAACCTTACAAGTATCAGAGGCAGACTGCTGTGTGTCTTAGCACTCATTTGTTTTTTGTAGGTATCAGCCTTTTTTTTTTCCTAGCTTGTATAACCATCTCAGTTCCATAATCTGGGTACCTGAGATGGTGATAGGAATTTTCTCTTCCAGACAAACCCTATGAACTCGTACTATTCCACCCATGCTGCTTTTAGTATGTTCACAATTTCTGTGCGTCTTCAAATGGTAGAAGTTGCTTTGTGTAATCTAAAACATGCTCTTAAGTAATAAAAACAAACAAAACCCTGGTGCTGTTGATTTAGAAGGAAGCTTTAAAAGACACATGGTACCAGATTCTTCTGCTCCTGCCTTTGCAGAACTGTAATCTTCTTTGGGATGTGTCCATGGATAGCAAGGAGAAGAGGCAGATGGAGACATTAATGCACTGTAGCTTCTGAAACTTGCTTTGTCCGAGTCCTACTGTGGACATTGGAATTTCTGTGGAACAGAAGTATAAACCTTTGTTCATGTATCTGCGTGTAAATGTCAAACTTGCTCAGGCACTACGAACAGCAAAGATCATCCTTCTCTTTAATTGCTCATGCTAGGCTATGCAGAATTTCTTAAATATTTTAGACAAATTGGAGGAGGAAATTTCTGTTGTGAATAGTTTATGTTTCTGAAACTGTGGTTTTGGTGCAAGGTACAATTTTCTGTTCTGCAGGAATGGCAGCAAAATAATTTCTAATCTCTGGTGTTCGCAGACTGACAACCAGCAAAGCCTTCTGTTTGAATGCTATTTGACACAGAAATAAATTATGCTAAAGGGAACAGGGTCTGATTAAAACTGACAATGGTGTGCCAAAAAGTCTCTTGCGTATTTTTTAGTACAAAAAGGTGTCGTTTATGTGGGCATTTGTTTTTGATGGGTTGAAACTATGTTTCAGGCGGCATTTGTCAGTCAAAGAGTTTTATTTTAGTTATTTTTTTTAATACTTTTTATCATGAGAATGCACCTAACAATTATACTTTAGTGCTTCAAAATAAGAAAGGATAACACACAATCGGGCATCCTCAGTAATGCACATACATTATTATATAGAGATTATTTTTGGTCTATAGGTAGAGGCATGAGTAGGACTAAAATCAAAGGGAGGGTTGCTGTTGCTCAGTGTCTGTTGAAGTTTTCTGATCGCTGTATAGTCAGGACAGGAGCTGGAATTCGAATTCAAAATTCCTTGCTCAGTTTGCTAAAACTGTTTCTCGATTCTTGTTTCCGATCTGTTTTATTGTGTTATGTCACAGTGAAGCCGGAGAGGGGCAGGTGACGCTGACCAGTGGTGTCTGCTGAGGAGGGGTGGGATGTGGAGGTGCTTGGGGGGCTGCATTTGGGTTTCAGAGCAGGGAGATGGTCAGGCACTTCACCTTCTCAGGCCAGCTTTGAAATGCACTGTTATGCCTGAGGTGAAATAGTGGGGTTTTTTTTCTGGCTGTTTTGTGTTTATTCACGTGGCAGTTGTCAGGCCCAGCTCCGCAGGGAGGGGGATCAGAGCAGTGAGTTCAGCGGGTTCACGGCAGGTCAGGCCCCGGCGGACTGTGCAGGCAGGTTTGTGTGGGTCCTCCTCCTGCTCTGCTCTGCACTGCTGAGGAGGAGCAACCTACCAACTTGAAACAGAAAGCTTGTTTTTTTTTTGTTTTAGAAAACATTGGTTTTTTATTGTTAAAATGTAGACTAAATATTCTGGCAAAAGAGCATAAAGGAAAATCAGGCATCTGAGAAAGATCTGGCTCATGGCAGCTTCTTCCTGTGAACTTTCCACTGTAAAGCAGCACTTTGCATTCACGGTTTGTCTGAATGACCCTGTTAGCCTGTGCTCCTCCCTGCCAGTCAGCCTGAATGGAACTGACTGTGGAGGTTGGTATCACAAGCAAGCTTTCCTGAAGCAGCTCCTGGTTTTTTAGGCATCGTTTGTTACGGAGTGCTGGGTGGTGTTTGTGAGCTCTGGTGTGGTAGGCTGTGTGGGGTAAACGTGTGGACTGAGCATTGCTGGAGTCAATGTCTGCCTAAGGGGAGTGTCTGTGATTACTTGAGAGTGAGATAAGGAATCCACGTGGCCCTTCTTGTGCAGTATTTGACCCCTCCTGGTGACAGCGGGGCCAAATTGGACCAGGCAAAGAAAGCTTCCACGTACAGGGCAGCCGGATGGGACCTAATATTCAGGGACAAGTCAAGGCATCTTTGTGTTACTGCCAAAAGAATGTTAAAGAACACAATTTCTGAAGACTAGGGTCAGTTTGTGTATTCTGCAATGTAAAATTCTGTTGCAAAGAGCTTCAAGACAAGACTTTGCTAGATAGTTCTGTAGAGTTTTTTTTTTTTTTCTGCAATAACTCTTTGAAAAATGAAGTAAAGTCTGCCCTTGTCACTTTTTTTCTGAATAATAGATGAACTTGGGTTTTGTTTAATTCAGCTCATCCTGCAAGCTTCATTTGTGTTTGGTTTGAGAAAATCAAGTAATCAGCAGTACATACTACACATTCCACTCTCACCCTCACAAATAGATGCTGTGCAGATTCAGTAGGTCTGACTGTACTTGTAAAATAGGTCAGAGTGTTTTGCTTTTCCCCCATTTTGTATAAACCAAGCAAAGCCAGACTAGAGCTTCTTTTGAAAAGCAAAGTATAATCTTGAGATGTAGGTCTTGTAGAGGCCAATCTGTTTAGTAGCAGATATATTAAAAAATCTAAAGTTCACTTCACAAGGGAAATTCTGGTAATTCAACGGGCTTGTGTAGTCTTGAAAAAAATCAGTAGAGACCTCTGGTGGGAAGAAATGGAGGCATTTTCTGTGTTAGAAAGTGAAGATGTAGAGGTGGATGGATCTCAGCTGTGATGTCCTCTTGCCTTCCCTGTGTTAATGATTTCTCTTTTGAAATTTCCCAGACTTGCTAAAACTACTGATTGGTTTTAATGATGGAAGAACAAACTTTGCCTTATTTTAGGGGCTTGATGCATAGTCCACAATAAGTTGTATTAAGAGACTGCTCTGATAGTCTGACAACTCTGTGAGATGGCACAGGCCTTACCCAGGAGTCTTTAACTTCCACCATGGAAGTTAAGGTGAGGTGGAGAAGAAGACCCCAAACCCCTTCCTGAAATGCACAACTTTCTCTTGTAATGTACTTTACCTTATAATTATCTCAGAGGGGTTTTACGTGCACTGTGTTTTATTCTCCTCTTAGTGTCTCCGGCTTTTGCAGTCAGTGCTGTACCTGCACTCGACAAGAGGGCTCATTTGGCAAATGCATCGATGCATGACATCATTCCTATAGTGTCTCTAGGCCTGTTTAAAGCATTGGCAGTATTTGACTGCACTTCCTGCAGCTGTAGGCAGCTGTGAAATTTCATTGATCGTGACCAACAGGAAATTCTGAGGGAAAAAACCCGCAGTACAAGTCTTGTGAAAGGCCGTGGCCTGATTAGTTCCTTGGCTAATGGTAATACATGGCAATAATGCAGGACCTAGTGCAGAAGACTGCACAGCAAAGAGTGCTTTTCAAAGTAATTAGCTGTAAAATGAGGAAAAGCAATGTTCATCTCAAATTAATGGTGGTATAGAACCAACTGCATTTATTTTTAAGAGACCATTAGAGAGCCTTGCTGGCATTTCAGCAGTCATGGAGAAAGCTGTGTGCTGGTGGGGCGGGAGGATTGGTCCCTAATGGAGATCTTGCATGGCATGCTGGGATGCACAATGCAGAAGGGACAAAAGGTTATTGAAAAAAATTCTTATCAGAAGTACTTTGACATTAGTCCTCAAGTAATTATTTTTATCCTTCAATAGGTGCATCTGCATGCTATTGTGCTAACACTGCTGCTTCTCTTATTAATTATACTCTTTTAAGCTTGCTTCACAAGAGTAATCTAGCAGCCTGTGCTAATTAATGCAGTTCAAATCAAACGTAAAAATAAAACTGCTCAGCTGGAAAAGAGAGTAGAGGATAGGGGAAGGCAAAACCCAACACTTAGGCAGTTTGATGCTAAAACAAGCATGCAAGGCTGTACCATGTGGGGTACATACAAAAAAGGGTATCTTCTACATTTCAGGCATTTAACAATTATTGAGTGTTATGAAATGTAATGGTACCTTGCTACTAAGAAATCCTGTTACCTGCTTTCCCACCCTTCACCAAAAGGTTGTTAATGTTTTGTCTTGCTATTGGCTTCAGTGGTCTGAATTAAAGTTAAGTGCATTTGCAATTCTTTCCAACAACAGATTCTAGCCCCAAGTCTTCTACAGCTTTTTGTTATTGAACAGTAAGTTTAGTGGAGAAATATGTCCTGGGTAATGTTATCAGCTTCTGCTAAAAAGTTTACAAAACAGGAGTTAATAGGAGACTGATACCTTTCTCTTCCTTCTTCTAAAGTGATGTTTGGAGAGTTCTGTAATCAAAATGTTGTAGCAAACACTTCCTAGAATGGTCAAATCAAACCACAGAAGACCTTGAATTTTGCACAATCTCCTTTCAATTGGTGAAATTTGTAGCATATGAGGTGATGATCAGATGACAGTTCTTTCCAGTATGCAGAATGTTTTTGTTACTTTATTTAATACTTGTGGATATGACAAAGTTTGATTCCACTATTTTTTTTTTTTTAAAATTGGTTGTTTCAACGGGAAACAGTTCTTTTCCCCTACTCCAAATCCATTGTCTTGAGGTTAGCAGTGTACTGACTTTGCTGAATAAGTGACTGACTAAAAGCTGGTGGGTTTAAACAAATGAGAAATGTCATTTGTGCAGCACAGGAAATGAATTTTTAATTTTTTTTTTTTTTTTATTGCTGACCATTAGCATTTGTTCAGCTTGCATCATTGTGGATTTTGTATTTGGAATGATATCCAAGTTTAATAAGTAAGCTTATAAAGGATACTAAAACTGGTCTCCAGCGTAACTCTTCAGAGGTGATTTTATTTGCTTTGATTATTGACTAATGAGCAGCTGAGGTCTATGATGTTAAAGGAGAGGAGAAGTCTGAAGCAGGAAATACTACCCAGTGTTTTCAATGAGCAATGTGCATTATGTGATATTGGCCATTTCCTAGCACTGAGATATCATTAATAACCTTGAATGCAAATTTGCTGATTAAAATATGAGCTGGGCTTTTTCTTCTAGAAGTATATTGGCATGGGTAAGCAATGAACAGACTGTGGAAGGAAAGGTTGCTCTTGGTTTTGTTAGTCAAACAATTCTATGAAGATATTGTAGAATTTTTGGATTTGAGACTTTCTTGAAGAAAATCCTGTAGAAGAACTGCTGTGCTTTTTGTTTGAGTTCAGTGAAGCCTGTGGTATACGGATTGGGGATGCTCGTCCTTTGGGATATTTTCTTCCCTTCTCGCCCCATTCCATTTTGCTAAATTTTCTGTCTCCATATTGTGATGACCTTCCTTGTTTTTTGTTTTGGTAAAGTACCTCTGGATGTGGATTCCTCTCATACTTGAAGCTGAAGGAGCAAATTGTGCTCAGTACTTAACAAAATAAATATACTGGTGAGAGAAGTGAGGGGAGCAAATGCTGCTCCTGCTTGTCCATCAGCGTGGCTTGGTCCTCTCAGTCTGAATTAAAACTTCAATTGGCTTCTTCATGTTGGTGCATTTCTTTATAATCCTCGCAGAGGGAGTTCTTCAGAACTGGGAAATGTTGCTGGCATGGGTTTGGATTGCTTTGCTTGGGGGTGTGTTGTTTTTTTCCTGGTGGCACAAATACAGTTCCCATCAAAGTGAATGGGCTGGTGCTGGTGTAAGCCAAGGATGAGAACCCAACACCAAGTGAGCAAAGAGCTTTGAAGTCCAACAGGATGACCTCATTACCAAGCAAGATTTTGCAGAAGCTGCGAGCAGAGTCAGCTTGCAATTTAAGTCACCTAGACAAGCCGCAAGAGTGAATTTACAGTTTAAAACACAGCAGATTATTTCACTCTCAATTTATTAAAAAGAAAAGCTTGTGTCCTCATTTCCTTTGCAGGATCTGCCTCTAGCTCAGTTTTTTGGGAGAGCTTTAGTTCTGGTGGGGTTTAAATGTGAATCATGGGTGAGGTATTGTTTTTATTGGAATGTGCAGAAATGATCAACAGCTCAATGGAAAAGTATGTATGAAAGAAAATATGGCCAGCACTTCAGTGCCTAAAATGATTATTAAACCAGTTGGGGTCTAATTTGAAAAGTTAGTTATTAAGTAGGTAGTCTCCCTGTGATGAAATAGTGGTGGGAACCCTTACTTTACTCAGGATGTTTATGTGGGTGATTTTGGGTGCATCTTTTAATCATGATTTGAATATATTTTATCTTGACTTTTTCTTGGTTACACCCATTTCCCCCCCTATGATTTGTTTTGCTGTTGGCTTTATAAATGCAAGGATTCTTACACTGGTGTCTCAAAAATCTGAGTAGCAATTTTTTTTCCAGGCAGAGTTGCAGGCAGGTTTAGTACTTTTAAGTGGAGATGTGAACTCCATTAAAAATCATTTGTGGGTAGATGGGTGGATTTGCAGCTGGGCTTCACGATGGAATTCAGGTCATCAGCCAGAAAACAAAGCTGGAATGGAGTCAGGAGTCTGCACAAGAGGGTTATAGGTCTGGAAGTGGGACCAGAAGTGTGGTCATCATACAATGGAAAGTGTATCATGGGGGGAGGGTGGGAAGTCTGGAAGTTAAGTCAGTATCAAAAATCACTCAGACACAACTGTAAAACTAATAAGGTAGATATAATGAGGGTAAACTATTAACCAAGAAATAACTCCTAAGAAATTTAAAGAGAAAATAATTTGTACAGGAAGCATCGTTTATTGAGGTTTCCATCTACATTCACTGCAAATACCAAATAAACAATTGCTTGGGAAACCACACTGATTTTCGGTATGTTTGTCCTTCCATAAGTTGAGGAAGTGCTGGTTTACATGTGTGGTCATCCAAGGAGATTTTGAGGAGTAATGCTGGACTTGATTCTCCTGTTCTTTGAGTTATTCAAGTAGAAAAATAATCCTTTGTGTAAGAAAAAGTGAAATTACCTGCTTTCTTTGCTACTTAGCAGTAAATTTTCAATATATCTGTGTAGAAATTCAAGCTAGAATTTGCATTTATGTTTATTTTGGGTACTGGAGTGTTTCCAAGGCCTCTTTGTAGAGTCTGGATCCTGTTCTCTGCCCCACGGAAGTTTCTGCTCAAGTGTGCTGCTGGCTCTGGGGAAATGTCCATAGGCAAGGAGAGCAGGAGGACAGTGATGACATTACTGTGTGGACTGGAGGACAACCTTTCTCTAAAAATACACATAATTTTTCCTGTTAAATGACTGATGCTGAGAGTGCTTTTTAGATGGGCTATTTTTAAGAGAGCATATTATCCACTAAAGATGTCACTACGTGTTGCAAGAGTTTTAATATAAACTGTACACATATTGATCTTGTTGTATATTAAGCTGTTTCTTCCTTATCTTCAACAGGCAGCCAGATAAACTGGTGGTGGTTTGGACAAGAAGAAGCAGAAGAAAATCCTCTAAGGTTAGTTGCTTCCTCAAAAAGTCCCAACTTCAGTGACAAGCAGGGTCAGTGGTTTGAGGGACTGTTTTTTTTGAATGTGGGGAGCAGCCAAATAAATAAATGATAAGTATTTTAGTTGTTGACTTTTCTTTTTAACTCAGTTTATCTATAAAGTTCAGAATAAGCTGCTGTTGATGTCAGTGCTAATTTGTGGGAACTCTTAAGTCTGATTTCAGCTTTGGTTATTTATTTAGCAGAACTGTATCACCGTCAGTTCAATTGAGTTATTAATTGCTAAGCCTAATTAGAAAGGAAAATTGGTTTCTTTACTAGAAGTGTATTAAAAAAAAATTAATTAAAAGTAATAAAGAATCTGACATCCCTGCAGTAGGCAGATATAGCCTGAATAAGAGGCTATTTCACAACTTGAAATGCTACAAATAAAAAAGAATACACTGCTGGGCTGCAAGACCCTGCTTTTATCTTTGAAGCGAATATTTACATTTTACTTCTACAAACACTGTGGGCAAACCTGTGAATTTGTGTTTCATGACTAATGACTTGGTAGCTTGAGGAATGGGAAGCTCTGAGTGAAGTCTGTCCAGTGTCTGGACATTGATAATGTTTGTCTTGCATGGGGGCAGGAGTTCATGCTGCTTTTCCTCCCTTCCCAGGAGCATCTCCTCCTTGAGATGACTTGGTCTTACTTGCTCATTCTCTTTCTCCATGCTGTTGCCTCTTAGCCCGGTTGGGTTTATGGCAAATGATCTTGTCAGAGAGGAAATTTTGGAAGTTATAATAAATCTTCGACACTTCAGTTAAAAAAAGAGATGGTCTAAGCTTCTTTTTTTTTTTTTTTTTGTGTTTGTATTTGTGTAACACAAAACGATGTTTCAAAGAACTGTGTGATAGTGGAGAGAGGGCATCCACGATACAGAAGATGCCTTGAAATAATTGTGTTGAAGAATTTATATACTTAGAAAATGTGATATGCAGTTTTCTACCCTGCTCCAGAAAGACTTCGGGTTTATTTTTTTTACTGGTACTCCTCTTTTTCTGACTTCTTTTTCTGATCCTCATGCATATTTGTTGTATTTTGGCTTTTAACTTGAGGTATAAGCTATTCTAAGCTGTTTCAGATAAAGACTGGTTCCTGACTGCACAACTAAATGTTGTGCATCCAGAATTCTGCTTCAGGTTATGAAAATCTAAAGGTGTTACCTGATAAGTAAACAAGGGTGTGAACTCAGTCTGGTTCCTGTTCCATGTTCCATACTCTTCATCAAAGCCAGTCAGACTATTCCTGTTTCACTGAAGGATCAACTAGCTCAAGTTACTTTGAATTTATAGCATGGTGTGTATTTAGGCAGTAAGTGCTGATGTCAGTAACTGGTGTCTGATGTGGCTCACCCTATGATAACTTCTCTCTGTATTAGTTTCATTTAATTTCTTTTGCATGGAGAGAGAAATGTTCTATCAAACAGTAAGTGCAGTGCTTACACAAGCATTATAACCCTGAAAAGCTTGGTGAAAAACAAGGTATTTGTCTTATTTGTCCATAAGTGACTGCTTTGTTGAGATTCAGAATATGTTCAGAAACAGAAGCCTTAACAAAAGTCCAGCAGGGCTTTGTGAAATGATGGGTTTCTGCCTGTCATTTTATAGGATCCAATGACAGCATTTCCCTGAGGCAACCGGATTTTCTGGCATTAGCTCAGCCTTTTGGGCTTGAAGTTTTTTTCAGCTGGGCCATAAAGTTCCATGATATGTCCTCATTTTTGGTCAGCAGGCAGTAGAAGCAACTCTTGGATAAACTGGCAGATTTAAACCTGAGACTCAGAAAAGTCTTTGGCTGACTAAGCCATATTTAGTAAGATCCCACAAAGGTACTTCGAAAGAGGCTGAGTGGCCTTGAAACCTGGGCAGAGCATAGAGTTAATTTGAAAGCTTAGGTAGTTGATGTGACTTGAGCTGTTTGGGTCAAAAACTGTAGATCAATAGATGTTCTTGATCTCTTAGTCATCCTGCCAGTAAAATACTTTATTCAACATACTTATTTCATCTAATTGCTTTATTGGAAGGAAGTCAAATGAATATTTCCTCTTATTTTATTTCTGATGGACACTGGGTTCAGTGAGTACAAAGCATTAATAATTGTCTCTATTTTTCAGCTTCTTGAGAGGGAGGAAGGGAGGGATGAGGTTTTAACTTACTGTAAGGATGTTGTGAAGACTTTTTTGGAGGTTATGTTTTCTGAACTTTTCAGATCATTAGGGTTAATGAGGGGTATCACCAGCAGATAGTTCACAAACTCACGAACATGGCCCTCTGGATGCTCTCCAGTAGCTCTGTGTCTCTTTTGTACTGGGAAAGTACAAGAGATGTATTAAACAAAAATGTCATGCAGCTGGAAGATGGAGCTATGGATGTGCACTGGGACACCTGCTCTGATACAATTTTAAAGTGCCATTGAGCTGAAAGCTGAGTTCTTGATGTCCTTTGAAGCCCTTGTTTTTGTGGGTTTCTGTGATTTTGATATGCCTCCTGGCCCACGTACTCTCTTTCCAAGTAAACTACACTGGTCCCTTTATTAAAAGAAATAATGAGAGACACCATGTGCAGGAGTCTGAATATTTTACTTGTTACTGTGGGAAACATAGAATAAGAGTTGTAGATAATGTTAAAGTGTTGCAAATGAAAAGCAAATACTCATTTTGGAAGAGCATATAAATAGCAGTTTGATGGGTGGATGGATACAGGACCATAAATATATCCAGCAGTTACTGACCTTAATGCAGATTTAAGTTACTTACAGTTCTATTTTGGGACCTGCTCTACATGGGCAAGTCTAATTTCAATATATTTCATGAGGTGTGTCAAGATGAGGTGGCTCTGTGTGGTTGAGCATCTCCACTGTGTGTGCCAGGAGTGCACATAAAATGGTGATTTGCAGTTTTGCTGTACTTGGCAGAATTACTGTGCAGTCCTAGAATCAAAATGAACTTTCAGCTTGGGGAGGGTGGGAGTCATCTGTCTGCTGGTGCAAATGTTGTCTGTTTGCAGGATCAGGTAGACTCTTCAAGCTTTATTTAGATGCTGTTCAGCATCCATAGTGCAGAAGGTGTAGCTTGTAGCAGTGGACTTGTTTAACTCTTCTTCAGTACCCTGGCACACTGGCAAGTTGTCTGCCCAGATTTTCAGGCCCTGGGCTTTTGGACCCATCTTTTTTTTTTTTTGAGTGGTGGAAGAATGTCTAATGGCTTTGTTCTAATGTAGAACAAGGGAAAAATGTGTTGAAAATGTGTTTACCTTCATTTCACTGAGATGCTCTCAAATTTCCAAGCTTTGAACTAAGAAATTTCAATTTGAAAAAAGATATTGCCATGATGTCAAGCAGGTACTTTCTCCTATTCCTGTGAACATACACAGGCTTATGGTTGAATTATACACCTCTGAAGAATCAAATTTGCACTTGCTTCTGAGAGCCTGACAGAATTATTCTTCAAAGATTCTTTTTGTATCAAAGCTGAAAGAAGGTGCCTTGCCTGTGATTTCAGTACTTCTCTTGCAGGTTTATAAAAAACTGTTTAAGCACAAAGGAGAAGGAACAATGCTGAGAAGAGGGAAAGAACTTAGGCAGTGAGAAGTAAGAGCCAAGAGAGGCAAAGGGGCAGGGAGTAAAAAGAATCCCTTGTACACAACAGCAGCCTGGCCAGCATTTTTTCAAGGTTCTGCCATCAGTAAGGCAGCAGTTGGGGCACCTGTTTTTCTGTCCCTGGCAATCTGTTGCCTTTTCTGGCTGCTTTATTGCCCAGTGCCAGCACTGCCTGTTCCTGCAGGGCTGGGGTTCCAAAGGCATGTTGTGACCCTGACATGCTGGTGGCTGTCTGGGACCAGCATAGTTCAGTAATGCCACTCCTGGGGCTTCTGAGTTTTTTAGTAAATTTACAAGATCATGCTGTGATTGTAATCCCTGATTGTAAATTGGGGGTCATTAATACCCTTCTTTTATCCAGGAGTCCCATGAAGTTTAGTTGTGGTGACATTCTGAGGTGCAGTGATGGCTGTCCCAGAAAATGATGAGAAAAATAACTCTGCATTCAGGTTTTTTTGTTTGTCTGGGCTTTGATTTTTTATTTGGTTGGTTGTTTTTCTTTTCTAATAAGAAACCCTGTAGATGATGTGAGAAACTGAGTGAAGAAAAGGGGAAGAGGCTCTTTATCTGAGAGTCATCTATTGTGGACAGTGAATAAGGCAAGATTTGGTGAACAAAATAGTATGAATCATGTATTTAAGGAATATGTCACGAATGTGTGTGTGTGTGAACTCATGCTTGAAGAGGTAGCCCAGTGCTTGAGAACCTGTGGTGGAGATGAGTTTTTGCTCATTTCCCAAGCTTAGTAGTCTTTCTGTAGCTTTTTAGCAGTAATACACGTATGCATAATGACAGTTGTAAGACACGTGCATGCCAATGAATTGAAGACATTCATGGGAAGACCTGTGGGAATCTGCTGGTTTCCTTGTCTGCTCTAAAGGGGCACTGACAGCAATGTGTTGATCAAAGGCTGCCTGGAGTTTCCAGGGCTTTGAACTTCCTTCTTTGGCACGTGCTGGGTTTTTTGGACTGTGTCCCAGGGCAGGAGTGTGACTGGAGTGCTGTTCTGGTGCCCAGCCTCTTTAACTGGTGGGCCAAGCACAGTAATTTCAAGATGATCATGGGGGGGATGCAAGCTGTAGTCTGGAGTGTGGTCTTTAATTTGTTTCCCTTTGTGACACTGAACTGCGGTACCGAAGAAAAGGAAGAAGCCATTCACAAACTGCTGGTTTCCTCTGGTGTGAGGAAACTGGCAGCTTTTCGCAGTCCATTCTTCTTCCAGTAGGTCCATTAACAGCCGTATACAACTGTAGCTGTCCTGGATGGTGAATGGCTTTGGTGGGACACATCACATGGAGCAAATCCTTGGTGTTCCAAAGCCACGCTGCTGGCATGGAAGCACCAGATGAAGGATCTGGCTGCTTAATGTCAGCTCTTCCTCTTGAAGTTTTTTTTTTTTTTTTTTCCCCCTTTTCTGTCTTAAGTGTTCTGCTTGGATAACACTGAAGAAGAGGGATTATCCTTACAAGCTGAGCTGCCCTAAGCACTAGTGGAGCCAGTTGAGCTCCTACTTGTTTCTTGTGCCCTGAACAGCCTGTCACACTGACAAGTAGCAGAGCTGGCCTGATCACAGGCAGCTGGCAAAAATTTTATAAGGAAAAGAAAATCAGCAGTTTGCTGACTCGCAATAAAACCCCTCTTGTGGCTGCAGGTGAGGAATAATCGTAGGTCTGTTTCGGATGAGTTTTGCTTTTAAAACCCAATATTGACAGCTTGGCAATAAGAACATATTTTTTATTCATAAATATAAACTGTTCCAGAATTTGCAGCAGGCTCAAAATATTATGGTCAGCGCTAGGATTTTACAGAAAAGTAACATGAAATTATCCTGCACAGCAGAGGCAGGATGAGGCAAGGTGGTAGTGAAGAAAGCAGAAAAGAGATGAAGCATCTGAAAGGGCAGGTTCCTGAAATAACGTAGTATCAGGTCTGTCTTTCCAGTTCAAGCACAGCAAAACAGCAGCGATGTTCACATCACAGGTGGTGGATTGCAAAGCTGGCTGCCTGGATTGGAACTGTAGTTTTAAAGAGTTAAAAAAAAGGATCTCAAAACTGGATAGCCTGGAGTGAGGCTCATCTCCACAGCCTTTCTTTAAGAGATTTCCTCCTCTCCCAGTCATCAATTTTGTGCCAGAGCAATGCTGTAGGTTGGACAATGTCATTCCCAGCCCTACTCTATTTATAGGGTATTTCAGCAGCCCCTTCTGTAGCTCCTGTTCCCTGATTTAAAAGAGCTTTCATGCTATGTTGTCTTCTCATGTTCTACTGGCAGAAAAAAGGAAGAGTTGCCTTTTGCTTTGAAATGCAACAGAACACTTCTGCTTCTCTTTCCAGACCATGGCTCCCATCCCTGAGATTTGGAGGCAAGTCAGGCAAGGGCAGGGCTGTGGGTGAGGCACCTGCTGCTGGAAGTCACTTCTGCTTAGCTGCCCTTGCCTTGACTCCCAAGACAATTGGAGATGGCTGGTGAAGACCAGTAGCAGATGAGGAAAAAGTGGGTCTAAAGGCACAGCCACCTGATGGAAAATGGAGTTAGAGGAGGGGATTAGGGTAGAAATGTACTGTGTAGATGCAGCACCTCGCCTTGGCTGAGCGCTGACAGCAAGTCCTTGTAGTCACCCTGCAGAGGTGGCCTCATCCAGGTCCAAGTCAAGGCTTATAATTTGGGAGTTGAAAAGGTTTTTTGATATAGGCCGGATGTAACTTGAAGAAACTGCAGCATAGAGGTGCCTGGCATGAGAAATGTTGCATTAGAATCACACTCTGCATCTTAATTTTAAATTACTGTCATATTTGCTGGTCCTCTGTGTTTCTCCTGCTTTGCTTTTGCCTTTCCCTTTCTCCTTCCCAACAACCCAGACAGTCCTTTTGATGTTACCTTTTTCAGTCATGCTGTTTGTGTGATACAGTGTTTATTTTTCAAAGCCAGAGGAAGACTTAATAACATGCATGATCACAGAACAGCTTTGCTTTAAAAGCTCATTAGTTAGGGCTTGTCTCCTGGTTGTTGCTTTTGGTGACAGAAAAACATATATATCCCTGTGTGTTTATTGTGTCTCACTGACTTTCCTGGAGGGAGGAAAAGCTGATAAAGGGCTTGAAGTGAAGTGTTGACTGCACCAGTGAATGCTCATTTTCTAGGTTTTTTTAGTAGATGGAACAAGTGATCCTCAGCTGAGCAGGCTGGCAGTGCCTGGACCTTGGACAGCAAAAGTTTGACATAATTGTCAATATTTGCCAAACCCAGCAGGAGAGCACAGGTTTCAGACACACCATGAGCTTCAATTAGTTTTGTGCAAACTGGTACCTGGAAAGAGGATGGACTGCCCCTATGGAGGAGAAGTTATTTATCTTACAAGATGCTGCGAGATGACATGGCAGATGAGCTTGTGCCTGGCTCTGGATCAGTCTTGTGTCTGCTGAAGATCTCTGTGGGCAAGCTAGGAGTGATGCAGGGGGCTGCAGGTTCTGTGGAACAGAGACACACAAACTGCAGCTCCAGTGGCTGTGGTAGTAATGACATCTACGGTGGTGTGTTTTGCGGCTCAAAATATACCTTTTTCTTGTAAAATATATACATTTTGTTTGTGTTGTTTGGTGTTGTTTGCCCAGTTATTCAGAAATAACCTCCAGGCCTTCTTTAGAATGATGAGATTAGACTGAAATTCGTGGAGTAAAAATAGTAGAAATTGTGTTCTTTCAAGTTGCTCTTATTTTAAAATTCCCATTTTTTTTTAGATGCTCCACGTTGCTACTCTGCAAGCACAAAGCATAGGCACTCACTGAAAAATCTGATCTAATTAGGCATCTTTGGGAGCTGCAGTTTCAAGCAGAACACCAAAGATAAAAAAATTTGTGATAAAACCACAGCAGAGCTGGCAATGTTTGGCACTCCCTACCGTACCATGGCGGCAGAGAGTTGCTGCCTCTATAGAGATGAGACTGCTTCTCCAGCTTTGTCTTTCCCGCTTTGGTACAGCAAAGTCATCCTTAAAGTTGCCCAGGTTGCCTTGGTGTCCCAGAGAACCAGAGTCACAGGTCCTACTCACCTTATTAAAGCAAAAATCTGTTCTAATAGACAGCCTGAATCTGAAGTTTGGAGTGTTGGAAGTAGTATATAAAATTGCAGTGAGTGATGCTCTAGAATTAAAAAAGAAAAAAGCCAAGTTAATTGGCTTTAGATAACAGTAAATAGATTGTACAGTCTTTCCCGATAAAACTTCCACAGGTTTCTAATAACACCCTGGCTCCATAGCTGTCAATTCTGCAGCAGCGTCCTTCCCTCATTTGTCTTGCAGCATCACAAAATAGATTAGGTTGAGCTTGGAAAAAGGCATACTTATTCCAAACCACAGCAGAAATGCTCACACGTAGTGTTTTTTAGGACCAGCTGTTAAAATGTTAAATACAGGCCATACACTAATCCAAACTGATGCTCAAAGGTACACAAGTTCTCAGTCTATTTAACTGTTGGGGTTTTTGTTATCTTTTCTAGGTGTAGGTACCCCAGCATATTAATTCTTAAAAACTTCAGTGTCTTAGTAGCATTATAAATCATTGTTTTCACTTTTTTTTCCTGAAGTAAAACTTCTTGGGCTATTTAGGTGTAAACGTGATTAAACCTGCACTACGTGTTGTACAGAAAATAAAGCTCAGCTTGCTACTGAAGTTCTGACCTTATAGCCTTAATTTTTGCAAGGCTCTGAGTATCCTGACCTGTGCTATGTAATAAAAAAGCAGAGCTTAGGACCTTGTGAGGAACAGCTTCAGTTCAATGGAGAAGTCTGCTAGTGGTCTGAATGTCCTTTCTGTCATTCTTAGTTATGTCCTTTGAAGTGTTCAGTAGAGTCATGGGTTTAAGAATGTGAACTTTTTGGAGTCAGTGGTACATTACTTTTTACCTGCATGCCCTGGGTCCTGAGGGAGTTAAGTCAGGACTTTTATAATGGCTTTAAACAACTGGATATTTTTCTTCCTTTAGGCACACAGCTGGCAGCCTGGAATCAAGAACCCATACCGTGGGGTGGTGGTGTGGCCTGTACCTGAAAATGTTGAAATTACTGTGACTCTCTTCAAGGTATGTTTTTTTGAAAGCACAATCTTTATTATTTCCTAAACAATACATGAAAAATTCTGTCTGGAAATGCCACATTATAGGCACAAGGTCTAATCTTGCTGGTTTCAAGTCGTTAACTGCACAACCTTATGTCCTCAGTTCAAATCTGGGAGAGAGGGATGGTCTGTTCCCTGCCAAAGCTGACTTCTGTAGTTTAGTTAACACACTGAAATACCCATTGAGCTGATTATGGCGAGGCATTGGCACAGAGTCCAGCACATGTGTAACTGTGCACGTAGTACATGTGTAAGGACTTGGCATGAGTTACAGCCTGGTAGGTTTTCTTTAAATACTGGAAGGCAGAAGTTGTCAGAACAGTGATTTCTAGACTTCCTTGTTCAGTTTCAGTGCACACTATTGGCTGCAACAGAATCCAGCTCCTCATTTCCCATTACTTAGAATGCTACACAAACATCACAGCACTGATGTGATTGCAGCTGTAAGAGTGGATGTGGAGTATTTAAGTAGTATAGAGAATTATAAGATTTTATAGGGATTTTTTTTGTTTTTGAACTGCATTTGTTCCGCTAAAAAAGAAGCTTATTTGTGTGGCTGCGAAGCAGGAAGAGGAAGTGATAGTTATGCTAGAACTTATTTCCCAAATATCATTGGGCAAGGCCCTTTCTGCATAAAGATAAACAATGCAGCTTTGCATGTGTGACAGTATAGGAGGCTGAAGATTTCTGGGATTTTCATTCCATAGTTCTTCCTCATTCTTTACTCTGTTACCTTTATCTACATTCTGGCTGTTCTTATTTCTAACTGCTCCCTTTGCAGCTTAGGGCAACAGTAACATACTTCTTTCTAATTAGTAATATTTGTATTTCTTTGTCGTGGGGATTTTCCTGAGTAACTGCTTGGATGTGGCTTCTGATTAGCCTTAGAATGGGAATTTATTACTTGGTTCATTAAACCTAAAAAAAGGAGGTTGTCTTTCCCCCCCTTTTTTTTTCTTCCTGCCTTTGGGATTACTGATGAACACAAACTTCTCAGGTTGGCAGTGATGCTAACTATCATAAACTTGTCTCTCTTCTTAGCAAACACATAGTCTTCAACCGAGCTTCACAAGTTCACTACCAAAATTATTTGCTTCAAGGACTTTTACTTGGACTAAGGAAGTTGTCAGCATTGTGTGGCAACACTACATGTCTGTACAATCTGAACGTGGTTATGCAACACTGTAAATGTTGCTTGATATTTTCAACGTTTAAAGTGAAGCAGAAATGTACAGAAATCTTGATTGTGATTATGATGTTATGTGAAGAATGAGACAAAGTTTCTTTTGGGTGCAGCTCTGTGATGCTGTAGCTTTGGAGTGAAGGTATCTTCCAGCCTTCTTTTGCCATCCCATCTTTTTATTTACATTTGCACTGCTTCAAGGTTCTGTTATGTAGAACAGCACAGCAGCCTTGTTAGTTGTGTAACAGAGTGAGGGCTAGGACCATCTAGTGAGGGACAGAAGGGCCTCTGGAGCCAGTGTCAGGTATTACAAAAGCTTAATTTTACCCATCACTAGTTCTGCAGGCAGATCTGATCACTGGACTTCTTCGTCTTCCCCAAAAATGAGCCTGCCTGTCACAAAATTGGTCTGGGAGGAGAGGTAGGAGCGTGAATAACCCCAGCAGCTGTGCCTTCTGTAAATGGTACCTACTGGTCTCTGGGGAAATGAGCATTGGATTTATAATCAAGATATTGAGAACCATCACACTGTCAGGCAGCTCTTACTGTAAAATCTGCTCTAATTGATCCTCCGGCTCTTCTAACAAGAGTGCCTGTAAGTGGCCAAACGCCCTTTGTTCTCTGTAAGGGAATGGAAGTGTGGCACAGAGCAGCTTGTTGAGCAAGCTGTGCGATGCCCCAGGAGGAGCGCTGTACCTGTGTGAGACCAGCAGCCTGCCTGAGTGAGCTGTGAGGGGCAGGGGTTGGGGGCAGAACATGGTATTAGCCCAGTTCAGGCTGTGCCCAGTCCCCTGATGGCTTTGTTGGCTCTCTGGTGCTTCAGCTGCGGCACAGGACATGTCCCAACACCCACAGAGATGGCATTTCTGTAGCTGGTAGGTTCTAGGCAAAGGCAGTCAAAAAGAACTGGCTGTTTCTCACACAGCTGATGCATTGTCTGGGCAGCACTGGAGCAGTGGGAAGGGAAGTATGTGATGGCACTCTGCAGCCGCCTTTCTGGGAGCTGACTTGGAAGTCGGGTATTTATGTTCCTTGCTCTAGAAGAAAGGGGACAAAAAGACTGAAAACAGTAAAGCTCAGAAAAAGAGGCTGCTCATCTTGCAGTTCTGTAAAAATCTTTTTTGGAGCCGCTCCCCTGCGAAGGAGGGTGATTATTGAAGGTTTGGCACTTCGCAGTACATGCACTCAGCCTGGCCTCGTTTAACAAACAGGAGCTGTTCGCTTTCACCACCACCTGAGAAGCTCGGGGAGCTGCTGCCTCCGTGTCTACCCTGGCAGAGCCCACAGCTGGGAGCTGGCTGCTCTGACAGAGCTGTGTAGCAATCACAGATAACAAATGAGTGTGGCGGTGCTGTTGGGAATGGCAGTGCAGGGAAGGGAAGGAGTGGGCTCCAGACAGACAGCTATGTGTTGTGGGAAATGATTCACACAGTAGTGGCAGTGCATTCGTAAGTGGCTGTTGAAATGTGTTGCTGGTGGGATTAGGAGATAAGTCAAGGTTTCAAGTGCTGATGAGAATGTTAAGAGTTTCCTCTCCAATAGTCAGCCATGGACACTTGAGAGCTGGCTAAGCAAAGTGCCTGTGATCAGTCAACAGATGAGACATTATCTGCACAGCCCTACTTAGGGTGTTACCTTGTTTACAACAACATATTTGTAATTCTTACACAAGCAAAGTACTGAAGAAATTACAACCTTCATTTAGAAAACTTCAATTTCAAGTAAATGTAAGCTTGTTTGTTTGTTTGTTTCAATTAATTTCAGGCTGCTGGTAAAATTTCATAGTGCCCTGGAGTCATGTGGGGAAAAGCGTCATATGGATATATTGATTCAACTTCCCTTGACTAGCTGTAGCTCCTGCCCATCCAGCCACTGAAGTGCTAATTACATAAAAAGTTCCATCTGTTCTGAAAGTTTAACTTCTTCCTTTGCTGAGCTCCACACTGATGTTAAGTTACGCCTTGGGTTTTTCAACTAATCTGGGGAGAAGGAAACACTGTGAAACAATAAGCCTATTGTGCATTTAAAATCCATAATTTGTAGTGCTTTCACAGAAAGATTCACAAATGCCAGAAAAGCCAGAGCTGAATTCCCACTTTTTTTTCATTACTATGGTTGTGCTCCAGAAGTTAATTTTTTAGAGTCCCTGCATTAGCAAAGTGTAACTACCAGGTATGAAAACTTGTATACTTTTCTGTGGGTTTATATTCGAACACAGATCTTTATCAGCTGAGAGAGATTTTAAACCAGAAATTTTCACTGCCAAGCAAGCCCAATGCTTTTAGTAAAGCTAAATGAACATCAGTTGTACTATGAGAATTTAAATTGCAACATCATTATTTTCTAGCTTAAAAGGAAAGTGACTTTCCAAGCAAAAATGTTTGTTCTTCTGGAGTAAGCATGGACTTTGCTCCATTGGATTACACAAAACACTTGTTTTGTCAGTAATGTACATGGTTTATCACACCAATGTACCGCTGCAACAACAGGGACCATTACCAATTCTTGATTCCAAGGTTTGAAAAAAGACGTTTTTAAAGGCATAACTTTCTAAGCACACAAAAAATATTTATGAGTAAAATAAGAATGAAATAGATGATCAAGGCATACTTGTATAGTTGAAAGTAATCCTGTCTCCACATATTACTCAGAAAAAATCCCTATCATTCTTCTTGAAAGCCCAAGTCAATTGTGCTTTGATTTTATAGAGTAATAACTGGCCATGCTGTAGGAGGAACACTGCAGCAAAGCCAATGCATTATCTCAGAGGAGGAAGAAAAAGAACCCAAATCAGCCCAAAAGCTCTTCATAAAGCCACTTCTCATAAGTAAAGACCGAGTTCAGGTTCAAAACATACTTGTTTCAGTTTAGGAGGGACCAGAGGCTTGACGAGATACTATGGAGAATACTCCATAGGAGGGAAAACCATTTTCACATGCAAGGTGTTGTGTGTCAGATATAAAATCGTAAGCTCAGGGAAGTGAGCACATTTGCACATCAAAAAATTAAATGGTTAAAAACTTAAAGGATTAGTGGGGGACTAATTTCTTAAAAAATATTTTTTTAAAAGAAAAGGACATTCAATGCATGTCACCTTTTTAGCCCAGAGGCTTTACAGGAAAGTGTGAGCTTGGTGTGGTGATGCACAGGGATGTTTCTGCCAGTCTGCTCAGAGCTCCCTGCTTTCTGGCATCTCCAATTAAAGCTGATCACAGTTGTATGTGATTTTCGAGACTAATCAGACCTCCGTAATCGGCATTGAAAGCAACAAGAATTGGGTCAAATTTTGAGTCTTGTGCAGTTTCAAGCAGGCAAGTACAAAAGCTGAGGACAGATGCTGGAGTACCCGGAGCATCTGCTGCAGGTCACTGGTAAAGGGAGATCACACACCCTGTCAGCATTTGATGTGATTCAGTGTGACAGTCCTTAAGTAGTTATTCCCCAAGAAGAAAGACTGAAGATTAAGGCTGGTATGAAGTGATCTAATTGAAAGACAACTTCAAAAACCAAGAACGCTTAGGGAGGAGGCATGAGGAAGGAAGGGAAGAAGGGACTAACAGTCTGAGGATCTTCCCTACCCACTCTGGCTGCTGATTAGGAAATGCAGCAGTCTCCTGATATGTCCTTTGTTCCTATTACAAGAGATACAAAAGTAAGGCTGAATATAACCTGAATTATTGGAGAAGGTTTACCTTTCCTCAGTCTTCTGAAACCACCTTGTACTCTGCAGAAAGGATCTAGTCCTTGACAAGAATGGGTTCATGATGAACTGATCAGCAGAGAACTGAAAAATGTGACTGACATGTCCTTCGCTCTTCGCAAGCCCAGAAGAGTTGACTTTTTTGGTAGTTGGCATGTGGATGGGCAGAATGGTGTCACAGAAGGGGTGGGATTGCAGAGAAAAGCTGATGTCCTGTCTCTTGCACAGTTCTCTACTATTTGCTTCTTACCTGAGTGTTACTTTTGGCATACTAAGGTCATCTTACGTGAAAAAAGTGAGAGGAAGAAAGAGTGGAGAAAAAAGGCTCTAAAATTTAGTCGAAGATACTGAAAGGGAACATCAAACTGAGACAGGAAAATGGGACCCATGTCTGGGTATTAAAAACGATGATTCTGTTTTTACATAGTAAAATGAGGAGGAGCAACAAGCTGTTCAGTCCATTTGCCCTAATGCTTACAGTTTTCAGTTCACTATGAAACCATAATGAATGTTGCATAGAGTGTAGTTCTGCATCTGTGTTATACTGGTGTAGCAAATAAGTGTTATTAAAAAAATATCTCTTGCCAACTCCCTTCACATTACAGCGAGATTTGAGACAATTTGTTCCTTGATCTTTTTAGGTAATTTTCATTATCATTTGCTTGTAGGAAATGGGAATGAGGTCTGTTTATAACTCTTGACTTCAGGTGTTCCCAGCTGGTATCTGCTTGCAGGTGAGGTGAGGTTTTTTGAGCGCTGTTACCAGAGAGTGCTTTTATACAGTGAGCATTCCAAAGGCTGCTATAACCATTACTCCTGGAGTTATTCTTCTTTGGAATGGCATTTTTTTACCTAAGGCATAGTCACCTGTATAGTCCTCAAATAATAGTTTGCTAGATATATCATATGAGTTTTATGTGGGGAATGAATGGAGAATATGGAGTAGCCAGTGAGGGAAGTATGTCGTGTTGTGGCTTTTTTTACTAGTATTTACTCTCTTCAAATCCAAAATAAGATTAAAGATTAGCCAGATTTATAAACATCACCTGTTACGGAGACCACATGTGGAAATGTTAGCCCAGAATGTAACATATTGTTTGCAGTAGAAACTGTGTTATAACTATAATCATACCAGAAACTATGTTGTAACTATAATCACACAAGCATCTGTTTGCGTGACCACGTAATAAAGTTTTAAGTTAATTAGAAATAGGACTATCTATGCTGCTCCTTGGGCTTCTGATAAAAGCATTTTAGTGGAAGAGTTAAGCCACTTACGTGTCTGTTGAGAGGAAATGCTAAGGCTTATATATATAAAATTATTCAGGGTTTTCTGTTTCTAGAGACATTTAAAAAGTAACAAGAAACATGGCTTTTAAGAAAAAAAAAAAATCTGAAATATCTGAAATATCCTACACATATGCAAAGTGTCCATATCTCAGCGTATTTCACACTCCCTGAACATTTGGTAAGGCTGTTCATTAGAGAAGTCCTTGAAGGTTTTGAGGGCTATTTTGGGGCAATACACTGCATTTATCTTCCTAAAATGTTCACAACTTGCTTTCAAGTGTGTGCTAAAATGTTGAACATTAAGGACTCTTTGCATTATATAGTGTTATTTTCCTCTGTCAGATGATCAGAAATACTCAGCAGAGCACTTGGTTCTGTAGCCCTCAGAGGTGTGAGTTTTATTGCCACCGACAGAGAGCTTGGTTTGTCTTTATAGGTTATTGCCTTGCAGAAACGAAATAAGGAATATTTTGTTTGTTACATGGGATAAAATACTGGACCCTGACTTTGGAAGCAGTTTTAGGTCAGCCTGCAGACTTGTCCTAATAGCTTTTGGGGGAGTTAAGGGAAAAAAATTGAGCAGGATGAAATATTTAAGAGTTGAGTCACTTATTATGGAGTAGCTTATTGAAACATAAAGTGGTTAATGATCCCATTAAATCTCATTATGTCATTTCATGCTGTATCAAAGGAAGCAATTAAACAGAAAGGTAATTGCCCCAGGTTAACTCTTAAAAATTTTAAGTATTTAATAGCTGGATTACAGAAAGTTACATCTTTAGAATTTATATAGTATACACCAAACCTGCAGGTATCATGTACTTTATTTACATAATGCAGAATTCCACAAACCTGATTAATGTGATGGAGTTATAATCACATAATCTGATATTTACAAGACATTAATTGGAACATGGAGATACCTCAGTATAATTTATTATGTATCTACTTGCCCTTCTGTACTTATGGTTACTGGTACAGCATGTTTTGACACTCATTTGCAGTATTTAAATTATTCTCTTTTTTAAAAAACCTCTTAGAAGGTTTATTCATATATAAAAATGAATCATCAGTTTTGACATAAGTTTTTAGCAACATCTTATATTCATTCATTGAGAGTGTTTTATAGGGGAGCTGCACAGGGAACCCACTTGGCTGGGTTTTGGAGGAAGGATGTGCAGGAGGAGATGGGATGATAACCTTCTAGAAGTGTTATTGTCGTTCATCCAAAGAGGAGGTTTATTTAAGAGCACACTTCCCAAGTTTTTTGTGTGCTGGAAAAATGAAAAAAAATTATTTTCTCTGGTTGTTGGCACTATAAGCTCGTTACTTACAAAATATTTTATTTTGTGTATTCAAAGAGAATTAGTTAAAAAGTGGTACAGTACCTCTCCCCACTGTCTGACTTCAAAGCAAAACTGAAGCAAAACAAGGGATAAAGCAAAGACCAAGATAAGATGAGTCAAGAAGATTAAATGTGAGGCTTGTACTAATGGATGTAGGGTAGGAGCAAAATATCTTGATACATTTTGTTAATTTAGAGCAGCAAGATGGAATTGCTGTGCTTGCTGTAGTGTCAGGACCAGTTGCCAAATAGTAGCAAGAAAACTGCAGATGCTGAGGGGTCTCATATATGATGTTGGGAAATGCTGATGATATGGAAGTGACATTTATCTACAAATACCTATAGTGTGCAAGCATGGGGGACAAAGGAGTAATCGAGTGTTTTCCTGTAACTAGAAATAATAGCATAGAATTGAGGTATAGCAAAAGCAGGTTTCATGTCAAAAGAAAGACTCAAGACACATTCTCTTAGTGTGAGAATCTATTCTGCAAGAGGAGTAGAAGTTTTGTTGCAGTTGTTCAGAACTAGGACTGGATGATTAATTGTTTTTTTTTTAAAGAAGTATTTTGTTTCAAGTAGGATCCTTGATAGAGGCATGAGAGGAATGACTTAGTGTCTTCTCCACTGTTATTTTACTTTCAGACAACAACAATACAGACCACTCCAGTAGACTGAAAGCTCATTAAAATAAAAATAAAGCACCAAATATATGAACTTCATTGTTATTTTTCTTCCTGTTTAGTGAAAATGTTTTCTGATCCTCACATGTGATATGATAGAAATGTTGCGAACTCAGGATAAGTATTTAAGAAGTCTACAGTAGAAGGAGGTGCTGTGCTGAAGCTGTGACTGGATCTCTGCTTGTGCTCATAGAGTCTGGGCATAAAGAGGTTGGGTGTGCATCTTCTCACTCCAGGTGCAAGCAGGTGGCTCCCTCCACTGTTATCTGCAAGATGTGGATTTGTTGTGTTTATTTGGGAGGTGGAACCCAAGAATTAAAGAGAGATTTATCTTTTGGTTTTTTTTTTCCACTGGATGAAACGAACCAGAATTACAGGCTTTTATTAGCATCAGCCTCATGTTTGTATCTGTAGGAGTCTCTATTAAATCCTCACTGTCAGTTTTACCCAACTTGTTCATCATATAGTGGATGTACAATAAAGCTTACATCCTAGCTAAAGTGTTTCACTCTGGCATCTTCTGTGGGTAAAAATAATTTGGATTATATGAAAATCTTGGCTGTGTTGCAATCTCTTGCATCCTGGATTATTTTTAGACTCATATTCTCTGGTTTGTTTTTCTAGGATCCCCATGCTGAAGAGTTTGAAGACAAGGAATGGATGTTTGTCATAGAGAATGTAAGCTGGAATGTTGTTACAGTTTTTTAATACGTATAAGATTTAATAATTTAAAAAGATTAAAAGGTGTCCAGATGCTTAAAAAGTACTGAATAAAATTTGAGCAGCTGAGCCACAGTAAATCCTAGCTGTGCAGTAATGAAGGCTTATTAAAATACCTATTGTTATGATACAATTAAGATACAGGAGAGGGGAGTGCTATACTACACTGCTTAAATTCCTTCCCTGTAAGCATCAGTCTGCCTTGCATTAGTTTGCTGTGAGCAATGGAGTAAACAAGTTAGAGCTGGGTTATGACTCACTTTTATGGGCTGTGACACATTATTTGTATATGAGCAGGGCAGTGAACAAGTCAGAGCTGGGTTATGACATCTGTACGTCCCAAATGGCAGCGCACCCTTCTGGGGTTGAATGCCACTCTCTAGGGAAGAGCAGAGGTTCATTGCTTGCCTTTGATGGGTGAGTAATTTGGGGCAGGATGGAAAGGTGGGACCAGCCATGGTCACGCAGTGAGGAGTGTGAGTCATGAGGTGCTCCCTGGGATCCAGTCTCGCCCTCTGCATGTCCTGTGCACTGAGTGAAAACCCAAAAGCTGCTCCTGTGAGTCTCCGACTCCTCCAAGTCAGGAGCTCCCAGAACTTTGTGGAGAGCCGAGTTCCTGAGGGCTGTACAAACAACGGGCTTTGCCAAACTGCAGTGCTTGACATTGCATAGAGCAAGTGCTCCATGAAGTACTTTTTTCCTTTCCCTTCTCTGTGCTGGGCAGCAGCTTCCGCTCTGGGGCTGCCTGGGCCGAAAAAAGGGGAAGCTGCTTTACTTGGAGTTTTCTTGAAAAAGAAACTTCATCTTCAAATATATTTTAAAGGATTGTGGTATCAAGACAGTGTGTTTATTGCTCATTAATGTAGTTTCATTATGGACTGTTTCTCAGTAACAGGATTTAAATTTTATGTTGTTTTTAAACAAAAAAGAAATTACTCTTCTACCAAGTAGTACCACATAGCACTTGAAGTATGAGGAAGCAATGGATTTTGCTTGATATCTTTTTTTACCTAAAGATGCTTCTTTTTTTTGTCAATATTGGAAAATGATTTGAATATCTAAAGCTAAGGTTTATTCTTATCACCAGTAACTGAAAATTTAAAAAGACTGAAAGCAAAGTGCTTTATTTATACTTGTGTTTTAAATGTCAAGTTTCTATTTTCACTTATGACACTTGTTAACACAAAACACGGTTTAGTTACTGTTTCCTGGAGTTTCCTTTTCTTTCTCACGTAGTTTATTTTAATCGGGGAAGTCTCCATCCACAATTGTCACCGTTCAAGTAGCTCTGGATAAAACAATGTCAGTGTATTTCTCAGCCAGCCCCTCTGGGTATAGCTGGATTTCCTTTGACGTTGCAGATGAATTTTTTGCAGGATTTTATTTGGGGCATGTAGACTGACTTTGTGTCCTGCTTTCTTTACATGTCAGTGTATTCCATGTAGAGGGAGCAGCAGTGCATCTGCAGCCTGCTGTTTTTGCTCTCTGCCTCACACCTTCGCTGAGCTGTGCAAGGCAGTCTTTTGTTATGTGGGAACTTCTTTACAACCTCAGTTGTGCTGTTAGTTCATCTCACAAGAACTGCCAAATAGTCACTGGTAGGTAGATGTTTATTCTTTGATTGGAGGATATAGAAATAGTATCCTCAGAATAATTAATTTAATAAATAATTTTACCGCAAAAGTTATTGAGAGCTAAAGAAACTATAAAACTGGCTGCTTTCAATCGCCTTTCTCCCTTTTTTTTTTTTTTTAAATGCTGGGAGAGATGGAGAAACTCTTTTCCCAGGGTAACAGCTCCACTTAGTGGTGGATGAAAACATGTTCATCGGTTCGAGCAAGTGACAAGTGATCCAATGGCTGGCTGATATGCCAGAGCATGGAACGCCTGCCCGTTAGAAGTAGGGGAGCCAGAGAGGCAGGAGGTTGATCTCTTCACGCCTTAAATTATAGGCATTTACCCTCTTCGGGCCTACAGTATGATTTGCCTGGTTTTACAACAATGTATTTATCATCAACCTGACACGACCAGGTCACCTTTGGGAAGCACAGGGACATTTACAGTCCTTTGAGACCTTTTTGTTTTTGTCCGAGGATGTTCTCTGCCCTGAGAGGCTGCAGGGTTTCTCTTCCTCTTTGGTCAGCAACACTCAGAACACAAAATACTGAAGTCTGAAGAGCTTATGGATGTCCTTTAATTGTGAAGCTGGCTGAATTCTGCTATAAATTTTGAGATTTTTTAAAAATTCGTAATAAAAGTCAATCTCCGAAATAATTTTGTAGTGCTTCAGTATGGCTGAGCAAAGACCAGATAAAAGAGATATTCAACTGCAGTTTGATGCAAATGCTGGCAGATACTACCAAGTTCCAAACAAGTTTATTCTGCACTTTCAGAGGGATTTTTAAGTCCTGATGAGGTGATCTGTGTAAGAAAGCCATGCTGTAAATGAAAATGAAATAAGATACTTGGTTTTTGTGGTTATTTTCTTGTTTGGGGTATATGTACATTACTTCATGATGCATTACCTTGATTATTGTAGATTTTTTTCTAGCTCTATTTTATTGCCCTAGTCACTCTGTATTTGTATTCTAGCAGATGAACTTTGTCATCTACTGTATGTATAATCCACAAATAGTTTGATTGTAGAGCAGTTTCTTACTGTTTAAATCTTGGTATTCATTTTCCATCAGCCTTTTCCATGTCTTTATCTCCTTCACAGCTGTGTTCTTTGTATATTTACTGATAACTTTCTCACCTCTAATTTCATCTCTAACCACACTGTGTAATTGATCGTCTGCTTTTACTTCATGAGGCAGTTCTTGGAATTCTCTTGGTGTTTGTTCTACTGAACAATAACATTGTATGTTCAGGTTAGCTGTTGCAAGTAGGAGAGCAAGAAATTCATAACTAAGAATAAGATTTGCCCATGTGTAGAGTGGTAATAGGCTTTGAAAACCTTACAGACTGGTGTTAGTTTATTTTGGCTATTCCATTTAGAGAACAAGGACTAGTTGCCTTCCATTTTATAAACCCCTTGCTCTAGTAAGTGATTTCTCTTTCTCATTGCTTCTGCGGGTAACTTGAATATATGCTCTTTCCACACCTGGTTCCTTTCACTGTCTGAGCTCATCGAGTATCCTCTCAGAGGTGCCAGGAGGGAGGGCAGTTTTAGTCAACTTGAAACAAAGACTGCACCTCTAAGAAGAGTTTAGCTGACCTGAAATTTGGGCTGTGTTTCTTGGTTTCTGCAGATTGTTTTGCTAATGGAATGAGAAAGGGATAGGAGGGAAGAGAGGAGGTTTAAATTGGTCCAAAGATGTGGAAGCTTTCACTGGCTCTATGTACAAGAGCTTTGTCTCAAATAAAGGTATCTGAAGTGATGAAAAAACATCATTTTGCTTCCTAGCATGTTCAAAGCATGGGAAAGTACATCAGAACATCCACTGAAGACAAGCCATAATGTTAACTTGTTTGCTGGCAGTTTTGTAGACAGTTACTTCCTACATTCTTAATGAAGCGGAAAGATTCATGGGATGTTTTCAGACTTGAAAATGCACAGACTATGAAACAAGTTTTCCAGCTTTTTGTCAAAAATATTTTTCTGTCAAAAATATTTTTGAGCCCATGTTTGTGTTTCTAACAGCTAATAAATGGCATACTAATATATTCCAAAGTTCATAGTAGGCTTCTCCATCTTCCCACCTGTGCCTATATTTCTCTTTGTCCATAGGTCATTCCCAGGGCTCAGGGCTGTGGTGAGCAAGCCCTGTCCAGTAGGAAATTCCACTGACAATAATTGCTGTTATTCCTGACATGAACTGTAGTCTTCTTTTTATGTGGCAGGACTATTAAAACTTGGTCTTTGCTAATTCCAGACCTATTGATTTGGCAGATGAATGGAGAAAAATGCCCCACTTGTTGAAGCTTTGCTTATAGATTCCTGTAAATTGGGGCTGGAGGCAGCCTCACCTGTCTTTTACTGTTGCCTCAAGGCAGCATAATTCCAGACAAACGCTTGCTTAAACAGTTTTAAAAAAAAATTTAGGGTGGGCTCTCTGCAGCATTGCCAGTCAGCCTCTTCCAGTGCTCCGCTGTCCTTGTTGGGAACTATTCTGGCCCAGATCTTTGTTGCTACACTTTAAGGCTGCTCTTCATTTTCTTAGCAATTACAGCTCTGGAGAACAGAGTCTGCTCTCCGTGTGGCTGGAGGCTCCCTCCTTCTCACCTCTGACTAATCGACCCCAATAGTGTGACAGTGTTTACATGTGGGATTTCACTTCCCATGATTGCATTAGCAGATCATGAGCATTCTCTTTCCACGGATTCATTTAAGTGAGTGAGTGCTCGGTGTCCTGCTCTGCTCCTGCTGCCCATGGCTTTCAGGGACTAGCAGTGTCCAGCTCTGCTTGCACTCTGTCACCTGCCTGGGGAAGCATTCCAGGCAGAATTTCCAAGCTGTTCTTGTATTGAGATCTAGGAAACTGGACTGACTTCTGCATCTGTCCTTTCTAGAGAGTCTTTGAAAAAGCTTTGATGCCTTTTTAGTCATTGTTTTCTAATGATGCCTTTTTGAGTATGCCCACTGAAACTTCTGGAATGAGAGAAAAAAGGAGTCTAGAGTTTGCTGTTCATGCTGGTCTTCAGGGAAGAGTTACCAAGAACAACAAGTTTAAGTTGAAAAAATGAGGTCTGACTTTTCCTTCCGTCTGTCGTTCTTGTGTAACTTAGGGAACCCTAACCTAGAAAGAGTTCTGAATTGGCTTCCACTCAAATATCAGCAAAGCCTCAAAATGAAAGAAACATTAAAAAATGTTACAGAACATTTGACATAATCCAGCTTCATTTTATTGGTACTTGTGTGTTCTTTTGTGGTTGTTATCCCCCAGTCCACCCTTCCCCCCGTTGCCTCTGAAATTCTGGATCATGGTTGCTTATGATGATTTCTTATTTTGAATGCCCTGGAGCATGTTTTATCACTCACAGGTTTGAGGAGATTATTTCTGTCTCTTAAAATGCCTGGCATGACACCACAAATAAAGATGATAAATAAGGTGAAAGTAATGAGAAAGAAGGGGCGGGTGGTGGGACATAGAAATGAATTTGTTTCTAGTCTTAAAGGAGACCAGTTTTAAATGTGGTGCAATAGAAGGATGTATTAGCAAAAAGTTAAGTTTTCATCAGATACAGCTCTGAATATGTTATTTTCCAGATGAAGCTTTTTGAGAATTAACTCATTTGAATAGGAACAGTAATTAGCCCAGAATTTTGGTAAAATCATACTTTTTTACTGGGTGGTTGAATATCTTTTACTACAGTACTGCTGCAACGCTAACTCTGCAAGAGCAAGTTTTGCTTTACATCCCAATGAAAGCCCAAGTCTAATCTTCCCACCTGTTTCTGGAAATAGATGTTGGGAAGCAAATGCCAGCATAGCATAAGGAATTGAAATTCTGAGTACTGCTGATGCCGTTTGCTGGGAGAACCTGGGGGAAAAGACTGACATAGGAACAGGATGATTCCTTACTTGCTGATCAGTTGCTATCCCAGAATTTATTACAAAATCTTGGCCATCTCTTGTAGTGCTTCTTTGCAGCATGTGGGAGCTTAAGTTTAAATTGGCTATTTCCTTTATTTAAGAAAAAGTAGTAAAAGCCTCTCTATCCATTTGTTTTGTATTTTTTGCTTGAAGTAATTTTTTGCTTAAAATAATAATTGATCAGGTTAGCTTTTTCTGAATTAAATGTCTGCATTTAATATATTTAGAACAGCTCACAGTTCAGACATGCTTTCCTGGTCCTTTAATTCCCCTGTCATATTCTGCTGTGTGTGATTATGTGAACTGTGACTGACTGCCTGTGTAAATTAGGCTGAGTATTCTGGTCTAGATATAGCTAGGAATTAAATGCTGCTTTGTCAGCTGTCTCACTCTTGTTCTGCTTTAAATGTAATAGAGATTCAGAAAACCTGTTTTACTTTTAGTTTTTGCTTACATTAAATATTTAGCACTTTGTTCTAGTTGAGAAATCTCCGAGATTAGGCCTTTGGAGCAAAACTTGCAGAAATTGTTGTCTTGATTGGCTGCCTCTGGCTATAAAGGAACCAGGGTAGGAAATCTTCCTTGGAGGTCTGATCCTGAGCTTTTCCAGTAGTACATTGTTGTTCCTTCTGTGCTCCATGATGGCCTTTCTGGGCAATTTTAACTTAAAGGGGAAATATGATCAGGGGCAGGGTCCTGTCTCCGGAAAGGAGCAGGAGAGAGAGGCTTCTGCACAGAGTGTGTCACCCTGGTTTGGGGTGTCTGAGAGTGGGTGACTCTCCTGTGTGTCCACACTGACCCTACGGGAGTCCCTTGGATTCGGCATCTTCTCTGAAAAGTACGGAAGATAATGGAGGTGGATTACACGCTTGAGTTCTGCTGGAGAAATTTTACACCAAACGCTGTAGGACAAGTAAATTACCACCTGTATATAGGGCAACTGTTACACGAGGAAGGTGTGAAAGACTGTGGGTGTTTTCCCCTCTGTGTGGCCCAGCACAAAGGGGAGGCAACAGCAGCCCTGGTTCCAGGTAGGCGTTGTGAGGGCAAGAGCTCCATAAACTTTTCTGAACAGCACTGTCAATTAATTGCTCTTTTGATCTGCAGCCACTCCTGTATCTCCAGGCAAATCCTGTTAGTGTTCACTCAGGACATACAACTTAGTGTCTCCAATGTAATTTTCCTTCTGACCAAAACAAGACTGTGCCCAGATCACCTGGAATTAGGGCCATTGTGAATCCTTTCTGTCATTAATACGTAATAACCTATTAAAGCAGAGCTGAGAGATGACAGAAATCTTATTTAAATCAGAATTTTAGAGAAATTGTTAAAAAAACTTCTAATATCTAATTAACTTTTTACACTTTTAATAGCTTTTTTTTATCCTGAATGAGTGTGAAATGTGAGTCCATCCAACTCTTCTCTATTGTGTTTTTTCAAAAATAGTTATGAAAATTTTCTTTTGTTATTTGATCTTCATCTCCTAAATGAAATGCAGTGCCCAAACTGTCCTTTAAATAGTGTTATTTCTGATGCTGTGTTAATAGCTGCACTAAGTGCATCTATATAAAATATAATTTGGCAGATGCTACAGCAATTTTGAAAACTATATTACAGCATTTTGGCTTAATATTTTCTGGTGAAGGAGACATCTCATTTTCTGGTATTTATACTACAGTCGCATGGGAGGGTCTTGCAAGTGGCAGCTGGAAAGAGAAGGCCCCTGGGCTTTGGGCAGAGCATCCTGGGTGTGAGGCTCTGGCTTTGTAGCTCACAAAGTGTGGTACACTAACATACATGGCAACATTTAATTTATACAGTTATTATTGATTCACAGCAGTAAAGTACAACTGTTTTCTAAATTGCTTAGAACCATTTTGTTTGGGTTTTTGAGGGGAGGTTATTTTCTGCTAGAAGAATCTGTCTCCTATAGCTGAGTTGTACAAGGCAGCTGATTGGAGTTGCTATCAGTAGTGTCCTTTGCCAGCTGGAGGGGGGAAGCTGATAAACAAGGCAGACAGCTTTGGAAACAAACCTCTAATACTACATTAGGCATGTTTAAAACCAGCAGTGTGTTTCAGCCCACTCTTAGCATATGTTTATTCATAGAAAATCAGCAGTAAAATACACTTACCAGTGCATGCAAGAGCCGGAGTCTGCATGAGGTCGTTTCTCTTTCAGACATCAAATACATGAGAGTGTCTTGGTAATTGTTTTACAGTGGGGTTCTAATCATACTCCAGGCATAAGCTGAGCCAAGCAACTTGCCTTTTAATAGAAAAGTATTTGCTTTTAAGCTTGTTCAGCTTGCCACATTTTTTCTGGTTTTATGTGTCTGGGTGTGTTTTTACATCTCCATACAGTCACAGCTGTGTGTTTGCTCCTGATGCGGTTCAGAATATCATTATGTAAAATACCACTGTCTGGGGCAGCATTATGATGGATAAATTTCATTTTTGACCTGGTAGCTGTACGGTGTTAAAACAGCAGCATACACTGCTGCCATGTAGTACAAAATATTCAGTGTGGAAAATGGAAAAAATGGCAATGCATTTAATGTAAAATATTTTTGACGTAAGTCACCTTCAAAGGCAGATAATCTGAGAGTCAAATTGAATATTTTGGTTGATTTGAGATAATACCTTGCAATTGCATGTGCTCATGGTACAGAAATATGTGTCAAAACAAGAATTAAAATATCCATTATTGTGTAAAATGTAGCTTTGCATTAAGTAACTGGATAAGATTGTACATGCAAGCAGTTGTAATTTAACTGAGAGCATATTATTTAAAAATAGTGGCCACCAGCAGAACTATAGCCAGCTGACAGGAAAATAAGAGTTCCAGCCTCCTGAAAACCCTTGTTATTAGGAAAACCATCTGGTAGTGTAATAGCTCTGAGTGTTATTTCTTTCAGCCTCTTATCTTTGGTTGTTAGCTGCCTTCATAGTGTTTAATATAATAGAAATTAATTGACCTCCATAACTTAATTGATGCCATTTAATTCATTTCCCTCCCAGCATATTCTTCATTCTGAATTGATGCTACACCATCATATTGTGTTTTTCATGTGAAGTTTCACTTTTCTCATTGTTTCGCATTATCAATAGCTGAGCCAAATTGCTTCTTGAATCTTGACAGGCAGTAGAAACAAACTTTGTCTGGTTTAGCTTAGGTGTGGTGGCAACCTGAGTCTTGGCTGGAAAGATTACCTGAATAAAATGATATTGAATAAGGTGCTGTAAAGTATTTTCTGTATAAATACTTTTATATTTTCTGTTAAAGTATTTGCTGCTATCAGTATTTTCTGTTTCCACATACTAGCATAAATACAAGATTAAACTGAATTTTTGCTGAACTTATGACGCATACAGAGTTGCATCCCTGAACTCAAAGGTTGCTGTTCTGAGCATAGTGGGCTATATATCTTGGTTCTGGCCGGGACAGGGTTAATTTTTGCAGTCTGGAAGGGGAGCATAGGAGGATGATTTTCCCTAGCTTCTCACTCCTTTTTCCTTCTTCAGGCCTGTTACAACAGCTTTTGAGAATTTTGAATTTCCCTTGGATGCTAAGGAAAGCATTTTCGTGTTGCTATGTCTGCTATGACTCTTCAGTGCAGTCCATACCTGCTTAGAGTCAGGACAGACACTTCTGGGAAGGTTATTCAAAGATCTGCCCCAAGGCTGGATAGTCATGAGTGGCATGGAATGTGGGAGAAAGTGGGCCAGTATTTGGGGAGATTCTCTGCTCTGTTGGTTTGGAAGTTCAGCCCTGAACAACTATAGGACCCTGGTAAAGTGACAGAATATTTGCAAGGGGAATGCTGTGGCAACTCCAGAGAGGAGCAACTTATTGCAGTGTGCTGGGTCCTGGCTGCTCTTCGCAGTTCAATACTGGACAGCACTCTCAGGGGCAGGAGGAGGAGGAAATTAGACCTACAGGCACTGTGGCCCCTCAAACTGAGCTGAACCAGAGGGACATTTGGTAGCAGTTGGTCCCGTACAGGAGGAGAAATCCAAGACAAAATCAGTTTGCATACTGAGGGATGAAGAGGAAGCAGGGCCCTCACAGCAGGAGGAAGAGGCAGGGCCACAGATAATCACCTGACCTCTGTCCCACACTGAGCTGTGAGATTAAGATTTCAGCTGCCAGTCTGGTGAACCCCTGGTGACCTGGCTGCTCCAGAGCTGGGATATCATGGCCCATGGTATGGAAGCCAAGCACCTGGGATCCCTGTCCCGGGATGTGGGCATTCACAAAGAGATAAGGAAGAGGACAGAAACTCTGAGTCTCTGGAGGTAACTCCTGCCAAGTGTGAGGGAAAGGTCTTCTCCCAAGGATGATGTAGTAGTGCACACAAGCAGGTGGAATGCCACGGAGGAAGGTGTCTGGTACCTAAGACAATCGGCTGTGCTGGAGCTAATCTATAGGGGTTTAAATTGCAAGAGTCCCCTGTAGATCCAGATGAGGTCCAGTGGACATAATCCATGTGGTGGAAATTTGTATGGAGTGTGCCTTTGTCATGCGCCAACTCACTGGCATTGATGCCAATGAAAGGAGAACAAACAGTGCTTCAGGTGACTGCCTGACTCCAGCAATATGGAAACCATCTCTTTGCCTCCCTAACAACTTGTGTCTTGGCTGTGGAAAGACCATCCAAGACTGTGAACAGACTGGAAAGACTTGAGCAAGTTAGAGAGGAAACATTGCATGTCCCCCAGTACAGACCAGAGTCTCTGCTACGGGAAGCAAGCACCCCCCTGCTCGAGAGAGAGTGTTCACGCCACGAGGTACCATGGGGTTTTACCTGCCTGATCACAGAGAGGACAGGAGGAAGTGGGATGGAAAACCCACCTCTGCCCTGGCAGCATGGGTATGTGAGTTGAGAGGAAAAAACCACCACAGGAAATTCTTCAAGGATAAATGCTGCTCCAGTTTCCAGTGGGCAAGTCCTCAGGGAGGCAGGGAGGGAGTGGTGCATGGTTTGGAGAGTCTCAGTGGAAGCACTAAATTGGGGAGAACCATTCCTAAACCACGGCACTATACTTCAGCAATGTTTCTAACATTTGCCAGTGGCCTGAAAAATAACATATACATATATATATACCAAGCATGATTCATGTAAAGCCTGAAGATGGTACAGTTGTGTGTTACATTGCACTGTTAAATAGCAGTATTTCTGCTTCTGGAGGGTTTTCTGTAGGCTAGAACTGAGAACAGACCAACCTGCCCTTCCTGGCAGTGTGGCAGAATGGCAGACTGAGCAGGATGGATGCCAGGTTTTCCAAGTTTGTTTTAATACCGTGTGCAATGTAGCCTGAGATAGGAAACAGCTGTGTCTGACTCTGAGGACTTCACCTGCTAAAAATAAATACACTTATTAGTTTTCAGAGATTTTCTTTAAAGACTCCGTTTTTATATATAGTTTTAGTGATTTATACTATAAGAGTATTCTGCTCAGCAAGGGCTAAGATTAAAGAAACTCTTCAAGCTTTGCTCCCTAAAGCAAATCAACTCCATGAAACAGTCTCCAGTCACAGGAAGGCACAGCACAAAATTCAAAGAACACATACAGTATTTACCAAACCAGAAGCGATGTTGAAAATTTTGTGAAGAATTGTGTCTCCTATTTTTATCTGTAAAGTAGATCCGTGAAATGAAAATTAATTATATTTCCTTTTTTTTTTTCCTGTTGAGGAGTGAGAAGTTATTTGGAATGTGAGATTTGGTAGTGCTTTCCACATTTGAGTGCTAAATAAATTCAGAAAAGACTACAAAAAGAACATAGAAATCAACTACCATCAGAAAATGAGAAGTCCAAGAGGCAAGACATGGCTAATAACAATGGCAAGGGGAGGCTAAGGGCGACTGGATGGTCAGGCACTGCGGGCAGCAGGGAGAACGTGGCTTTTCAGCTTTTTATACTTTGAAGCCAAACCCTTTCAGAAATGAAGAGAATTGTGTCTGTCTTCATCAATTACATTCAAATCATATTTTCTTGGTATTTTCGTTGCGACTGCAAGATGGAAGGTGTTATTCTAAGTGACAGCTGAATTGCTGGAGGTCATGCTGTAGATGAACATGATCTGGGAAGACACATCTGGGTAATCTTTAGTCTCATCTCTACCATGCAAAACTTTTCTGTGTCCCATGGCATATGCAAAGCTTTTTTCCTATAGTAGCAAAATAGCCACAATGTTTAAAAAGACATCATTATTTTTTATTGGGAAAAAAATCTGTCTTGGTGCACTGAAAAGTGAGAAGAAGGAAGTCGAGGGAGGTAATTCTGCCCCTCTGCTCAGTCCTGGAGAGGCCTCATCTGGAGAGCTGTGTCCACTTATGGGCCCCTCTGTACAAGAGAGATGTGGAGCTCCTTGAGTGAATCCACAGGAGGGCTATGGAAATGATGCTGGGACTGGAACACCTCAGTTATGAGGGAGACTGAGGGAACTGGGCCTGTTTAGGCTGCAGAAGTCTGTGAGGGGTTCTTATCAATGGTGTATCAGTATGCGAAGGAGGGTGTCAAGAGGATGGAGCCAGGCTCCTCTTGGTGGTGTCAAGCAATAGGATAAGAGGCAACAAGCAGACACTGGAACAAAGGAAGCCCTACCTGAACATGAGGAGGAAAAACTTTACTGTGATGGTGACTGAGCACTAGAACGGTTGCCCAGAGATGTGGTGGAGTCTCCCTGACTGCAGATGGACATCCATCTGGACAACATCCTAAATTACATGCTCTAGGGGACCCTGCTTGAACAGGGAGGTTGGACTAGATGATCCCAACTATGGTCTCTTGTCCATTTGGTGGATCTGTGTGATTCTTTGAAAGTGGGTTTTGCTTTGTTTTTGGTTGGCTGTTTTTCTACCTGTCAGGCAAAGCAAGTTGCAGTAACAGGCTGTGGTTTAGAGCTGATGGTATGTGGCGATACAGTGTCTATATGGAAAGGCCAGTTGTGTGGGTGGGATTGAATACTTGTGCTGAAGAATGATCTGTCAGGGCATGGTTGCTTCAAATCACTGAGTCATTCTGAAGATACTTGTCACTATCACTGCAAGGAAGAGCTTTCACATTGTCTTCAAATTCAGTATGAGTACAGATAAACAATCTTTAACTCAGTTTGATTTGAAACTGGGTATGGTGGCACAAGAAACTGTGTTTATTTTCCCCATCTTCTTGTGAAACTCCCACCCTGCAACGCACTTCTTGTCTCGCTGCTAGCTGGGAGGCTTTTGAGTGGTTATTAAGGCTGGTCTCTATTGGTGCACAGTGATGGCAGAAACAGTTCTGGAGCCTGCTCATCCAGAACGGTGAGAAACAGGAACATCTTCTGCGTGGTGGTGCCATCTATTAGGCTGCATCCTAGACTTTTAAAGGAGGGAAACTAAATGGTGTGAGACCACCATCTCTTAGCATCTGGATTTCCCCAAAAGCTTTAAATCATGGCAGAGTTTAATTCACCCTGAACAGTGTGTCCTGGTGAAAGGCCTTGCAGAACACTACCTTTGCATAGTGCTGGCAGTGTGCTACAACCACTTGATGGCAGCCTTTGATTTGGTACATGCCTCATTAGCTGGAGCACAGTGCAGTGTGGCTGTAGTATTTGTAATGGAATAACACGTAAGGACTAAAGACTGCAAGGTATCTGGTTAATGTAGAGATGAAATGAATGAAACAGCAAGGCTAAGCTTTCCTGACCCTTCATGAGAGAATAGATGAAAAAAGGAAGAATGAGGTATTGTGCCGAAGGGAGATGATGAAATTCAAGATCCACACACATAATCTCTGGCTCAGCCTCTGAAATGTTAATCCCTGGCTAGAATTATTTGAGCTGTAGATTGCAATTTATCATCAAAATGGCACTGTGTCAAACAATACTTCTTGTATGCGTGATGTTTAGAACTATCCAATTTTAATATAAAATGGTTCACAGAGCACTGTCTAACATTTAAGTAGCAACTCGTTAAGCTCAGGATATTTTTGCTTATTTATGTAGACTTCTGGTAATCATGTAGACTTCTATTCCATAGATCACTCTTCGGGTCTTTTAGCCATGGAGTATGTTTGAGGGAATGACCTGTTTTGATCAGAGCAGTGACAGGTGATGGGGCTACTTGATAGTAATTCTAACACAAAGTGGCCAGGATGTTTTTTTTTGAGGTGCTTAGTTAATTCTTACAGTGAAGAAATCTGCCAAAAATTTGTCGATGGCTTAAAAATCCCCAAGATTTAAGAATAATGTTTTGCTGGGTTGTGCAAACAATTATTTTGAGGTTACAAAAAATATTTTCTCATTATGTTTTACAAGCTGGAATGCCCATCAGGTTTTTCTTTACTTGCTTTTAAAGTATGCCAGTAGAGGGAGTAGAAAAATTATCATCCAGTTACGATAAAATATTCAGCACTAAAATTCAGCCCTTTCTCCTTTAGAAATCTTAGTTTTCGTACTGTAGGCTGTTACTGAAAGTAAAAGAAGATAAGCAGAGTTCAGATAGATACTGAAATGTAATGCCATGTCAAAAAGCATAATTATTAGAGAAGAATGTTTAAATCCAAATATATATTTAGAAATATGGATTGTAATAGCAATTTCCCCCCCCAAAACTTACGGTTTGTTGGAAATTCACAAAGCGATTTTATTGTTACACCAGACCCCAACATGTTTTAGTGCATGCTAATTAATTCATTTCTCTGCATTTATTTTGAAAAGTGGTCTCTATATAAATGTGTAATTAAATTCTGTAAGGCTTCTGCAAGCAGCTTAAAACCGGAGGGGGGGAAGAATTGTTCCATGTCTCACATTTTTTTTGCTTGAAAAAGGTGAGAGACTGAATGAGAAGGGAGGAAGTGGTGTGTGAATCATGCCAACCTGGCAAATTTGTAATTCTTCTGTGGAAGTTGTTTCAGAAAGTGCTAAGATTTGAAGCGGAAACTATTTGGGATCTTCACATGTTTAAAAAAATCTGTTTCTGTGTGATAGTAATTAAAATCTCCTCTAAAAATATCCCAGTATCAACAAGAGATTTTGCAAGTCTCTGGTGTGTTTGGTTAGCAGGTATATGCCTGGTGTTCTGGGATTGCAGGCCTGACTGAGCAGTCGTGATGGCTGTGAAGTGATCTATGAAGGAGACATTTGTCTTGGAGTGGGACCTTTTGTGTTAATCCTTCCAACCTTTATATCCGAGCATTTCGGGATGATATTTAGTCAACGAATAACTTGTATTGTGCACTTGTGATCCCTCTCCATAAGAAATGCGTGACTGTGTGGAATAAGTATCAGTCTTAGATAAGAATTATTATTTCATTTTTTATTTTTCCTGCACTGTGGCCATTTTTCCTCAGAGGCTGGTGCTTTAGTAGCACATATTGGTTTTAGATTGGGATTTATAAATGGGTACTCAGGAGATGGATGTGACTACACTGACTGTAGGTGTTTATTTGTGCATGCAGTTGTTTCCTGTACACCCAAGATAAACATGTTATCAGAGTATTTCTGAGCACAGATATTCACATCTTAAAATTACACATACCAGTGAAGCTTCACTGCTGTCTGCACAGCCCAGACACAGTAGGCACAGAGTATATAAACACAGTCACTGGAGTTTTGCTGCTTTAGAAAAGGTATTTTTCTCCTCTGGCTGCCTTTTGCATGTCTCTGTGGTGTGAGTTGCTACATAAGATTGCTGGTTTTGGCTTTTGCTGCTGCATCAGCCTTGGTATTTTAGCTGTTCGGGCTTGCACTCACTGCCTTGCTGATGTTGTGCCTCCGTGTGAGTTCTGTGAGTTACAAGGAGAACAGTCATGCTTTCAGAAATGGGCACGGGACAACATTGCACAAAGGCATATTTTGTGCTGCAGCATCTATTTTTATTAGATGGTTAAAGTTTTTGCAACTTAAAACCAGTCATCCCTTAGTTGAGTCTATGGTTTTGGGTTTCTTTTAGTTAAAAATATGTTCAAAACTTTACATCTTTACTAGAATCCAGAAAGCCGTGCTTCATTCTTTCACACGTCTGTGAAAGATGAGACTTGTGTTTGATAAATGGGAAGTTCAAATTTGGTTTGGTAGTGGCCTTTATACCAGGTATTCTGACCCCTAAATTTCCTATGACTTTTAGGATCAGATTTGATTAATTTAAGTAACACTGAGCTATTTAAATGTTTAAACTTCCTTTACATTCAAGATGCCTGATTAAAATTCTTGTGTCCCGTTTTGCAGCATGGTGCTAATTAAACATAAAATCTGTCTTTAAACTAGAAATTGTAGAGAAGCAAGTCACAACAAATCTTGATAGTGTTTTGTGTTCTGGCTGGAAATGGTATGAAGAACAACTTTTAGATTTTTCTGGGATGTGTACATGGATTTCACTGTCAGGGTTTAAAAATTATTTTCATCTAGAAAAGATTTCAAATTGCTGTACATAAAAGGAACAAAAGAGTTTTTTAACTTCTTGGCTCCAAATCTTTTTCCAAGTAATTCTTCTGTATTTTAGAGCTGCAGATACCAGGAAAGAAAATAAATCCACATTTATGTACAGTGCCTATGGATTTTTTTACGGAAGCAAAGCTAATGGCCGTCAAAAAAAAACTTCTTTCTGAGCTTACTGTGATGTCTGGCTTCTATATTTATTTATAAGGAGTGTACTAAAAATAAATAGTGATAATCAGTCTCTGTTATGATTTTAACTCAAAGTTCATCTTTCAAGGAACCCCAGATTTAGGTGCCTGAGCAAATTTTGACTGGATAGCATCAAACCTGAACAGATTTTTGTTGTACATGTTGTGAGCTTCTGCATTCCTGAGCTAATTGGATGTAAAGTGTCACGTAGAATTGTAGTATCTGTTGGTGAACCTGGGCAGACAATAATAATTACTAGGTTGAAGCTTGTTTTCTGTTAAAGCCCAACAGTATACCCTAGTTTTTGTTTAGGATAGGTCTGGTTTAATGCTAGTTTACAATTATTACTCACAGGGCATTATCATTTCAGATCTGTGCATCTACTTTTAAGGTATGCCAATTGCTGTAATTAATTAAAGTGCTGCAGATGCTGCTGGTTAAGCCAATTTAAAGAACAGAGCGTGAATTTCCAGTTATGTGAGCTAGATAATGATAATGCCTTAACGTGGCAGTCGCTCCTGTGAGCCAATTACTGCTCAGATAGCTGAAGCAGGGCTGTGGTTCACTCTCTGCCTCCGTCCATTCCGAGAAGACACGTCTCCTTTTTATGCCTTTTGCTGCTGAGTAATCTCAGTTTTCCTCCCTGGTTGTGGGGTGGTCCGACTGACAGCTTTTACTCTTAATAAGCTTAGAGGTAATAATCCCAGTCCTGTAGGTCACATGTACAATATGCCTTTTAGTTTCATTTTTTTCCTGCTCTAGTTTTGCCAAAACATCAGGCTCCCTGTAATATTATACGAGTGCTGTTGCTGACTACCTGGGACTGAAGCACTACTTTCTGATAATTGATTAATGCATATGTCTCATAAGTGCTTCTACGTAACAATAATTACGAGATTAGGTCTGCTTATATTTGTGGGTTTTTTTAGTTTTGTCTTTTTATTTGCTTTTATTGTGGAATAATTTAAAGAATGGATGGATCAAATATTAAGTTAATTAGATTTTTTTCAAATTCATAAGTTATGTTAACTTCACAGCCAAGAAGTGGAGAAGAAAATACTTTCATTTGAGATATTCTGTATTTATTAATTTGTTCTTGTATTTGTTTTAGATGGCAACATGATATATTAATAAACAAGCCATCAGGAACATCTTTGCCTTTTGTACACATGTGAGCTTGTTTCTAGGAGAGCTTTAGAACTGTTGGCGGTGCTTGTGCCTGTAACACTCCAGGAATGTTCATGGTGTAGCTGGAATGTGGAGAATAACATCATTTTAAAAGAATGTGTAAAAACTGATTATTTGAAACTGGTATTTACTTTGTAGCACTTATTTTAATGAGTTATAAATTGTGCAAGTCTAATAATAATAATAATAAATGTAGATAGTTTTAAAAAGTGGGAAGTGGTGTAATATGTGACATACCTGCTGTTTGACTTGCCAATGCCCAGTTTAAAGTTTCAGGCTTAGACTGGGAAGAACCCGTGCCATGAAACAGTTCTGTATCTTTCAAGGCAGCTCTCCGACTGTGTCAGGTACGTTTTAGCAGGGCTGCTGATGTGCCAATGCCCTCACTGGAGTGGCAGCTCCTCAGCACTTTGGAGGGGCTGAACCTGAAGGAAATGAGTGCAGCCAAGTTCATATGCAAAGTGGGGAGAAAATGGAATTTTCCCAGAATCGAAGCAGAAAGAACAGGTTTTCATCCTGCATCTGTAGAAGTAAAGCCTTAAAGGTCTGGGAGGCCTCAGGGAGCCTGGGGTAGATGCATGGAGAATGGGCCCTGGAGAGAAACAGGGGAACATTGTTTTGTAATGGTTGAAGCTTGGGCCCAGACAGAGAAGGAGGAGGAAATTGGCTGCAAAAGAGAGTCCATAATTTCTGTGAGGGAGTGGAAGAGAACAGAGTGCACTACTTAGATGTCTCTGGCCTCGTTCCAGAGAATGGAAATAAAGACAAGAAAGTGCATGTGAGCATTTATTGCTTTGTCCTTTTGTGTGTTCTTATGTGACCTGAAGCAAAGGAAAAGAAAATGTTTTTGGAGCTCATTAAAGAAAAAAAAAAAATCTTTGTCTCAGTTCAACCATCCTCTATCTGCAAGGACAGGGAGCTGAGTTCACACAGGCTGGAACAGGAAGAGTAAATCTCCACACAATACTGCATAAAAATGCAACCACATGTGATGGCTGAACCATGCTCAGTATGCTACTGTCAAAGCAGGTAGTTTCTTGCTCCGTCTTCCCTGCTCCCCACTTTGTGTACAGCAGCCCCTCCATGTGCCCATGCTGGTGCTCACCTGGCCTTTGGAGAGCTCAGTCTGACCCAGCTGAAACACTGTGGGTTTTTTTTTTTCTGGGTGAGTTTACTGCTGGTTTAGTGAGAGGAACTGGGTAGTGAAAGAAGAGCCAGTAAAGTGCCATGGCTGGTGCAAGGCAGGAGCCTGTGGCTGGAAAAGCAGGATGCAGGTAGGAGATGGGTTCGGAGACAGGCGCTGCCTGATGGCTGCAGCGTCAGGTAGAGGTTGTTCCATTGTGCCTCTGCTCTGGATGAGGGCCATGAGGAGGGGTGGGTGTTCCTGGAACCCTCATGCTTCTCGTGCCCTGCAGGAGCTCACACCCTGTGCTGCAGCGTGGCTGCCCCACATGGCCCTGGCTGCCTTCGGTGGCCCTTTCTTGTCCATTACCTGCACCATATTAGTGCTGGAGGGATCTTCCTCCAGATGGGTTATTGGGCTCTTCAAATAGCTGCCAGCTAGCAAACATCTCCCTTCATGGGGAGCAGAGACCTTTTGCTCAGAGATTATGCAGTAACCTGCTTTGGTCAAATTTCCATCTGTTCTCTCCTGCTGTCCTCTCATCCAGCGCTGTGATATTTCAGAGGCACCCCCAGAAATCACCTTCTTCCATGTGGAGCACTACCTGTCCTTTCTAAACCCAACTCGCATCAAGTTTCCCTTGCTTTGGGCTGTTTCTAGCCTCATGCTGTGGTAGGACTCTCTCTCCTTGGCAGTGAAATTGCAAACTGAGCAATGCTTTCATTTCATGCTTTCATTTTGGTGATGTGTGAGAAAGATACTGAAGAGACTTATTTTTGTGGCATAGGAACATTAGGAAAGATTTTATAAGACCATCAATTGTTGTTGGAAGTTTAGAAAAGAATGAAAGTCTGGCCAGACCTCCTCCTAATCTGAGTAAGAGCTGCCCTTAGTCTGTATAGTTACACTAAAAATAAATCCCCTCTTGCAAAAGTATCATAATGTTCTGCATGCATGCGTGTTTCTGTGTGCTCGTGTTTGTTTTCATGTGCTGTAAACCCCAAGACAGAATCTCCTGGTTTATAAGGACTAATAGTTTGTTCCCAAATTTAACAGGGTGCTTAATGACACGGCTTTCTTTAAGTTGATTTAATTACAAGTAGATTGTGTACTTAAAGTTAGGCTTGCACTTAAATACCTTGCTGGACTGAGGTGCATCGTTTTTGGTGTCGCTCTGTCACTGTGTTTAATGGACATGGAGAATTTATGGGCCTTACTGAGGAGCATTTATGCACATGTTTTCCTATGATGGCTGGTGTCAGTGACAGCAGATCAGGGCTAAGTTCTCTTACAGTCTTACAGAACTTACAGTCATGACTGGCTGTAAGTTTCCATAAGACTTCTCCAATATCTCTTTATTTTTGTTGAATTTTTCATATAATAAAAGACAAATTATATAATTATGATTTGTTGTCTATCCTACTTAGTTTTGCAGTCTTTTTTTAAAAAAGTTTTATAAGGCAAGTTATGTTTAAAGAAATCAAATTGTGGGGTAGAACTTGAAAATTCCTTTTTATTATATTCAATTTGAAATAACCATTGTTGTTTGTTAAGACTGCAATAGATTGCTTTGGGACACAAAGCTCTCACTGCCCAGTACTTGCTGAGAAGGGGAAAAAAAAGCTGTATCAAGTTTTTTGCAATTAAAAATCTGGAAAAACTTGTTTAAGAAACTATTAGCCCAAGAACATGCATCTTTTGTCAGTATAATATGCAGCTCTGAATACAACTCTTTTTATCAAGAGTGCAGTGTTTCATATTTAATCAACGTAAAATTGAGTGCTTCCCTCACATGAATGTAACACAGATCAAGTCTCAGCCAAAGCAAATAAAAGAATGAATGCTTTGTTAATCATCCATAACTAATTTGTGCATACACAGAAAAAATGAAATCTGTTTTTGACAAGACCTTTTTCATAGGAACAGCAAGGGAGAATTGAACATGTAATGTGCATTAATAATAGAGAATAGCAATGGGAAGATCTGAGATGTTTGCCTCAGACGACTTCTATTTCTTGATAGTAACAGTATTTAACAGAAACCTAAGATAAGAGAAGGGTGAGTTTTTAAGTTGTTTGCCAAAATGTAATAAGACAAACCTGTGCTGAAGCAGACACAGATGGATTCTTGTATGCCTTGCCATATATTCATAAGTATTGCAGAGAACTGCCACATATCTCTGTGACAAACTCAGCTAATAGATAATACACAGTGAAGAAAATGTTAAATGCATTGCTTCTTTGCACAGGCAATATGATTGTGTTGCTCTAGTGACAGTGTGGTTATGGTTGATGGGTCAGCTTCATTACAACCCCCTGTTTTCAGGCTATTGCAGCTTTAACAAAAAAAAATTCACCCATTCGACTGAAATTTTCTATGCTTGTCAGCCTTGAGGTGAATTTTACTTTAAGTACAAAGTTAGAAGAAATCCATTTAGCTATTTCCCTGATTGAAACAAATTTGGAGGGAGGGAGGGATGGATGGGCTTTCAAAAACTTGAGGTTTATGTTTATTGCTGAGATGCATTTTGGAATGCTTTATCCTTGCTGTTAAAATGTTTATAAACATAGATATAAATAAATAACTGCACCTGCACCACACACTATTCCTACTGCTGTGTGTGCACAGGGTGTGACAGCTGAGATGTCTGACATGTGTGAGCATGTCCCTATTCCAGCTTCATACAGATGTGAATTTTCAGCTGCCTCCCTTTTGCCCTGGTTGTATTCCCACCCTTTGCCCCCTGCTTCTTCCTGCCAACATCAGACTCAGCCCACCCATCAGCAGGACGACACTGGTGAGATCTGCAGATCCCGTATTTTTTTTCCCTCCTGAACTCTGCAGAGCAGCGTGCTGCACACAGGAACCATCCCCTGCCAGCCACATTGCTCTGACATGACAGCTGGGAGGAGACGTGCATATTAAAGCTATATCACCGAGGTTTTGCCCCTGATAGTGAGCTGCAGGTTTGGATAATAGAAATAGTAATAAAGTGGCACGGGCAAGAGAACTGTCTGTTGGAATGGAGACATTTCCTTGAAAAGCCAACTCTTCCAGGGCGAATGTTGTGATGATGATCACAGCCACGGAGCTGAGAGCAGTGGTGGCCTTGCAGTGTGTCCCCTTGGTGGCCCTGGGAGATACAGGGAGAAGGAAGAACAACAGCAGGTCCAGCAATTTCTCTGTATTTTGAGGCACTTTTCCAACTGTGTTGTATCCTGTCGTTGTTACATATTCTGGTGATTTTGGCGCATGCTGTGAAGCTGTGAGCAAAATGCAAGAGAATAAAAAAAGCACAGTCATGAATTTAATAATGGAGATACATTCATGCTGCAATAATATTGCTGACATGTTCACTTTGAATAACGTTGTGCTGTCTTTTTTGAAGTGGTCTTTTAGCCTAACTGTAAGATAGTCCCAAAGTGATCAGTAATTTGACCTGGAGTCTCTGGTTCTGCCCAGGAGAATGTTCATGGTGTGAGCATCACTGCTCAGCACACAGCCATCAGGCATTACAGACCATTCAGCCATTTGCTCTGGGCTTTTGCAGTTAAGGTTCAACTTCCAGTACAGAAAAAATATAAAGTAAGAGTCATAATATTTTCCGCTGACACACTTGCAAGTTTTTCTCTGTCATAAGCCTTGCAAACTTTGTCATTTAACATCGTGCATTCGCTCTATGGAAGTTATCCTCAGATGATAACAACTGGTTGATGACACACTGGTATTTTGCAAATCTCATTTTAACAGGTTTTATCTATGCTAAATAATTAAGTCTTTCTCTGGAAAGATGAATGAAAGTATGTAAGGTTGTTGGAGCAGTTAATCTTTTCTCCTTGTTTCTTCTTCAAGTAGTTTTACCTCAAACTTGCTTCTGTGTTGGAGATTACAAAGAAGCTGAATAATGTGCTTATGTTTGCAAGTTTGTTGAAATAATCAAGAGTTAATTCTGGGGTCTGTATCACATGTGCCTTCCTGCATGGTATTTGTTTCCTCAGGACAAGGTTTGCAGGTAGGCATGGCCTGAGGTACAGAAACTGTTCTTGATATAATATTGAATTCATATTAAATATTCACTCCTGAGCTTGAGGTATTATTTCAAATCCACCTTTTTAACATTAAGGATTCTGGGTATTTGCCTTGAAGTGACACTAAGACACAGTAACGAAATTTAGAGACTGGAATGGAAAGAGAAAAGAAGCTGTAATCAGCAGAAGGGCTTTTCAGGTCTGAAACCAACAATAAACAGGTAACTAGTTTACCCTTTTAAAAGAAAAAACGAAATCTTTCCTTTAAAGACTGACTTCTGTTAGGGGACACTAGCTGGACATCTCTCTTGTGTAGCTTTTTGAAGGTGCAGTAGCACCATTCATGGGAGACCTCTGCGCACAGCAAAGAAGTGAATCATAACAATGGAGGCTTCCTTTCAGGCAAAGTAGAACTGAAGTGCCAGGCATTGGTAGGTGAGCTTAAATGTAGATTTTGTAACAGGTGTTGCCCATTATTTTAAAACAAAAACTAGAGAACAACCTGGAAGTCCCTTTAGTCAATACATGAAAAAATGTGGAGTTATGAACTGCTAAGCAGTAAATAAAGTCATGGTTATCAAGTCAGTTACCCTGTCCTCCCCTTGGAAGGAGGTCACACAAAATAAGTGTGTTACTTACTCCAGTTTCTGTGAAAAGTTTAGGAGCTAACTTTATCATCTGCTGTTTCTCCTTCTCTAACATTAGGTAAATTATCTGTATTTCTACTTTGTGTAGAAGCTAACTCCACAGAAATACTATACAGTTACACAACAAACTCTTCAAAAGCAGGGAGGAACATGAACCCAGCCCAGGGGAATGCTGTCTGGAAGTGCCTCAGCTGAAGCAGAGCATGGGAGCTGCTCCTGAAGGCAAAGGGCACACTGTGAGAGATCCAGCGGCACACAGCTCCTAGGAAACGAGGGACTGTTGTGTTTTGCCAAACTGCCAAGCCTGCGTGCAGTGCTTTTCCCAATAGCCTCACCTGCCACGTGTCAGCAGCAGCTCAAGCCTAGACTTCCTTAAATCTGCTCCTTTGAGAGGATTTCAACAGCCAGTTGGTCATAGTAAGTTTCTCTGCCAACTTCAGCTGAACTTCCACGAGTTTGTGGCCTGCATCCATGGCAAAATAAAGCTGTACAGGAGTTTACAGTAGGAGTTACTCTTACAGCTTTTGTTATAGAAAAATGATTTTGTCTCTATGGCTTTTGCTTGCTAATGATTACTATGTAGTAGTTCACACAGGCTTGCACACAGCTGTACCCTGTATCTTAGCAGACCTCGAGGAGATGGTCTCATCTCTGGCTGCTGCAGCATTTGGAGAAAGGAAGGGAACAGACAGTCCCGAATGTGGAGTGATCCCAGCAGCAGAGAGTGAATGGCTGTGAAAGGGAAGCTGAACCATTAGGGCATTAGTGAGCTCAGCATGTTGGGATCTAGACTTTGCAGGAAAGGATGTCTTTTTGTTGCTGCTAAGGGAAACAGGATAGTCAAGTATTCCAGGGCTCCTGAGTGGTACAGCACAAGCTGTAGCTCTGCAAACACAAGCAAAAATTCATGTACGTTGCAAGGATACAGTAATGTTTGCATCAAGTGCAAGGACAGTCTGGGTTTAGCTGATCAAAGGCATCTAACAGTAGATTTAAACCTGTCAGTATAGAAGAAGAGAAACCTGCACAGCATCTCTAGAGGAAATCATTTGAAAGAATGAAAAAGCTACATATACTAAAGCAAATGTTTCTCAAATCAGTTATCAGTCGCCTTCTGTGGGAGAGTGTTCAGGAATTGTTCCTACATTGCTAAATAGTCTAAGGGAGAAAGCAATTGAAGATGTTATAAATGGATACGTAAAGCAGTTATCCACATCCTATGCAAGGTTCTGTATTTCAGAGTTCAAGAGTTATCTACTACTTGCTGAAATTACCCAGCTCACCTGTAATTTTTTCTCTGTTGTCCTTTGCAAGCAGCAAGCCCACTTGAGAAGGGGATACCTGTCTCATGCATATGGTCTCTTCATAAGTTGCTCAACTAAAATTTTAATCGTGGACCTATTTTGTCATCTGTCCAGTAGTTGTCTAAGAAGCTTAATAGTATTTTTTGCTAGAAAAATGGGACCTCTGAATTTTCTTGGTGTTATTCTACGTAGTGTAGATGAATTACCTCAATTTATTAGGTATTGTTTCTTTCTGAACTTCCTGTCTGATCTTAATCATTGGAGATTTCTAGAGTCTGTGAATGCAGCGGATTAGCCCACGAAGATGAATGGTTTGTTGTAACCTTCAGCAGGTCAGTTGAGCACACCCACGGGTATGATTTTGGTCAGAAAGAACCTTTCACTACATACCTCAGTCTCTTGGGGTGCCAGTGAAATCTCATGGGGCTGTAAGAAGACAGAAGCTGAAGCAGCATATAGCGTTTTCTCTTTGCTTACTGAAATTATTGTCTCTGCTTGTGCTACATAAGAAACAATGTGTGGTGCTTCCAATATATCAGTCTAGATGTGCTGTTAAAACCTTCATGTTGGTGTTTTTGAAGGAGCCTTTGAGCTTAAACCTAAGATATGAGCAGTATGATAGATAGTTTGGTTACAAGGGCTTTGGTTCTGACAAGGACAAACGTCACTTTGTGAGGATAACAAATATATATTTATGTAGTTAAAGGTAGTTGTTTCAATGTTTAAAAATGTTCTGTTTCATTCTGGGCCCTCATGTCTAGGGCTCCAGCCTTTCTGGTGTGTGCAGAATTTTTTAAACATTAAATTCTCCATTCAAATGCATCATAATTCTTAATAATGTTCTGGATACCTGGAACCATTATTTGCTTTTAAACAAGTTTTCAGCAGAGATTGTGCTGCCTTCATTCAGTCCTCCAAATCTCCCATCCGCCTGTCTAAATTATTTTAACTGACATAGTTTCTAATTTACTCTCTCCAGTTGAGAGAGCTCCCTGTAGCTTGTCTATTTTAGCATTTAATTGCTGTATACTCTCCCAAATTAAATTCTGTAGTGATCTATTTTGCTCTGCTGGTGAAGCAGTGATCTTTTCATCTGAGCAAGATGGTGCGTGCGGCTCAGGCGCAGGGCTGGCATCCCATGCCGGGAGAGGGAGAACCTTCCAGCTTCTCTCTGGTGCTGGGTGGGGGCTGCAGGGGCAGTGGGCTTTGTGTCAGGGGACAGCTTTCCTCCAAAACAGTCTCTATTTAATTCTGAAGCCAAAGGAGAGGGAAACCCATTGTTTCTCTCAGTGAGTTTTTAGAGCTAGACAACTTGCTTTGTCAATTATTTTCTGCCAAAGTTTGCTCCTCCTTAAAATCTGCATATCTTTGTGGGCTTTTTAGCATTTGCTTTTGTAAAAGATGAAAAGGCAGCCCCTAAAAATATTACGCAGTACATTTTCCTTGTTTGTGAGAAAGACAGTAAAAATTATTGTTCCTTTTGACAAAATAATATCCAGTAAGGAAACTGGTTGTCTTCCCTAGTCAGGTCTGTTTTGGATAATGTTTGTACAGTGATTACGAATTACTTAATATATTTCTATTAAAGAGGGACCATTTACTATCTAAATAATTAAGAACTTATTTTTGATCTTGTTTCTGCTGAATGGAAGTGTTTTCCTGTTGTTTCTCAGTATGTGTGTGTGGAAAGGAGGGCACTGGAGCCTCGGGGGTTACAGACAGCACAGCGGGGTCACAGCTCTGTGTAGGCAGGCTGAGTTCAGGTGCGCAGAGGTAAAACACATCCTGCTGGTTTCTCTGGGGGGACTCTTTCCCCAGCCCAAATAACCCAGAGGAATATACCCCATGAACAAAACCCAGCCAATATTTTGATTCTATGTAACTCTAGAAGCTTGGAGGCAGTTTAACAGAAAATACAAATCTGTTTCTTGCTTATTTGCACCTCTTATATTAACCTTGAAGAAGACTTGCCAGTCAGTTGGTAAGTACAGGATACAAGGTCATTAAAAATACATTTTTAAGGAAAGAAGACTGCATGAAATTCACATTACAGCATTATTTGTCTCTCCTATAAATTAAAAATCTGATTTCAGACCTTTCATATGAAGGTGTTAATCTTTTGGCTTCCTTCCTTTGGAACAGAGTTGGGCACTGTTTAATAGTGTGACATGTCTGTCATCTGTGATTATCATCTTCCAAGTAAAAATTAGCTGTTTGTTTTACAGCTGTGGGCCAGGCTCTCCGCTCTCGGTTCCTTAGTGTTCTAGTCCTGTTTGCTGTGAAAGGACTGCTTTAGTAGGGAGAGATGGGAATGATTCCTAGACAAGGCTCGTGGTATATAGCATTGCTCTACATTGCTCTCCTTGTAGGAGATCAGGCTGTGGGAATCCTTTATGCCAGGCAGGTATTTATAGAAGGGTGGCACTTCCTGTGTAGAAAGTTTTGGGATGCCCGACACTGCTCAGAGTCAGGAATGTTGTGGCAGGGAATAATGCATGGTTGCATTACTGAAAAGAAAATTGTGTGATAAATGAGTCTGGCCCTGTATCTATAACCGTAAATGCAGCTTCACTGGCTTCATTTGAACTGACTGCAGTTTGGCCAATGTTAATTTTCCCTTCTCTAGCCCCAGACTTTGTAATATGATGGTCATTTGAGGGTTTGTGAAAGTAACTTAAAATGCTGAGGAGGGATAGTGCCGGGGACTGCTTCTTGAAAAACCACCCACAGCTTTTTGAAACCCTGTTTGCAGTCTGTGTCTGTGTGTGTGCTGTCGGTCCCCAGGCTTTGGCAGAGCCGAGTGCAAAGTGAGAGCTCGTCTGAGCCTGGCCCTGCGCTCGCAGCTTGTGGTTCCTGTGGCTTCAGATTTACTGCAATTTGTCTTTCTGATGGCACCAGTGAATTGCACTTCTGTTGTTATCTAAGGTGACAATGTTTTTAAAGTCTGTGCAAACACAAACAGCGTGCTTAGAAATTGGGAACTACCTGAGTTCATTATTACTAATATTCTTCTGTACAAAAAAGGAATGCAACTTTTATTGATTTTATTTTATTTTATTGATTTACTGAGTATTGCTTGCTCTATGTATTTCTTTGTCTGAATTCAGAAATCAAAGTCCTCCAGGGTATTAGGAAGTTTTTCTGTTTTCTATATTAGTTTTTGTTTTGCTAGCTTTGAGTTTGTCTTCTTATTCCAGATTTTTAATAATTTGCTCAAATTTTTCCTAAAGTACAAGGATACACAAGTATCAACCACCCAGTAGGCATAGTGCAGAGCCAGCCATGTGCTTCCTCCTGCTGCTTTGGCAGCTGGGAACAGCTGAAACAGCTTGATGTACTGCCCAGATAGGGTTCTTTCACCCAAATTATGGTGTATGTTTGAGGCATTGCAAGGACTATGGGGAGTAGGAGGAGGAGATGTCAAGGGGAGTGAAGTTGCTTGTGAGAGAAAAGTGCAGAATACAAAAGCAGAAATACCCCAACGTAGGAGAGAATAATGGAGAAGTATTGCTGTGTGTTTATGTGCAGGTTTGACTCTTCTTAAGTGAATTACAATGACCACTTTTGCAGACAATGTACTTTTAAAATAATACACAGGTTTCTCAGAGCCTTTAGTTGACCCAGCACAGCCATTATTCTGTTATGCAAGAAGATAGGCCTGCTGTAGTTTCTGCTAACATACCAAGTACTTATTTTTTTAATCATTTATTCATGATTTCTAGGAGAATGGCACTTTTTTTTCCAGTGTGCTGTTTCACTTGCTAGAACTATACCGTAACAAACATGAAACAACAAAAAATGGTTGTTAACCAGTGTTCCACATATTCTGCTATGAGTCCAGCAGTGCTCGTTCCCAGTCTCAGTAGGATGTTTGAGCTGGAAGATAACATAGAGGTATTTGTATTTTACTGGCATTGTATGTTATCTTCTGTCTTTCTGTGACATTCAGATATCATAGCTGATTTTATTTATAAGAAGGGCATAATGCATTGCCCTTCTTAAAAGTAAAGCGTTTCCAAATTGCTGTTTTCTTACAGAATGCACTCCACCTTCACTGTTAAGTGTTGTATTTTGTCACCTCTCTTTATTATTGCATTGGGTTGTTTCTCCCTTGTGGCTTCAAAATTGACTTTTCATGCCACTCTTTCACGAAACAGGATGTGGCAACCCTGGCAGTCACGTGTATGTAAAACACCTGGGGGCATAACAGAGCCTTACACAGTTTAAACTTTGATTATATAGGCAAAAGCTGAAAAGTTGAGCAATTAAACATTTGCATTGGGATTCCTGCTTGACTTTCCACAAAACTCCACATCTCGTATGAGACACAAGTAACGCCAGATCAGACTTTTACCATTAAATAGATGTTATTTATTCAGTGTCCTACCAAAGTGTGCTTCTCTTTGGAATAACTCATTCCAGCCTACTGCTCAGCTGTTTCTGTCTACTCTGCTTGGAGGTTTGCTGTCTACTCCATTCTTGGATTATTTTATCTCTTCTAATTTAAGAATTATTTATGCTTCTGCAAGAAAATGGCTCTGTTTCTGGGGTAACTCAGATTCTATTATAGGAAGCATGTAGGTTTTTTTGAAGAAAATGCTACAGTTTTTGGAAGAAGTGGTTATGAGCATGCTCTGGCATTTAAAGACAATTTTTTAGAAGTTAGTTGTGTGTCAGAGTAGAAAACACAATCCATTGTGAAATCAGTCATGGACTGAAGCAGCTTGAGAATATTCTTTTAAGGTGCAAAAAGGTTTTCCCTCTTTTCTTATGTAGCTAAAACCATGTAAGGCCAAACCTGTAAAGTTTAAAAGGAGAAAGCATTGAAACACTTCTAACAGACTTCACTTTCTGGGAGAGTAGGAGGATATACTTAAACTTGCATGTGAAGCAAAATAAGACTTGAAAGATGAGGCACTGTCTATTTTTGTTTGTGTTTTGGGGTTTTGGTTGGGTTTCTTTTGTATGATAAACTTACAAATTTGGATTTTTGTAGGCAATTGGAACTTGGAAAGTCAACTTCTGTCTTTGGCCCACAAAAATGTTATGAAATGAATTCATTTCTTAGGAAGACTGAACTCAATTGCCAAGTGTATCTTGTTCTTCACAGCGCATCAGGATACGTAGTGATGGGAAAATCTTCCTGCTCATGGCTGACTTTTTCTCTTTGTCCTGACGCACAGCTGCCTGCATTCTTGTCTCCCTTTTCCTCTACATCAGCTAACCCCGGAAGATTTCATTAGGAATTGCTGATGATCATCTTCACTGGGAGAACTTTGCCCCTTCCATATTCATGTCTCTTACTCACTATCTGATCCAGATAATCCGAAGGTGCAAATGACGAGATGATCATTTGTACAATAAGTAGATACTGAGTGAAAACGTAATTTAATTTCACATAATTTCAAAATTCTTCTGCTTTGATATCTGTGTCTAGCTTTTGAATGCTTGCAAGTTTAATGTTGTATTCTTTCTCTTTGCGTCAGAACCACCATTGAATTGGAAATTGGGTTGGCTTATCTTGTTTGCTTTGACTTTTTAAATAAAATCACCTTGATAAAGACAGCATGCACCTGACTTACCAGATAAGATGGTGTGTTTGTAACAAGAGAAAGTATCTTTGCCCCAAGTACCCCTGTTTTTTGGAATCACTGAAGCATATTGGTGTTCCCTAGGAGGCTTCCCCCCAAGGGACCTCGTGGGAGGTCTCTATGTTGCTCTCACGGCATTGGGTGCGTGTAAAAGGTGAGCCAGCACTGAGAAGGCATTTGTAGCTACACAAGGAAATAAATCCAGGTCTTTGCTGAATTGGGGATATTCACAGCTGCTGAGAAGTGATTTTCATAGTCAAACTGAGAGGATCAGAATACAGGCATGATGTGGCTGATCAGTGATTCATCTGGAAGGCTACAAGCAAGTACCCACGTTCATGATTTGTTCTGTCTAAGATCTGTTGATCTTGCTAAGATCAACATCTTACTGTCAACACCAACTATTCAAAATCTTCCAAGATGAGTTGTCCAAGATCCTGTTGGGTGTAGATGCCTGAACAGGCGCTGCAGTAAACCTTGCATTCGGTATAACGAGTTGTAATGTTAGTTATTCTAAAGGTATGATATAATAACAGATTATTGTTGTTCATATCTGTGTAATAATGGAAACTCCCAGATCGTACTTTCCATTTTACACATTGTCAGAACCTTGGACCTTAATCTTGCTCTTTGATTGACAACTGCAGCTGGGGAAAGAGCACTCGTATTGTTTGTGAGAGTCGCATCTGTTCAACTTGATTCAGCTGAGAGTATTTGCATATTCTTAAGTATTTCTTCTGAGAGAGCCTAAATCCTTCTCAAGTGTTTGATGCATTTTTGAAATTCATTCATAAGGTATCTACATGCACTAATAGTTCTGTATAATATTGCTGTGCATAATCTGTCAGATAAGGCTAGTTTTTTAAACAAGGTATTCTTTGGGGATGACATGTTACATTCTGACTTATTCTACTGGGCAGAAATGTCAAGTACTTTGAAAAAGGATGCTTGAATGTTTTGATTGAATTAGTATTCTTTATTCAACACAAATTGTCAACTACAGTAAAAGGTAGTCTTATTGTGAGGACATTTTTCAAAAGATTTAATAGCAGGGCTTTTTTGTTGTATTTTTTGTTACTGGAGCTTTTTTACATATAATCATTCCTTTCCTGCTGATGCTGGTATTAGATAGAACAAGAGAGTAGACTCTTAGATGCATTTTAGATTAATTAGTCTGAATTGTTAAACCATGAGCAAGACTTTTAAATTGAAATACAACTTACGCTTTTCAAATAAAATTTTGCCTTCTATCTTTCTCTATTTTGCTCTTTATTTTTCCTTGGAAAATTTTTATCAGTATTTTTGGAAGTATTGTCAACTTTAATTTCAGAAACCTTTCACTCTAGATAGTGCATGTACAACACTAAGGAGAAGAACCACTGCTCTGAAAAATATTCAGGTATTATATTTGAGCATGGAACACAAACTAGATTACCTCATGCCATTATATAAAGAAATACATGCATGGTTGAAACCCATGTCTTCCATAGGCTGGAAGTTCCAGTCCAGAACTATCCAAGTTTGGACAGAGCGAGTCCAATTCGCTGTGAAAAGGAATAGAAATATATTCCCAGCAGTTTAACTGCATGTGTGCTGTGGATTTGCTTCAAGCTCAAGCCACTAAAGACATCCTAGATCTCTGGTGTATGGAACACCACTAGTCACAATGGGACAACCTTTGTTTCTTTTTTTCAGCTGAACTAAGAAAGTGTTCAAAGACTCCACCACCATTAGTGACTGACGTATAAACCATTAAGAAATGGTTTTCTGTCTCTCAACAGGGCCATAGTGATTTTTTTAAAAAAACAAAAACCAAAAAAACCCTAGAGATTTCATAAGTACATTTTTTGTTTTGTGCACATGCAGGTTTTAGCATAACAGCACCTTTTACATTAGCTTTGTTTTTTCTTTTGCTTTCAGGAATCTCCTTCTGGACGTAGAAAAGCGCTTGCCACCAGCAGCATCAACATGAAGCAATATGCCAGCCCCATGCCTACACAGACAGATGTCAGGTTAAAATTCAAGCCTTTGTCTAAGAAAGTTGTATCTGCCACACTACAGTTCTCCTTATCTTGTATTTTCCTGAGGGAAGGAAAAGCCACGTAAGTTGTTTTTAATTGGAGGTTTTTTAAACCAGATAGCCTGCTTTGTGTTGCTTTTCAAAGAATCCTTTGGATAAAGAGCTCTTTCTGTAGAGAATGGTGGAATTTGAGAGTATCCTTCAGCATACCTGTCATTCCTGCCATACTTTGTTTCTTAACTGAGTAAAAGTTGTTTCTTACTCTGATTTCAGCCTTGTGTTCTTCAGAGACAAATGGCTTGTGTTCTACTCTTACAGACATTTTAAATAACAACAGCTTAAAAGTATCTACAGGTCTTAAATCAGGAGTGTGTGTTTATATGCATGTGTGTGTTCATCCAACAGTACCCTTGGCAAACTTCAAGGGAGCCCACTGATATTTCACAAAGAATGCAATAAGGACGAAGCCAGGTAGAAGGTGAGGGAGGGTGGAGTCAGAGTTAAGATTATGGGTTGAGCACAAGAACATCCTGTAGAAAGAGTTCTCTTGGGCACTGATTACCACTCCCTTGACTCACTTACTTGGTTCTGTCCCTTATTTCAATGGCCTTTGGAGGACAAAGGATACAGATTATTTTTGCAGATGCTGTAACCTCTCCTGCAGTTTCTGTCAGATTCCAGATATGGGATATTCATGTGTCTGGAGAATGGATTGTTTGTCACAGTCCTGGTTTCAGCTGGGGTAGTTTTGTTTTTCCTTTCTGTCTCTAGAATATGGCAATGTGAGAATGGCAGAACAAAAAGAGGTAGATGAGGAAACTTCTGTTCTAATGTTTCTTCTACCTCTGCTTAAATTTATTTTTCTCTCCAAAAGACTAACAGTTTACTTCTAGTTTTCAGTATTCTGAATGCATTTGTAGACATTGCCCACTGTAATACAAATGCCCAAAAAATGTTGCATGAACAGCTTTCCAGGCTGCCATGTTAAAACATTTTGACCCAAAAAAGTTTTTTATCTGCATGCTTTGAAAGCCACAGATACATTCATTACTATTAATTACTATTACTGTTTCTCATCTCTGATTAACCTGTTGTGAACCACATCTTGGCATACCACGTAAGAATGATATTTTGAACTATTTAGCTTTGATTTAACATGGTTAAACTGCAGCTGAAAATGAGAATGGAAAAAGTCAGTAGCTGATAAGCTCTTTAACTTTTTTGGAACAACCAGCATCCATGAACTATACAGTAAATAGCTATATTATGCTGTTACTGGGTTTTGAGGCCATAATTTGTAAAAACGGATCCATTTAGGATCAGTTTTTGCATGTACCTTCTTCCCATTGAAACTGATAGATTTCAGACTGAAGACTGTGAGTCAGGTTGGTTGTAAGTTATTGACAGGGCTTTCATAGTGTCCTGAACAAGGGATCTGAAAAAAGATGCTTTTTATGAAAGCATTGGTTTCCAGTATGTGTAAATAGACACTGCCTTACTAACCTTTTTTTTATCTTGTTAATGATTTCAGATATTTAGAAAAGGGATTTTAATTTCTGTAACTGCATCAGGAGTTATAAATGAATGTAGTGATAGGTATTGCATGCAGCATGTAGGCAGCAGGTCTGGCCAAGCATTTTCACTTTAACCAAAGCAGACCAGGGAAGCATTTACCAGCCTTTCTGAACTGCTTTAAACTTTTAGGAAGCAGTTGTTGAGCTAGCTCTTGATGCAAAGCAGTATTTTTTTTACCCTTTACCTTAATTGAAAACTTTCCTTTCAGAGATTGATATATATTTATGAGTGTATTCGTTTTGTTCTTTCACTATATTCAAGACAAGATCTGAGGTCATAGACCTCCCTGAAGAAAACATCAAAATATTTAAAGAATTTTTAAGAATGCAGTAATATCAGATGTGGTATTAACAAGCGGCATTTTAATGCCTAGTGTGATGTTTGTTATTTAGGGATGAAGACATGCAAAGCCTGGCTAGTTTAATGAGTATGAAACAAGCTGATATTGGTAACCTAGATGATTTTGAGGAAGACAATGAAGAAGATGAAGAAAACAGAGTGAATCAAGAGGAAAAGGCTGCAAAAATTACAGGTTGGTTTTGCCACAGGCATTGTAAAATATAGTTTCCTTTGCTAATTGTCCCATGGTTTTTATCCTTATGCTGTATTTATATTTCACTTTAAAAAAATCCTAACAACCAAAACAATATTTAAGATAGCTCGATTGAAGAGGAACCCATCCATAACTCAACAAAGTTTATTATTTGTGAATTTAAGAGTGTTGATTTGTGTCTGTGTGTCCTGTTTTTGGGAGAGAATGCACTAAGTAGGTAGCATTTTAGGGAAGCAAAGAAGCAGTGTGAACAGAGGAACAGAAAAAGCGGAGGGAAAGGGTCAGTGAGCGATGACAAGAGGAGAGGCTGAAGTGAAATAATGAAGGCAGTTTGTGAGAATATCTGCGAAATGAGTTGTGCCATGGGCAGATGCTGAGGTTCTACTCAATAACATCGCAATTCCAGGCTGCATATTGCTGCCTTTTGGGTGGGGGTGTCTCATGGAGAAGAAATTGGGAGGCTGTTAAAGGACTTTAATGGATTTGATAGTGAGGTTGTTTGAAGTGAGATAGTGTAACCACATTTGAATTGCTGATGAAAATGCTTAGTGTGTCCAGGATAGCTGAACTAATCGAGGCAAGTCAGATCAGGATGAGATGATGTTAAATTGTTGGTGGAGATCAGTATGTAGTACTGCTCCAGATGAGTTCTGTAGGAACTCTGTGTAAAGAATCAGGAAAAGAAAATTAACTTCTGGTGCCAGACTTCATAACTTCCAATGCTCTTTTAAAATGTCTGAAATGAAGAGATCCTTCTCCAAAGTGGGGGAAGAGCATCCCAAGCAGAGAAGTGAGTCGTCAAATCTGTTCTTGAAAATTCAGAGGAACATCGTTTCAGTGTTATGAAACATTACTTTCATCACTTCTTTTTGAGCTTTCATTGCAATCAAAAGGTTCAGCCTGAAGCAGTTATTACTTAGTTACATTTAGTGTTGTGAAAGGATGCAAATATGTTTTCTGTATGCTTTACGTATTCAATTAAACATTTTTTACCCTGGCCAAATCTCTACTTATGCTGTATGTGTCTGGCACAGAGCATATTGGAAAGTCTAGAATGAAATATCTGAAATACCAAGATAATGTGTTCTTGGTCAGGGAGCAGAGATATACCAGTCTGGTCACACTGAAATAATTCTGCAAGGTCGACTTCTTTCCCAGTGTAACCAGAATAAATCAGATCACAATATCAAACAAAACCTGACATGTTCGCCAGGCCATTGGATAATCACAGAGAAGGCCAAATTAGGAGAAGTAATGTACAGTCTATAGAAACTCCTGTGCACAAGGGTTTTATTAAGATCTGCCTGAGAACTACAGAAAACCCATATGCAGAAGGGAAGCAGCTGAAAGGTATCAGATCTTGCTTCTCAACTCTATTGATTTTGCAGCGTTCAACAAGGCTACAAATGATTCCTAAACAAGCAAAAATCTGATATAGGTTAGACCAGGCTGTCTACTATCCTTTGGGTATGGAGCAAACATCCCTGGAGATAGATGGGAAGAGTGAGCTGGCTGGTGTGCAACACAAGGTGTTTTAGAGTCATTTCAGCTTTTCCATTTTCTATTGCAAAGGCCAAAATTATCTGTTCAAAGCTAACAATACCTCCTTGAAAGGCAGAAGTAATAAAAACTTCTGGAATACGCAATTTCTGTGCCTTGCTCAGCCTGCTCTGATACTGTTTTCTAACCATACAAGATGGGAGCGTTGGGTTGTTTTTTTTGTAAATGAATCATGATGGGGGGAAGGTCCAGCCTTGGACTTTTTCTTCTTATGTTGGCTACAACAGCTGAGTCGCTTTGTGAGCCTGGCCAGCTTTTCCCACCTTTGAGGAGGAGAGGGATGTTGAAGAGGAATGAGTGCATGCAATTTCCCAAGCAAATGGGAGCACATAAAACATAGGGCAGTAAGTAAACATTAATAAATAAGATGTAAAGTATCTATTTCAACATGTGTTCAAGATTGATTTCATTGGCAGTTGCAGTGACTCCTGTAATAAATATAATGAATGGGGAAAGCTAGGAGAAGAGCTGAGGAAGCAAAGGAGAAAGAGGTAGGAATCATTGTAGAAAAGCAGGAAAAAATTTAGAAAGAAGGAAATGTAACAAACCTGATGTAGCAAGGAAGTCTTTCAAAAACAGTGTTCACAGAATACCATAAAGTTAATTGAGGAAGTTACATAACACTTTTGAAAGCTTGCTGCTACCAACATTTTCTCCTCTTGTGCCGTGTTGGGTGTTGGCAGCTGAGGAGCTGGAATGCTTCACTGACTCAGAGTGCCCCGCAGCAAATCCCTCACCTCGGTGCGCCTGTTTTCCCAACTGTAAAACGGGGATACTGCCTGTAACACCTCACGGGAACGATGGGAGCATTACACAGTTAATGTTTGTAATTGGGCTTGGAAAAAGTAAAGTGCAAGTAGCAAAGAGGGAGGGATTGTTCTCCTACCTTTGACTTGAAGTTTTCTCACAGAAGTGAGGGATGACTCGATGGCTGAAAAGTTACCATTCCCAAGGCACAGCTGCAAGAGGTGCTACAAGTTTTTCTTTTCTCACTGTTCCTTTTTGCAGTGTACAACAATTTTTGTTGGTTTTGTTTGTGGGGGTTTTTTTCATTGTGCCAAATTTACAGTTCATAGATGAACATATATATCCACTCCTGGGAGAACAAATGAGGTCTGCTGTGTGGGGCTCTAGATGGTGCAGGTGAGTTAGGAAATGCTGCTTCTCTTCCTTGATGGGTTGCCTAACTTTGAGTAGGTATCTGTGCCTCTGTTTCTTCAGCTATGAAGTAGGTGGTGCAATACTGACTGACCTCAAAAGCACTATGGAATTTGGGGTGGTCAGCATGGAACTGTTGCCATACAACTGACCAGACTGAAAGAAGTTTTGCATTCCAAGCACTACTTTCACTTAAAGAAATCTCCCTCCGTCTCAGGTTTTCCCCCTCTTCCTTCCCAGTATTTCTTGTTGAAGTTTTTAATGTGTAAAAGCTGTATCTCTCCCGACTGTTTTGTGTGAAGTTGAAAATTGTTTGTTGCCATGAATTAAGTTTCAAATATTTTGTTTCTACACTGTCAATATACATGGATTTAAACCTCCCAGAATTATCCTGTCCTTAGTCTTCAGTGGAACACAAGGCATCCCAACATACTTGAAGAAAATGTGCCTCATAACTCACAAACAGGGCAGTAATAAATATGTTGCTTCTCTTAATGTTTTAATTCCTACTTAGAGCCTCGTGCTGAAGTTAATAGCTGCCTCCTGCTCCATCTTCCCAGGGGCACAGTGGCTGTCCTGGGGCACCACATGGAATCAGCAATGTGCCCATGTGCTACCTATTGCAGGAGTCTGAATCCCAGCATATTTCAAGAGCAAGCTTCTGGATAACAATATGTGTAACCCTTTTTTCAATTTGCAAAACCATACCTCTCCTGAAAACTTCGGGTACATTTACTCCTTTTTTTTGTCAGGATCACCAAGCTGTTTGGGAAAAAAAAAAAAAAAAAGAGAGAGAAAGAGAGAAGAATGAAAAAAACCCCAAAACCCAAACCAGTGATTTATGTGACATACTTGTAGAACAAGCTAATGTGTGTTTGTAGATAATGAGATTTATAAAAGATAATATAGGATATAAATCTCCAACCTACCATTTCCATATTCCAAAATATGACATAAACCATTTAATATTGTAATGAGAAACATTGTAGTGCATATGGGTGTTTAGGTTGGCAGATAAGACCAGGTGATTCAGACCACATCAAAGAACTCCCTCTTTTTAAAGCTCTGAACTTAATTTGTTATTTTCTGACAATAAAAACTGAATTGTAATTGTTTTGGGGTTTTCTTTTCACAAGCTGACATAATAAATTGTAAATCATGTCAGCATCTGAGCCTGTTTTAAACTGCTAATTCATTAGTACTGCTGTTTTATGAGGTCAGCTCTGTTTTATTTGAGTATAGGAAGGTATGTTCCATTGTTTATCTTGAGTCTTAAAAATTCCCAGAAGATAGTATTATATTATGCAGATTTCTCAGGTGTATGTATGGTTTTATACTGAGAAAGCTAAGTTTTGGGGCAGTTTTGGTGTTATTTTTTAGGATAATAGACTTGTTTGTTAGAGCTAAAAATAAGGAAGTGAGGATGATTAAGTTAACTCTATGTAGACAGATATAAGTGTAATCTCATGTAAGCAGATTTGTGCTTTAAGGTCAGGATCAGTCGGGAGGTGCATTACAGAGGAATTCTGCTTTGAGTTTGTCACTGTCAGCATTTAGGATGTCCAACAGATATTGGCAGAGTAGGTCATTTTCCTTGGTAATTTGCAGATTGGCATGTCCTTGCAAAGCAGTTTAAATTTGGCAAAGAAGTTTTTATCCATATGACAGAAATATTATCAGGTTCTGGCCTGCTTTGGGCTTCAGTTTCTTTGTGCTGTCTGTGAAGGCATGAAATCAGGAATGGTGTTAGTGTGTCAACTATGAAAAAGCATGAAAAAGCCCTCCTGACTAGGAAGTTCTGGGTGGCCATGAGCACCAGCATGAGTTGTGTCAGTCAGGAGACTACTCAATTTTTACCTCAGTTCGATATCTTGCTCCCTAAAACTAGTTCATTGAATAAAGACAAACTTTTGCTTTCCCAAACAAAAGCCAGATGAGAAAAAGTCAAGTTCAAAACAGCAGTAAACTAAAAGTGTTACTGAGAGGTAACTTCCTGTGTACACAAGAAATTGAAGTTTAAAGGAAATACAAGAATGACTGGTATGAAGCTTTAACTTCACTGGTGACACCAGAAGACATCATCCATTTATTTCATTGGGAAAAGACAGGAGATGAAAAAGACTGTCGGTAGGGCAGTGATATTCAACAAGCAGGATCATCTCTTCTGCACAGGTTTCTCTTGCCTGTTTGTCATCTGGAAAGATGAGGAAGGCTGTCTGCTCTCCACAGAAACTTATGCTCAGGTCTCTCAGAGATGCCCCAGGCTCAATCCCCATTACTACAGAAGCTCCATTTGTCAGATGCTGTGGATGGGACTGTGTTAGGGGGGAGCAGAGAGGAATTTTTCCCCTTGGGCCAGAAACCACTCAGACCTAGTTTTTTTCTGTTTCTTTCCTTCCAGAATTATGGAGGCATCCCCATCTTGGCTAGAATTAAACATTAACACATTTTAAAAATTACTAGTTCGTGGCGATTCAGAGCTCTGCACTGTGGACAGAAGGTGAAATAGGATTTTAACTAAGAGCAGGTGTTACTTACATAGCGTGACAATGAAAATTCAACCAATATATACATTCAGTTTGCATTCTTCTGGCACAATACTGATCATGTATTTTGGAACTATTTAGGTAAATTCAGCTTGTCATAGATCAGAATGTAATGGCGACTAATTGTAAATGTTAAATAATCCAAGTGTGTAGATAAATAAAAAAATATTAAAAAATGCACGTTGTATAGGTTAGTTTTCTGTAGCCTTAAAGGTTTGGGAGGGAGATAAATTGTTCTGGGGCTGTTTTGTGTTGATTGACAATGTTTTAATATTCAGTTTATCTTCATGAGCAGGAAAAATCTTTATCTCGTACATCTATCTAAATTTTCAACTGATGTACATACTCCTCCTCGTAAAACTAACTACTGTTGCTGACACCATTAGCCTGGCTAGGTTTTGTTTATGCCTTGTTAACTGGGTTTCATGTTAAATTATCCCTGAAGCACCTACACAGGTACTTTGCTGTAGTTATATAATTGTAAGGACTCGTTCTAAATCTATTCTTTTACCCTCTCCCCCTCGCTCTCTCTCTCTCTTTCTGGTAACAGTGTTCGTTCCACTTCTGTTTCATTAAATGCCCTTGCCTTACGTTTGTCTTGACTGGCTTCTATTTACAGAAATTGTAAACCAGTTGAATGCTCTGAGCAGCTTAGATGAAGATCAAGATGACTGCATAAAGCGAGCAAATATGCCTTCAGCTAAATCAGCCAGTTCCTCTGAAGGTCTATGAGCTTTCATCCTTTCTTTCTGTTTCTGATTGTATTTACTGTGACCCATTACCTTTTGACTCCTGCCTGTATTCAGCTGTCAGTTTTATCTCTGTGCTTCCACCCAGCATGACTCTCAGTAATTTGTAGTGCATCCAACAGGTAACAACATGATAGAGAAAGAGCCTGTCTCCGCTACAGCTCCGTTGTCATCTGATAATGAACAAGAAAGAAAAAAAATTACAAAAAAAAGGAAAAGAAACCACCAGACCCTAAGCTTAAAATATTAGTTGTGTAGTCAGTAATACTTGACTTTTCTAAAGTGACAAAATGTCACACCTCTCTACTTTTATGTGCACGTTACATCCAAAATTTAAAATTTCCTGCCAGTAGTTAGCATGTATGTGAACAATCAGAATCACTGTATTTAGCTTGTTAGATGTTCTGCAACATTTATTTAATGAAGAAAAGTGAAGGCTTTCTTAGTAGTCATTTCTGTTACATAATGTTCTGATCAGCAAATAGAAGTTTCATTCATTTCATTTTTTTTTCCCTTTGTTGATGTACTTACTGGACTGTGTTAATTTAGTTGTGCAGTTCGTGCCATACCCTGGTGCAGTGTTTCGAGGGACTGTTGACACGGGGCTTTTTGAGCTTCAGATGTGTTGGATGAACAGTTTGTATCTATTTTAAAACAATATTCCAATTTGTTTGTAGAGCTTATCAATAAGCTTAATTTTCTGGATGAAGGGGAGCAAGACCTGGCCGACTCCAGCACGAACCCTTTTGGTGATCCTGACACAGCAGAATTAAATCCATTTGGAGACCCTGATGTAGAAGGTAATGAGTTTGTTTTACATAATTCATTGCTACTTGCAAATGCTTAGTGCAACATGGTTCTTATTTCTGTAGGGCTACAAATGAAAAATTTTATTTTGATTAAATACAATTATTTCATGTAGCGCTGTGGTAGCAATAGCAGTGATCCAGTTGCCACTAGAAAACTGATTTATCCTTTGAGTCACATCCTTTGTGTTGAGGCACGTTCTGTGTATTTGCCACTGGGGGCTACCAGTTGAAGCAGAGATTTTAGACCTATCAGGTGTGTTACTAGTACTCACCTCATGTGGTATGAATGAGCAACACACACTGTCAAACAACCCTGCTGCACGTGGATGATGGTTTATATCATAATTTCCTTCACTGCAATCTTCACTGCATCACAGCTATTCTTGGTTAGCGCTAATCTTCATTATTACAATTTAATTTTCTCTCTTTTATTCTTCCTTCTTTTTTTCTTTTATGGCTTCCTCAGTTAAGCCTTCTGGCATCGTGCCTTGCACCACATGCTAGGTGTTAATCTCCTTTGCAGACTGACATGCCCATTCTTGTTCCATTTGGGTGAGATGTAAAACCTCTGTAAATTTTCAATCTGATAAGATTTCGGCCATAAGGCCAGAAAGGAGCACCAGGACAGCAAATATCTCTGCTGTCCTCAACTCCGTGCCCAGATATGCAGGCTCCCATCTGCTGGATGCATCACTTTTAGCTTGCAGCTGCTCAGAAGGCCAGTTCATAGTTAATTCCCAAGTTTGAAGCTGTACTCAACCTTTCAAAGCTCCAAGACATTTCTTCTACAGAAAATACCGAGTCACTCTGTAATGGCAATGGAGAACCTCCATACTGAGCAGGAGCAGCCCAGGATGCAGCCAGGGGATTTCTAAGGTCAGGTCAAAGAGAATGGATTTCCAAGCTGCAGTTTCTACCTGGGGTCACTCACTTTCTTTAGACAAGCTGAATGTTTACTCACAACACAGTTTTTCTGCCTTCAAAGTCCATAGAGAATGATGTGGGTGGGGATCAAGTCCTGTCATACTTTGGCAGTGGTGTGACTCACAGCTGGTATTTCTGAAACAGGGACATTGCACTATCTTCTGTATTTGGCAACTGAAGCCATAAAGCCACTATCCTGGGCACCTTCTCCCTCCTGTAAAGTTGTCAGGTTTTTCTAGAGCTGCAGAAGTGAGTTGTTTCAGCTTTGTAGATACCAATATATATGGACTAGGTTCTGGTGTCCTAATCTTTGGCTTTGTTTCCTGTCTGTTCCTTGACAGTGAATTCTCTTAGGCTTCTGGAAGGAAGTAGAATAAGTGGGATTGTAAATCTCTCTGGTAGTCCATAAATAACTTGCTCTAAGAGACTCAGCCTCTATTCCTTTCTTCCTTCTCTGCTCTAGAAAGAAGAGCTCCCTTCTCCATGGACAAAGCTGTACAAGTCCCATCCTACCTAAACTGCTTCTTCCAAACCCAGCTTTTCTTTCCTTTCCAGAGAGAACCCATTCTGGAAGAAAGCAGTGGGTGTTCTGGCCACAGAATACAGGGACTCTTTCTCGTCTTGGGGACAGGGAGAAACAGCTGGTGTTGTTTCTTAGCACTGGAGTAGATTAATACCTTGTGGCAAGTTCACTAGGAGCAGCCTGCATCCAAGACATCAGCCTGCTTATGTTCCTAAAACACTCTCAGCATATCAGGGGCATGGTTTTTTTTCAGTTGATTCTTGTTCTTTTTGTGATATCTGCCTTTACTGTCATCTTCAGTCAGAGGTGCGGACACTTTTCAATTTCTCTGGGTCTGTTCTCTGTACTTGGGACAGTCTCTGTGATCAGACTCTTGGGCTCCATCTGCAGCTGTGGGCAGCAACGCTGAGTTGTTGGGTGTGTGAATACCAAGTATATTCCTCCCACTCATAGTCACTGTCATGCAGCAGTCAACATACCATAACAGGACAGTGATTGGGATAAACAGGGTGTCACTAGATTCTTCCTACTGTGTCATAAGGTGTTTTTTATTTGGGAGAGATGGACCTTCTGTAAGGTTCATGTGACAGTGTCTTCCTGAAGCACTAAACCAGGTTGAAAGATCTGAGTGGTTCCAGGCTACCAGACAAAGAGTTGGACATCTGGTGTGGCATTTTTAAAGCTTTTATGTTACGGTGAGTGGCTCCTGAGGGATTCTTCTTCTTACCTCAGACACGCCTGAGAAGCACTGGCTGTTCCACTCCAGACCTGTCTTGTCCCTGTAATGGGAACTGGTTGTGTTCCCATTACCTTGCTTGGCCTTCTTGACATGTGCCTTTCCTCCAGTCCTCTTCCTCCACAGAAAGTTGAGGGGGAGAAAACATAGTGCTGAGACAAATTAGAGAATATGGTTTTGGTCTTCAGCAACAGCAGGAATCTGCTGTGTATTTCTATGGCTAATTGGATCAGAGTCTCTACATGGGGAGCACCTAGACATTACCATTTTGGGGAGATTTCTCTTTGTTTTGAAATGGATTTTGAGGCTATGCAATATCATAGCTGTTCTCATCCTGTTGCCCAACTGCTGAAGGCTGCCCTGTTTGTGTCCCATTATTCACTCATGGTTCTTCTAGTCTGAGACCTCAATGGAACTTTTATTACTGCTATCTCTTTCTAGGAAGCTCTTTGAGACTGTGCCTGCTCGTTTGCTTTTGCATCCTGAAGTGAATGTAACCTTTTTGATGGCCACCCCAGAAGCTCGAGAGCATGACAGAGGTTCAGGACTTTAAGGCAGGCTTTCTGCTACAGGCTTAAAGAGTCACATTACCTGTTTCACTTGTCTTGTGATCTGCTTAAATCAAGAGATTAACTTTTTATGTGTGCAGGGATGAAGTATTTTTCTGTTCACTTACATGTTAGTCTCTTTATCTTTTTATCTGGACAAGGCATAATCTGGAACTTAGACTTTGCGAAAGTTCAGAGTCTTCTGTAGAATTTGTTACTTAATTTCCCCAAGAGGTGCAGAGCAGCCAGCTGGAGCCTCCTTTCCTGAGTACTTTGCCATCAGATGTGAGGAGGCACGATGCGCTATTTGGCAGAGATATTCCAAGAATATTCCTATCAAGCCTGTAACGTGTGCTCAGAGTCACCCAGAGTATGAATATGTATGTATTGACAGTCACTCAAAGAGAAAGGAGGATTACTTGCCAGTAGATACTTGTTTCCTAGACAGATATTTCTTGTGCCTGTTCACAAACTAGCTACTTTCTCTCTATTTTCCTAATGCCATAATCACTTAAGCCTGGGAATGTGGGGTGGAGAGAAACTAAATTTGCGAGTGCTTCCAGCATCCATGTGCACGCTGTGGGTGTGGTGCATGGCAGAGGGTCATCAGCAAGCTGGCTCTGGATGCTACTGGGATTTAAAAAGTCCTCAGTGTCAATGATTCTACACACACAGCAGAGTGAATGTGCATATGAACAGCTCACCTCAAAAAAAATCTTCAGATGTGTTTCTTGGTTGACATGTCAAACTGAGGCTTATTTCTTCTGTATCTACTAGGTCAGCTAGACATTAGAAATCTGGGAAAATCCAAAATCTCTTTGAACAGTATATCTCTACAGCTTTATTTTAGACAACCTTTACATGATCATATGAGGACTGTCTTTTGTCTTTTTAGTCACAGTGCAACAGAATTATAAAATCAGTTAATTTCTGTGCAAAATATTTACTTGGAGAGGTCAACATGTACGACAAATGAAAGTAGAAAACCACAACACACTTTCATCACTCCAGATATTTTTTTTAATTAGGTGGGGAATACAAATTTTGAAGTTGCGTATGACATATACAAAACACTCAAGACATGAGAGTAACTCTTTGCTGGCTCCCCCTGTTATTTAGAACACCATTTACTTCAGGAGTGTATTTCATTACCTTGTGTGTGGTCTCCTGAGCTCCCTGCAGTGTGTTTTACACTGAAAATGAAAACAGTGTTACAATGCAGCACCAAACCCCAAATTGTTCCAGGGTAGTCCTACACACAGAGCAGCACAGGAACCAATTGCGAGGAAAATGGTGACTCTGTCCCTTCTATTTCTTCATGAAAAGCAGTGTGTTGCGAGTGTATGAATAAAAGGATCAGAAAATCACCAGTGGTGTATGGGGATGCCAGTCATTACTCCTTCTAGAAGCACTGGGCAATTCCATTTTTAATTTGTGCTGTTTGTTGGGTGCTCACATCCCATCGTGCCTGTGTGCCTGCCTGTCAGTCAGGCAGCCAGTGGCGTAACCGAGTACCTTTCACATGTGGCTTCTTCTTTCATCTTCTGCCAAGGGGAAAGTGGAATGTGCGATGTTTTGGTGGAGGTTTTTGTTTGGTTTAAGGGATGTGTCACAATATGTTTGTGTTACAAAAGGCAAGTGGGTTGAAGGGCAGGGTGATTTCTGGAGATGCTCTGGCTGATTGTGCAGATAGGTAGTGCCAGAATGATTATTATCACAGACAGTCTTTCTCAGTGGAGTTAGGGCAAGTAATGCTTCCAGAATCTGGCACAAGAGCAGCTGGTGCTTCTGCTGTAGTAATACTTCTGCCTCTCTTGTTGTCACTCCTACCCCTGTGGCTTTATTACTTAATCATGCAAAATTATTTTGTGTTTGACCCTTGAAGTGCCAAACTGCAAGCGTCTTTTTCTTTTCTTTTTCTTTTTTAACTTATATCAGTGTAGAGATTGTAGTCCCATGTGGAGCTGTGCTGAACGATGTGGGGAAAGCAGGGGAATCTGTGTTACCTTCTGAATGTAAAAGCAGCTTCAAGAGGGAGATAGACCCCTTCTAAGCTGTTGTATGTTTAGCCTGCCAAAGTGCACTTCTCAGCATCATTAGCTCTTTGGGAAAATGAGTCTGTTACAGAAAAGTGACAGGTGACAGTGGGTGTGGCTTTAAGAGCAGTGCTGTTGAGTCATCATCATAACAACTTAATTTGTTGTAGAGAGGCTTGTGATGACCAACATTTGACACAAAACTATTTCTAAAGGGTTTCAGAGACCCCATGGGAGAGAACCTGTTTGGGTTCAGGTGGAGGGACCCTTGTGGGAACCCTCCCTCCCTGTGGGGACATTGAAGGAAGCAGAAGGGGGGGGAAAATAGTATCCTGGATGGCAAGAGTAGAGAGAATGAGTAGCCAAGTTAAGTGGGTTCTAGCTGAGCTTCTGCAAGATTCTGCCTATAAAAGTGTCTTGAGAATGACATTTTAGAAGCTTTTTTAATTTCAGCCTCCGTGTAGGATTTTGTGAAACATTTTAGTTAATAACAAGCCAGAGGTGTCTGAGCACTGATAAGTAACACTGTATGTGTAAGGCCAAATATGTAGTTACTGTTGAGCCAATAAAAAATAGAAAGAATTTTGTCATAGTTAGGGTTACAGCACTTGATCCAGTGTCGAAATAGAAAGAATTGCAAAAACCATTTGCATTGCCCCTTAAAATTTATCAGATTTAAATAAGCATTTAACTCATTGTTTGGAGGAGACACTTTAAAGCAAATTAAAAATAAAAGCTTACACCATAGTTTTAAGAGGTTGTTTCCCTGAATGTTTTTAACTTCAGAATATATTACTGACTTTCCTTCTTGTATGTTATCAGAAAGTTTCCCTCAGATATGATAATGTGTATTTATCAACAGATTCGTGTGCAGGCACAACAATCCATCATATGGAGTTGCAGAAGCAGCTATTTGTAGTTGTCCACTCTCTTGATAAAATATTCTAATATCTGAGCAAAGTTTAAAGTAAAGTTTGGTTAAAGCTTTGTCAATAAAAACCACTATTTGAACAAGGTATCAGTCCTTTTTTTCTGCATTTCATTAGGTTATTTTTGCTTTTTGTATGGAACTGTCTTCTGAGGACACATCTCGAAAGCATTTCTGCTTGGTCTAGTTCATCAAATCACTAAATGCATGGATAGTATTTGAGTAGTATTCTGACTACCATGAGCTTCAAGGCATGGTATGTACAGTATATACTGTATATACAGTATACAGTAAGGGTGGGATTTGACTCCCCTGACTTCAAAAACAGTTTGGACATACGCCTGTAAGCTTTAAGTGTCAAGGAGTCAGCTCAGCTGCAAATATCCACACTGAGGACATCTCAGGGCAAGCAGAGTGAAGCTTTTGCTTGTCTTGACCACCTGCACTGGACACTAGTATGAATGACCTAAGTCTATATAGAACCACTTTTCCACTTTAGCTTAAAATAAATGAACAAATACATTTTAGATATTGGGCTCTGCTCTGATATATTTAATCTACGGCACTCTGAAGGGTTCTTGCTTGGCTTGATCATCTTTGTGTTTTTAAGAATTTCTGCCTTAAATGCTTTATTTTCCCTTGTCAGTTAAGCTATAGACCTTCGATATTCTTTCACTGTGGCTTTCTCTGAAAGAGCTGTCTTAAAGAGATGTGGGCTTGTGATCACATCACCACGTAAACTAGGGTTAATACACACCACCTGCCAGGCAGTAACCACGCTTTCTCCCAGAATAAGTTCCTAATAGTTTATTCCCTTTTCTTAAAGGATAAGCATTTACTCTGGGGTAGGAATGAACACAGGCACTACAGCTGACATACTGCAAATACATACCCTGACATCTTCCTGCAGTTATTTGTCTGTATGTCCATGCTCCAGCATGGGACTCCTCCAGAGGCTGCAGGTAGATCTCTATAGTCCTGAGAAGAGCTAAAGCCTTCCCTGCTCCGAGCCTTTGCCCTGATCTAGTGACTAGTCCAGTGCATAGGTAGGTGAAGTTGCTGCCTGCAGCTAGGGATCATACTCCTATCCAACTAGGAATGGCTCTGGTTCATGCTGTAAGTTAGAGTTGGTCACACTGCACGGGGGTAGGGCTTTTCATCACCTTGGGCTATGCTAATGGTGGATTCACGGTGAGCTGGATGTTTGCTGTCGGGGTAGAGAACACTCACATTTTCTAGCGATTCACCAGGATTAGCAGCTTTGGTACATCATCCATCCAAACTCATGTAAACATCGTGCTTCCCTTTGTTCATTGTGTGACTAGAGATTTTGTCTTCCCAAATATTTCTTCAGTGAAAAATCCACTTGGAACTCCATCTTTTTGTTTTTTAGACTCTTGTTACAAATAACTTTTAGAGTTGCTCAGTTAAAGCTTAAAGGTGTGTTTAGTCCAGTTTAGTAACCATACCTCTGAAAAACACACTTTTCCTTAAGAATAATGTGGATATGGTTATTGAAAGTTAGGTTTTAATGACACTACATTGAAATTGCTATTTGCGTAGATTTTGAAAGTACATCATATCCAGTATTGAACAGAGCTTCCAATTATTTGATGCTGCAAGAAGAGTAAAATTAACATTACTGAGTGTCTTTGTAACAAATGTTGTATTGCTGTATGGGGATTTGCATTATTCAGTATCCAGAAGCCATTCACTGTAGAATAACAGACACCACAGAAAGGACATTACACAGACAACAGCATGCAACTCCAGCTTGCCAGTAACTTTTTGTCATACAGCCCAAATAAAAGATGAGTGATTTGGTTTCTGTCTTTTTAGGGTTAATTTAAATTCATTTCTACTGTGAGATTATGTATTGTTACCAGGGGCACACATGTGTTTTGAAATGTAATTACTGGTCATACTTAATAGCTGATTTTTAGTTCAGTAGTTTTAAGAAACGAAAAGGCCGTGTACTTACTATCACCATTTTTCAATCCAGTAATATTACAAAATACAGGATGTCTTTTTTCTTTATTAAAAGCTCAAATAAATAATTAAGAACATTTTGTTAGGACACAAGTTGGCTAATAGTTTGTGAAAATGTTTTAATATCTGTTGTGATGCCATTTATATGACAAATAAAGAAACTAATAACTAATGTTGAAAGAGCTGTAGTAGAAAATGTGAGAAAATGAAGCCTAGTTAACAGTCTAAATGGAAAGATCTTTTGAAAGACCTATTTTTGAATAAACAAGCGTGAAAATTCACTTAAGGCTATAACTTTATGTATTGAGAGTTAAGAAGCAGACCTTTTCATATGCCTTTAAAATACAAAGATCTGATAAAATGGTTTCAAATTTTTAATTCGTTAAACCTGTTTAATGGGTTTTTTTTGTTATTTGGTAGAACTTCACACTGAAAGAGCTTCGTCTTCAAAGCCAGAAGAAAGTTTCTATGTTGACAGTTACAATCCCTTCAAGGATGAAGAAGCCCCAGAGTTCTTAAACCCATTTGATGAGCCGGATCACGCACCTGAAGCACCTGGAAGTGTAAGAGATTCCCCTCCACAACCTGCAAAAAGGAAAAATGTCAGGCCAGTGGATATGAGCAAATACCTCTATGCAGATACCTCTAAAGCTGAGGAGGAGGAGCTGGATGAGTAAGTATGATTCTCCATCTTTCAGCAGCTTTGCAAGCATTAGTAGTAGGATCCCTGGCTTAATCTTGAGGTGTATTGGGTTGAACCATGGTGATCCTTAATCACCTCCTTAGGACAGACTCATCCTTGGGCAGCTCAGCAGCAGGAAATACCATACCCCCAGGTCATGCTATTCAGCTCAACATGATCAGTGAGGAAACTTTCCTTTGACTTATTGATAGCAAACGACTTGATAGGGAACAAGTCTGTGGACCTTTCTGGCACTTCATGCCCTGACAATTGCAAATGAGCCAGAAATTAAAGGAGCAGCAGAGCTTGGGCCTTCCTCTCCTTTTTGCCATTATTTTTACTATGTAAGATAATTTTTGCTAATGACAACAGGGAGTTTGTTTTATCTTGATTCAGTATGTAAAAAGGAAGAGGATTTTGCAATCTGCATAGCACATTTTTGACAATCTCATAAACTCAATATACGGGAAAGATAACACCATATGTACTTACTTAGGTTGTTTCTTTCAGAATGACCACACATAAAACTTTTATAAACTCACACTGACTGCCTTATATTATAGTATAGAAACTCTCAGGGAGGGAGAGCTTTTTGGAATGGCTGCACAGCTTGGGAGGTTGGAAGGTGTATCTTTAATCCTTGTTTGTGGTCATTAGTCACCAACCACACCACTCATGAGACAGTTTATGGTGATTACATCTGAGCAATTTTACAGACAACAATTCTAATTAACATTTAATTTTACATTATTTATTGATACTTATCATGGCATGACATTTGCATTACTTTAATATTAACAGAGGTATGGTATCATCATCTTTCTGTTTGTCTGTAGCTGTGGTCTAGGAAATTGAAGGATTCCCAGGCACTCTAGTAGGAACATATAAAGGGCTCTGCAGATTTTTTTCCTTTTAAAGCTCTGTGGCCATGGATTAAATGTTGTTGTTTTATCTGTGAATAATAAAAGAAACAAATATCTAAAGGGCATTGGGAATGATGTCTCTGCCACCTCCATTTATCAGGACGGTGCCTGAACAAACAGCACTGGTTGCTGTGTCTTCAGAGCACAGTGTGATCACAGCCACACCAGGCATTCCTGGTCATTCACTGGTCACCAGAATCCGTAAGGAATAAAAATGTATGTATTTTACACCCGCCAAGATATAGGTATAGAGAACACCAAAGACTGGGAAGAGCAGAAAGAGAAGAAGCCGCATGGATGAGCAAGTGAAGAATTTTTCATTTTCTGTTTATACTCTCATTTCCCCCCTAAGCGCATCGATGCCAAATGGGCTTGTGGCAGGGTTGTAACCCTTCTTTTTGCTGTGTACTGGACTTTAGCCCTTGGTTTACAACAGCCTTCTTCTTGTTTTAATGACTCCATTTGCTTCATTGTTTTTATTCGCCCAAAGACAAAAATAAATCCCCCATAGGTGGATTCTACTTGAGCATAAAGCTGGTCTGTATTTTCATGGTAAAGCAGTGTCCCATGGGAAGATGGGAGGATAAAGAGTCAATAAACACTGTAGAATCAATTTTTTACATCTTTTACATAGGTTTTTTACGTCCTGGCCCCCAAAGTAACCTTCCTCTCCACATTTTCCTCTGAAGTTATAGGAGCAATACATCGTACAAAAAGACCTGGAGACCATTTGTTGAATGCATTGGGTAGAAGTGTGGCAAGGAGAACCTTTGAACCTTTATACTGAAACACTCTGGAGGAATGAGTGTAATGCTAAAAGTCCGGTCTAGAAACACAGGACGTGTGATATTAGCTCACATCTACAAACGCTATTTTGCCTCATCTCATGTCAATAATTTTCAAATTTTTAAGTAGAAAGCTTCTGCTAAGGCGTGGTCTGGTGAGGACCAAAGGCAAAATTTTCACAGGCAGTGCCAGTTGGTGGTGTTTTGGTGCCCTAAGTCGTGAGGGTTTATGTCCAGATGTGTGTTGTTTTTACCTACTGTGAATACTGGTGCTTTTATTATCTACATAAGTGGGTAATCTTCTTCCAAGCCTATTGAAGTCTAGGTTTCCATGTCAATTTGTGGCAGAGGGTTCTACAAGAAAACAAGATCTCTAATGAAGTGTGTTTCTTCTGTTGGTTGTAAATAAATTCCCTTTCCAATGCCCTACTATCTCTTCTCCTGGCTTATCAAAACAACAATTAGTAGTATTGGACTTACCTGCCATAAACATTTGTTGTCGTGTCTATCTCTAGCATGTTCACCTTTCCTTGTCACTTGTCTGAGTGCTAACTTTTTCAATCTCTCTTCATACAGAAGTCTCTTCATCTCTCTAATCATTTCCACCGCTCGTCTCTGGATCCTGTTATTTCTTCTGCTATGTGTCTATTTTAAGATGTGTTGACTTGGCCTGAGCAGTGTATTCAAGACAAGGCTGAACAACTGAGTCATATCATGAGAATAGAAAACTTTGCATGTTATTTTCAACCTCTCTCATAACATCTTGTCTTTTGATTTTTTTAAAATTCTGTTTCATTTTTGACTACCACTGGCAAATGGCTTTCTCCAGGTGTCCTTTTGAACCTATAGGTGGAAGGCATGAGAAATGGAAGGCTCCTAATTTACTGCTGATCGGAAAATACAATGTATTTTTACCCCTGTGTCTTAAGTGTTTAATTGGAGTTCACTTAATGTACTGCTTGGCATTTTCCTCTTATATTTTGCGTGAAATGCTGTGATGTGTCCTGAGAACATGGACACACCAGTTAGCATCGGGACCCTTGTCCCACTCTGCTCTGGCAGATCCCTAGTTCTGATTCTGGACTCGAAGCTTACATGAAGTGCCCCAAGAGCTGAACTCTGACTCCAGTTTTGTAACAGACTCTCACTGTAATCCTGTAAAAGGTACATGGCCTCCGTGCACCTCTGTGAAGGATTTATTTACCTTGGGTAATTTGCTTTGTTGAAATGTATTTGACTAATGTTTGTGAAGAGAACTAATACTTCATAACACACACAAAGCACAGTCACAAGCATAAGCATCGTGAGGCGTTACATGGCACAGAGGGACTTAGGTGAGCCATTTACTCTGCTACAAAACTGTGCTCTCAAAACATACTTCCTCTGGCTAAATTCTCCTATCTAGCTAAAGATAAGGAGCACATTTTCCTTTTGTTAGTTTGGAGATATCACTGTTAGGGGAAAATTCTGCTTTTGCCTTTTTGAATTTTATATGTTAAAATCCACCCATTAGTGAAGGACAGCACACCTTGTGAAGTTAATTATTTGAAAATAGCACAGCTCACAACTGCTTAACGTATTATGCTTTCAACCTTAGTACTTCTGATTGGCTATATTGCCTGACCTTTTAGCCCTGCCACACTGACAGCTTTGGGTTTCCTCCTCATTAAAATGTTTATTTTTTTATTTTTTTGTTCGGCTAACTGGTAAGGCTGGTCAAAATAATTTTTAAATTGATCAGAATAAAACTTGCTTTCCAGTAAAATTTGGCTCTGTGGCTTCTTATCTCATTAATCATTGTATGGCTTAGAATTACTCTGTGTAATTAGCAAGGCTATCGAGTTGCCATCTGCTGAAGGTGCCTGTTGCACAAGAAGCCACAAGCCACCACATTGTCAGTGGCAGTTTAATGCCAGGTATCTTGTCAGGTCTGAAATTTTTTGATTTTGTGGAGGATAGTCTAGTGTCTCTTTAGACAAATCATTTTATGTGGATCAATTAAATAACTTCACAGAAGCAGTAAATATGGGGCTGACCTTACAGAAAAGTGCTTTAATGTTTTCCAGCTAAAGCTCTTCTCAACCAGACTTTTCAGATGCTTAATTTCTTGTAGAGGTGTGTGGAAGCTGTTGGACAAAACTCTGCTACTCATATCAGATCCTCATGGTTTCAAACTTTATAGTTTGTTCAAGAAAGAACCATTTTGGTCATTTTTTTCTGTATTAACATTAATTTTTCAAAAATCTTGCTCAATATTTATAGGACCCATTAAAGGTAGTGCAGAGAGGAAGGTAGAAGGTAGCACGTGTGTCTGTCTGTTCTGTGCATGTACCTGTGTCTGTTTCTGCGACCAAAATGTGAGGGTTTAGTCTGGCTTTCAAGCAAGTTGTTCTCTAGAGGGAAAGAGCAGTGGCTTCTCTCCTTTTAGCACTTCCTTCTGGTGGGTACAAGGGGTACAATTCTTCAGGATGGTGCCTGCAGTGCAGGCGATTCTGAAGCTTAAAAGTTCAAAAGATGGTTCTTCCAAACCTGTTTACTCACATTGATAAGGTGTTGGGTTTTTTCTCACACCAAAATAATTTTAACACCTTACAAATACACCTTTCTAATTCAGAAGTGAATTCCTGCCAAACATGCTGTGCCTGTTGGCTGTTCCGAAGGCTGACTTGTTGAACTAAATAAAACCTTGTGCTGTCCCACAGAATGCATTGTTCTTCAGCCTTTATCTCTTTTATCTTCATTTTCACCTCCCTTTGAACTCTCTGGTGTCTGAAGGCAGCCGAGCTGGGCTGTCAGCTAAATTAGAGCTACTGACAGCTGGATGCATTCTCCACTCCAGCCTGAATACCTCCTTTTCCTACTGCCTCCCATGTAAAACACCCTTCTGTTTCCATTTAACTTGTTACTTTGGTTGCCTTTAGTTTTGATTGCACTGGTGGCTTTGCACTTGATGGGCAGCAAAGTAGGAACACCTGAAAGTTGCCTTCATTCAACAAATGAGTTATTTTAGTGTTAGTCTTTCCTTTTGCTTCAGGAGTTGGAGATCTCTTTCTGTAAGGAGCAGAAGCAGCAGATTCCTAGAAAGGCTTGGAGACTTTGTGCCTGATTTTCACTTACGTACTTTGGTAAACTTTACCTTTCAAAAGTAGACTTCTTTTCTGTGGTGTGGGTTATTAATTGCTTGCTTTTTCTCAGTGAAAATAGGATGACTGTAAATTGCATTAAAATGAATGCTAATGTTTGTCTATGAGACTGAAAGACATTTTCATACTAAAAGTACAAACAAAGAGAAATCTGATGTTGTGTAGAAGGCAACTGCATGAATAGCTGGTTTTTCACTGCTGTTGTAGTTCTTAAAAAATAGTGCATACTAGCTCCTGACTCTTATCCTAAGAGGGAATTAGTGAATGGATCTAGCTAGGTAGACTCTTACCTGATGCAATAGTGTTTCTACCCAGAGTTGAATTCTAAGGGACTTCAAGGGACTGAGGTTATTTGTTGTGGTTGGTTACACTGCATATAATAACTGTATGCAGATAGATTGTTTGGAATCATAGTTTGAGATATATGATAAATATATCTTTCAGGGGAAAGAGGGACTAGAAAAGAATAAATTAATGTATCCATTTCATAACTAACTGTCTGGTTTTGGATTGCAAAATATGAAAAACAAATAGTATTAATAATGAAATAATTCAGTGCAAAAAAAGATTCCCTTAAGTATCCTTAGCAGGATACAGAACTGCTGGCTCTACTAAGTGTGTAGAAGAAGCCATTATTTTATGTGTTATTGATTGATATTTGATGTATCAAGCTAACATAAAATTTGGCAAAATTTAGCTGTGGAGATATTTACTTAGGATGGTACAAATGCAGAGATGGAACATGGACACCCGAGTTAAGGATAATTCTTTGGACTGCATCTACTTGGTGGAAGATGTTTACTCTGTACCATTCTCAAATAAGGTTTAGTTATAAAAAGCACTTTCAAAGTAGACAGGTTATGTCTACTGCTGTCTGCAGAGAGATATATGCAAGTCAGATGTGGTTTTCTTACACTATTCTCTTACCTAAGGAGCGTTCTTGAAATGGTGTGGTGCCTGTAAACTACAGAGTTTGAAATACACTTGAAGTTGGTTGTGTACCCATGGAGGCCAGAATTTTCAAAACTGGACAGCCGAGAGTGAGGCCTCTAAAGCCATGTGGATGGAAGCATGACTGTACCAGTGGCCTGATTCTTAGTTGTTCTAGTTAAGCTTTCTTTATTCTGTTCATTAGAGTGTTAAACACCCATCAGCTTCACTCAAATTTTTAGATATTAATCTTGTCATAAAATCAGATCACTCTTTGATAGATAGCAAAGTATAATTGAAGAGTTAGCTTTGTGCAGTTGATAAAACTTCCACAATTTACAGGACTTTATAAAAATTATGGAGATTTTGACTGAATAATGCAGTTTTAGCTGTTGTAACTCATTTTTCAATTGTATGAAAAAGTAGTATTTAAAAGCATATGAAGGTAAAACGTATTCTTATGTGGCATAATAAAAGCATTTTAGTCATTGGCTTTCCTAAACAGGTCTTATTTTTGGTTTTATTTCCAAGGAGATAGCAAAGAAATGTGTTTCCCTTCTTTTAATTAGATCAAATCCATTTTATGAACCAAAATCAAGCCCTGCTTTAATTAAAGTTGCTCTGCAAGAACCAGAGAAGAAGATGAAAAGAAAGGCTCCTGAACCCCCAAACCTCTTGCCAAAGACAGAGATGGGCATGGGCGAGAACATGTCAGCAATTCCTGCGTCGAGGGAGCTTTCCTCCTCTCCTAAGGTAAGCTTTTCATACCAAAATTTCTTCTTTGTTCATAACAGTACCTTTCTGTGCATTGTAAATATCCTATTTATTTCTGCTGGTATCTTAAAAGCTTTGCCTGTGCTTAATAAGGTGTTGGCTTGTCTCTATTCACTTGGTTCATAGGGAGGGTGCAATGGTAGGAGCTTGTATTTTTTCTGTAAGGATATAATGACAACAATAACAGCAACTGCTGTTTCAAAAAAAAGTCTTCTAATAACCAATGTTACAGGACAGCTGCATATGCCATCGAGAAGGAACAAAATCATGTTGAACAGTGCTTTGTCCTGATCTATTTTAATGCTGCTAAGCCTTGCCCCTGTTGAAGAGTCTGTCTCCACATTTCTGTCATAAATCTGATTTTTAAAAGCTTAGTACTGGATACTGTCTATTTGTATTGGGATTTATATATGTCCAATTCCATAGCTATGTTGAAGTAATTAAAAAAAAAAAAGGCAGTCTGCTTTAAATCAGGTTAACCATTTACTATGAATGTCCACACTAAGGATGCTTACATATGCGCATCCATTTATGTTTTTCATGGGAAAATCAGAGTTAATTTCAGTGGAAGAGGTAATGTGAGGTGTGAGTTTTATTACTACAGCAGCCAACTTCTGTCAGTATGGATTTCAACTCCAGTGTTTCAGCAGTTAGCATCACTTGTGCTTTTTCTTTAAACAAAATAAGCATTTAATAGTATAAGTTAATGGACCTTTCTTAGAAATGAATGTCATACATTGTTTTAAAGGTAGGAAGATGAGGACAGAATGCCTCCCATCCAGTCTTGCCCACTGTATGCACATTATCATCTGGTTTGCCTTGATTCAGAGCTGCTGTACTTTAATTTCAGAATTGAGGGAAACTGCTTGTCATACCTATCATTTCATTGCATAATTACTCAGCCAGATTGCTCACATGTCCTTGTCCACTCAGGCTCTGATCTTGTTGTCATTTTACCACTCACTCAGGCTAAAGAGTATGAGACCAGAAACCTAATCTGTGTCTGCTCATGGCAAAACAAAACAGTGGCGTAAGACCACAAGTACAATTCACAAGTTACTCTTCATTTGCAAAACCGCAACCAGGGATATATGCAATCAAAGCACAGCAGTTTTATAATGCTCTGAAATGGGATTCAGTCCTGTTAGCTGGAGTTTCTGCATGAAAAGTGACACATTATTTGATTTCTGGTGGAGTCTGGCACTTGGGTCAAAGCAAAATGGCCAAAGCAAAGCTTTCTGGCACTACCAGGCTGTGAAAAGACATCTGTGGCGATTTTTATCAGATTGCTTGGTGGAAATTTTGCCCCCCTTGCTCATTGTTTGAGAGGGTTTTTTTTACAGATATGCATCCAAGGAAATATCTCTCTGCTTCATACATGTCTTCGCTGTGGTGAAATAACATGTTACTACTGAGTTTGGTTGTTGTCGTTTTTGTCTGCCCGAGATTAAGCTTTAGAGTGTCTGAAAGGTGGAATTGATTAAAAAAGGATTCAGAATTGAACTCGCTGAGAAGACTGTGCTGTTATGGACAGTCAGGTAGTTCCTTGTCTTCTGCATGGTGTTACTTGGTGAATATTTTGGCGCCTGCCTGCTTGCAGCCCGCCTTTCTGCCCCTGACCCTGAGGCACAGCTGAGATCAGCAGAGGTCCACATACTGAAACTCTGATTTTCATTAGGGCTGGGAGGGAAGGTGGAGCTCTGTGCTCACATGCTGGTTTATAGGAAAGCTTCAATAAATTTTTTAACAGGACTTTGGAGGATAGGAGACGTTAGGGAAGGCTCCAAAGCAGATGCAGGGTCCTGGTTCATTATATTACAGTGGAAAGTTTTGCTGAGTGGGTGTGTTAAAATATTGTACGGTCACTTGCAATGCAGAAAGCCTTCTGTAAGCAGAGTCTTTTTTCTGTGCTTGAATTGTTTTGCACTCAGATCAAAAGCACTTTACTTGGAATGCTTTTTGAAATTTGGAAAAGTACTGGCATTTAAAAGAAAAGAAACCATTTTCTCACAGCACAGTACAAAATAGTGCCCAGGTGGGACTTGGAGTGTTGGCACAAATGACTTGTTTATTGCTCAATAATAAAGGCAGTGTTTAGCAACTCCGGAAAAACTTCCATCCAAAGGTATAGGCACTATACAAACATGAACTTAGTACATGCTCTTACGTAGGGGAATAGTCCTATAGAGGTAAACTTAGGTAAAGGGAGGTTAAATCATGTATCTTATTCAGTGTTTTGTCCAAGTTTGCTGTGCACAGAAAGTTTTGGGAGTTATACCAGAGGCTAAATGGTTTCAGCAGGTTCAGTTCCCTGTCTTGGTTGCTGTCATAGGAAATGTCTGTGGAGCAGAAATGCTAATCTTTAAACTACACAGAAACAGCATTAATATTAGAACTTTGGAGTTCAAGGAAAAAGATTCCAAAAGCTCCTCTGCAAATCTTTGACGGAGCATTTGGTGCTCATTTTTCCTTCATGTGCTAGTGGCGTTCATCACATTGGCTATATCCAAAAACCACAAATTGCCATCTACACACCAGCAAGTTTATTAAATGATGAGCAGTCAGTTACCTGTAGTAGCAGACTCTTTCCAAACCTCTTCAATGTCTTCCCCTTGAGCAGGCCCTTTTAATCACTTGGAGATCCTCTGTCACCTGTGTTGGTGAGGAAGGTTCAGTTATCTATCTTAGATAAGGCAGAGTCTAACACTCCATAAAGGTCCAGCTCTTCAGCCCACAGTATTAGCTCAGTGTTTGCCATATCTGAGTTTGGAGGAAGTTTTGCTTTCAAATTTTTTTATCTATTCACACTTCCTAAAGGAATATCTTAATTCTCTCCTGTCTTGTGTATCTCCTCCAAACTAATCTGAGTCATCAGAGAGAGCTTAAAATGCGAAGTCTGAGATCTGGAGTTACCCCACAGTTAATCATCTCAAATGACTTGAAAACTGTGGTATGCCGACTCTATTTAGACGAGCCTGACAAAGTGCAAAGCTGTAATTAAGCTCTTCAGTCATCAAACTGCTACAGTGCTGTCAAGCCCAACTGAAGCTTTGTTGGGCTTGTTACTGTCATACATGTGTTACTGTTCTTTACATGGTTTGGATAACCAGGTTCTGCCTTTCACAGAGGTGGTAAAGACTTTAAATTTCCCCCACTTGTAGACTTTGTGGAAAAAAAAAAGTCTCACACTCAAAATGTGGTATCAGACCAGTACATAGCATGCATGTCAGTGCTCATCATTGCTTTAGCTGATTGCAAAATATACATATGAACTGCAGCAGGGTGAAGTCTTGGCCAGTTTCAGCATTTCTTCTTTTCCCTGCATTATGTTGAATTTATTTGAAAGAAGATCAGTTCCAGAGCTGGCAACTATGTCTCGTGGTAGAGAAGCTAAAGCAATGTGTCTCTGCACAATCAAGGATTTTATTGTCTTTGTGAGAATAAGGGGGAAGGAATGCTACTGAATTTATGTAGGAGGTAAAGAATTATTTACTAGGGAACAGGAGGAAACAGGTAAGCATCCTCAACCATAGAGTTATTTTTAAATGTTAAAAGAAAATAATTCTTGCACTGGATTGACATTACTCATTGACTCCTTTGAGGGATAGCATATGCCCTTCCTTTTCAGGGAACAATTCTGAGAGAGGCTTTTCTTGTGATTTGGTGTATTCAGTTTATTGCCAGACTATAGCCAAAGCTCATGTTGATGCCTCATGAATCCATCAGGTTTCTGCTGTTACCATTAACCTACTGAAAGTAAACAGGTATGTTATATTTGGTGAATCCAGCTTTGTCTCACGTCCTTTCTCCCATCTTCAGGATCTGGAAGTCTATGTTGGTTAAACACATGCCTTACAGAGTAACTGCTGCAGGCTGACGAGCTGCCAGCCTGGGATTTGGGAGCTCTCAGAGCTCCATCTCACAGCTGCCTGCCCAGAATCTCTCAGTAATTGAAACTCCTGCACTCCATCCTGGGGATAGATGTATTTCTGGCAATTCATGATTATATGAACAGACATAAAATTGATATCAGACCACAAAATGCTTTTTGAACTTTACGTTGAACGGATTTTTAGTTATGCCTTGCAACTGATGAAAGTGTTTGGCACCAGGACAGGATGATAAGTCAGCTTAAGACTATCATTATTGTATACACCATTCTTGCCTTAATGAAGGTCATGGTGTTGCTGGTAGTCATGAAAACACAGGAATTGGTTTTGGTGCTTTTAGAGAAGAACTTGTGATGGCCTTTTAAGTTGGTGGAAGAGGAGAATACACATTTACATAACGGTCCAAAGGCAGTAGTAACATCTCTGTTTGTCACCATCATTGTTAAAGCTCTCTCTGTCTCTCATTTTAAAACTAAAATTAATTGTTTTGCATGCCAAGTGATAATCTGCTCTCTCATGCCAGACAAACTAGCTGATTTAAGCTCTAATGAAACATTTATAGGAAATACAGAATCATTTTCTGCATGACATGTTATAACCCATCTCCATCCGATATCCTTGGTAATCTGCTGTGTATCTGCAATGCTTCAGGATGTTCAGACTGTCCAGAAAGATTTCTGTCTGATAGACAGTTTGTCCTTCAAGCAGCAAAGGAGGTACAAATTACTTCCTTATGAAAGAAGAGAAATTCTCAGATACTTCTCAAGGGAACAAGAAGGAACCTGTAATTTTTTTTTTCTCCTTCTCAGTCATTCTAAATCAGAATAAATGCTTAGAGCACAAAACACTCAGGTAGGTTTAGTGGAAGGGGGAGGAGTGACATTCCATATAGCACTAGGCACAGCTCCCAAGATACCAGTAATCCTAAAGTCTTCAGTTGCTTGTTTTCTCCACTTTAATTTACCTCAGGATTATCAACCTTATGTGACCAAACAGTAGGAAGACTTCATCCTAAAACACAGGTGTAGTAATGCAACCAAGTGGAAGAATGACAGTAAGCTCCAAATGGGAGATGAAGATCATTCACTGTCTCTTGGTCTCAAAAGTATCTCCTCACATTCCATCTCCTCACTTCCCAGCTCTCTGGAACATCTTCTTCGATGATTTTGCTCCTTTTCAGCTTCACATTTGCTGCAAAGGAATTGTACAACTCCTTTTCGTGAGATCTTTCTCACTCCGTATGTAGACAGATGGTTCAAGCCCAAGGAAGACCTGGAAGGTAGTAGATAGAATTGGAAGATGTCTACTATTATGAACGTAAGGAAAAAAAAGGCACTCTGAGAAAATCTGCCTTTGCATGCAGCCCAAAGACATTTTTTCTTTTAATAGGAAGAAAGCTGCACACATAATATGAAAAGAGATAGTGAGATAATCATATGGAAGCACAGACAAGTCATTCAATTTGCTGCTTTTCAAGTGTTAAAGTATAAAAGAGGCTTCATTTTTTAATCCAATACTTAAGCAATTTCTTATTACTGTTTTCATGAGTTTTAAATGGTGTTTGTGAACTTGACTGTGTTGCCTTCATATTATTCCCATGATTGGTGCCAACAGGAACCCACTGTTGGACATCAAGACTATAGATGAAACCAAGCCCTTCCATGTTCTATGTGTAGCTTTCTGCCTTTCTGACTGCCCATGCTGTCAGAAAGATTTAAGTGCTGCTCTATAGTCACATTATCGCTAAGAGAGATGCTTCCTTCAGAATCTGAGGGTTAAAACCCTCAGCAATTTGCCCAAATGTTCCTGTAGCAGGAGTTTTGCCCAGGACTGGAGTCAGAGATGAGCTGCTTCCATCCTCAGCCCCTTACTTCTCTCCTTGTCCCAGAAGCTGGAGTATTACCTAGATGGAAACACGTCCTCACATGGTGACTCATGTCACACTGTATGTGCTGCTCTGCAGGGAGCCAGTCCAGGCTGTGTGCTGAGCCAAGGGCCAGCAAAAGGCACTGCTTTCTGTGACAACTGAATGCTGTCCAGGAGCAGTGAATGGGATCCTTCCCTCTGTCATGAATTCCTTATGTGTGGTGCTAAGCTAATCTGCTGACCCAGATTTTAGACTGTGGTGGTTTGTTGGTTGTTTTTTTTTTTTTTCTCAAGTTCACAGCTGCATCCAACGCGGATAAATTAGCAGAGCTACTGGCTGGACTGTAGTGCCATGCAGCTGAGAGGGTGCTGGTTTATGTCACATGAACTATCATAAAACAAACAGTTCTCTGTGAGGTCAGGTCTTAGGTGACTCACACTGAGGACTCAAAAGCATTAGCTTACAGTAATTTAGAATTTTGGGATTTTTTGTGGACCTCAGTTTTTCTTCAAAAAATAAAAACGCTATTATACAAAGGGTATTAATAAAAATGTATTTGTAACTATAATCCTTGAACACTTGGCAACTTTAACTGCTGCTACTTAAGTGTTTGACTGTTTCTTCTTTAGGTCCTTACTAGTAGTGGGGATGCAGATAACAGGTCCCCAAAGCTGTCCTGGAAAAATATTTTTTGTTGCAAATTAATATACATAATGTTCAGGTTGATAAATGCTTGACTGCTTCTGTCACTTTCATAATTGCTCTTTAAGGTATTTGTGCATTATTGGTGCAATGTAGCTCCTACTGAAATAGATGGAAACATTGTCAGTGCCTGCAGCAGTTCTGGGTTGCACCAGTTACCACTTCTGCAAAATGTCTGTGCAAATAAGGTTTGGTAACTGCACCAGTGTTGTGACATTCCAGACCTCACTTTTCATATTTTAAATTAACTTACATTTACAAATTATAGAGCTCAGCTTTGTTGTCATAAAATACTACTTCAGTTGTGGAAAAGGTGCATTGAGGTTTCTGGAGTGCTGTGGTTCCTAAATATCAAGGCTTCCATGGCAGTGTTTAGTTTCCCTCCCAGAGAACAAGGGGATTAGGCACAGCCACTGGCTGGACAGCCAGAGCAGTCCTGGCCTGCCCAAACGTCTGAACGACAGCAGCATTGGGTCAGCTCTAGTGAGATCTAGGCCAGTTTCTGGGAGATGTCATCTGAAAATCCTTATCCCCAGTGAGTGCTTTTTATTTTATTCTAGTTCCTGTAAGTTATTTGCCTTCACTTCTGCAGAAGAGAGCTGAGGGGAGGCAGGCAGATGGCACCAGGCCATGGGCTCCTGATGTAGGTGCTAGAGAGCCACCTTACTGTGGTTTGTGACCTGGAGGGCTTTTGATTCTCATGCTGGGCTTCACAGACTCATGTTTAGTTCAAGCTTTGCTCTTTGAAAGGTAGAAGAAAGAAGGAACACTTCTCCTCTGATAAGACCTTTCTAAACCATCATCAAAACAAAAATCCTCAAAATCTTTGCAACAAAAACAAAAAATCTATCCTTTTTCTGTACACTTTTGATGCTTTATTATCAGATTCCTTAACAAGAGCCATACAAGCAGAGTACAGGACAGCTTTTAAATTGAAAACTTGATTCTTTCCAATGTTCTCTTGCACCTAACGAGGACCTAAAAGCAGTTTGTAGAAGCTGACATTGTAGCATTTAACTTTTAGCTGTTACCTCGAGCTTTATGCTGGGGCTGGTTTTCGATAAAGCCCTGGATACTCTCTCCACCATCCGTGGCCCATCCATGGCCCCTGGTGCAGCACTCAGTGAAAGGAGCACATTAACAATGTGCCTGGTTCTCTGCTTGCCTGAGGGATGGGTTTGGTTCATCGTGGTTGGCAGACACCTCAAATTGGAAATAAGTGTGCATGAATAAATATTCCTTTGCTTCTGTCATGATGAGTTATGGACATATTACAAAAATAATTATCTTCCCTTCATAAATCAGTCTGATAGTTAACTTTGGTTTGCTTACTAATTCACTGTTCTTGCTAAATGTTCTTTGGTTTGGGTCAGACATTTAAGCATAGGAATAAATCACAGGTCTAAGCCACAATGCTTTCTGTTGCTAGGAAAGAAAAATAAGTCTAAAACCAAAATAGATGGCATTTGTAAGCAAATCTACAGTGCAGTGATGGCCCCAAAATGAGGTATTTGTATCAGCTGTTCTAACCTGCTTTATAGAAGTATTTTTAGATAGAATTTTGCCTAATTTATTTAAAATAGTGATCACCATTAGTTTTAGGTGGGCAGGTTGGTGAAATAGATTTGTGAAGCTAGATATACTCAGAGATAAAATCCGGGAGAAAAAGGGAAACCACGGGTGCCAGAAGCCAAGCTTTAGGGCATGTGAAACACTCAGGTATTCTATGTGTATGCTGCTGTCATACCCACCAGCAAATGCAAGTTAAGCACAAACCTTTTTAAAAGGAGAGAAAACCAAGCCAGTTAGAAGGAAAATGTTGTATTCCTGAGTTGCAAGGAGAAATATGTTGCCGATTCATACTGCAACAGAGCCCTGGTGACAAGAGGCTGCATAATAAAGCGAGTACTTGTGCGATAGTGCCGGCACACTAGCTGCATGTTCTACAACAGCATTTTTTAGCCATGTTCAACAGTGTGCCTGCTATCGCTCCTCCATTTGTTGAATTCAGGATGACCTTTGCATGAATAAAGTCAAATAGGATTAAGGCAGGAATTTTCAACAATGGGAAAGAGCAACAGATGTAGCCGACTTTGAACGTGGGAGGATTGTTGATGCACGGTTGCCTAAAGGGAGTGTCTGTGGTGACAAAAAAAGAGGGGGGAAAAACCCAACAATTTCCTAAAATATTAACTGCATAAAAGAAAAGAAAATAAATAGAAAACAATCCAAAAGAACTGAGTGATTCTGGTTTTTATTGGCATCAAGCTGAAGGCAGAGTTTTTTGATTCACTGCCTCCTTTTAAATCTATTTCTCTCTATTCTTTCAGCAGAACTCTGTCCTCTGCAACTGTCACTATATGAGCTGTCTGAGGGGTTTGTGGCATGCACCATATTTTTAGATTCACATTTTTTCTGAGTTGTTTTAAGGAAGACGAAAATGGAGTATACAGGAAAAAAGAGATGTCGTTTTGCTGGAGAATCAGCCATTTGAATACAAAATCCAGATCCTGCTAATATTTTGTGGTTTGATTTATCCTGTGCAGAAGAATATAGATGGATCTCAAGTGAATACCGTGCAAGCATTCTGTATGGAGACTGTTAATAAAGGGGAATAAACGGGAAAAAATGTTAAAAATATATTTAAAGCAAGAACTCTTTCTGATACATCTTAAGTAGTTTTGTGTGTCATTAAATATACCAAATTTGTTTTTATCTCAATAAAGAGGACATGCAAATGTATTTTACTTTACTTAGTTTCATTATTGACAAGAGCTGTTTTGTGGTTTAGCAGATAATTGTGTTAACCGCTGAATGATACTTCATAGTTTGTAGTAATCAGTAATGCACAGAATTTAGCTATCATTCATATGTCTAATTCAGACAAATCAGCTTTGAAAAGCATGGATAGGAAAAGCTTTTAAAGTGTGAATGAAAACATGTGCTCTAGCTCAGTGAAAGGGCTTTTAAGGAGCTAGCTAGAAACTAAAACCATTAAGGAAGTCACATTGTAAGTGTTATGAAAAATATTGGTGAGCTTAATATATTAGTTCAACTTTAATATTTAAAAACTTGATTAAACACTCACTGATTAAATGCTTACACCACTTTAAAGAGAGCTATGGTGTTGAGAGGGCGGTCTCTCACAGGGGAAAAATCATTTGGATTCAGAGGATGTAGCATGGTGAAACATCTAATACATCTTACCCTGCCTCTTCCCATGCTCCTTTAGAGCAGAGCTTGCTGGGGTGAGCTGTGGGTTCCCACTAGCAGATGCCGTGCCACAGGACACTCAGTAGTTGTAACATGTCTACTATCCCCAAAATAAGGAGTATTTCAACAGATAGAAACAAACAAATACCCCTCCCCCCCACCCCCCAACAAACACAAATAAAACCAAAACAAAAAATTACCCCCAACCCCCCTGTTGTTACCTGGGATGGAATATCTTGAGGAACACAGCTCTCTAGGTACTGGAGGCCTCATTACTAATTTTTGTTACCTTGGTAAAGGTCCTGTGATGTTTAATTTTGAGACTAGGAGCAACTTTATATGCATGCCTGGCATCTTTAGCACCAAGAGCACATTACTGTTGCTTGCATGGCGTGGATTAATGCCCACTGTGGCTGTAGAAAGTCACCTTTATTTCCCTGTGGGCTCAGCGTGGGGACCGACATTAAGCTCACAGATGTGTACACAACTGCTCAAATTGTGCCTGCACAACTCGGGGAGAGGCTGTCACAGGCACACAGCTGAACCAGAAAAATACATTTTGAAAGAACATTTGGATGCTGACTATTGTGCACCTGGATTTTTGTAAGCATTCTTGAAATGCAGAGTCCACTGAAGGCAAGGAGAAATTGAGGTTCTTTAGCTGCCCCTCAGTTATGTTCCAGAGCAGTGAAATCTTTGCACCCAAGGTTCCATGAGTGTGAACTGAGGCAGGTTAGAGTTGTTTCTAACCGCTTAGTTGCCTTTTGTATGTTGGAAGGACAATCCACAAGGAATAGTACAGTCTCTTTTTCTTTGGTAGGCCAGCTAAAATCTGCATTCTCCCTCACTTCATCAACACTTTTGAGACAAGGAACTGTAATCTTAAAGCTTTGCAAGGGTCATGTTTCTTGGCTTGTTTCAGTGCAAATACATCTTTAGAATCCAACTCAGCCAACAAGCTTTAAAAGTATCCTAAAATGTTATACCACCATAAATAATTATAAGTAAAAGGAGTATTCTATTTTTGTATTCTTTCTTTTTTTTCCAATTAGCTGCCTTGTATTTTATGCTTCTGGAGCATAATGAAAGTAATTTTTACTTAAAAAACACATAGTCAGAATGTGTTTCTGTTACTTCAAGTAAGCTTGGGGTGTTTTTTATATATTGAGAGAGTTTATGTTTATATTTTCTTTCTTCGTATGTTTATAGATATGTACAAACATATCTTAGTATATTTAATACTATAGCTACATAAAAAGGTATATATGCTATACATATACCTTTATAACAATATATAAACATTGTATATATATATACCATTATATATAACAAATATATTATCTGCATGCAAGTTTTCTGGAAGGTGAATTCAGACAGCAATTTGATACAGATTGCTTAACAGATCATAATTCAAGTGTTTTGTCCTAGAATTTGCTTCATAACTCAACCATATTCTGTAACACCATGAGCCCTTTTCTTAACGTTGCTGAAGTGCTCTTAGGAACTCCGTGAAAAGCATTGTTTTTATCACTGTGAAGCAATGCTGCAGAATTGATGCTTTTCTTAAGTGTTCTTCTGGCCCTCTGTGCTATTGGTAAGTCATCTGTCATGATTGTCATTGACAGCAATGACTCGGTAACATAATGGGATTCAATCTTTTATTGTGAGACATGGGCGTGTAGATCAGAACCCAGTCAATAGGCTTGAATATAAAAAACTATGGCAAACCAAGTATTGTTGCAATGCTCCATGTGGTTATAACTGTAACCACAACTTTTCCACTCTATCTAAAATACTGATGAAATATTACCACTGTGATTTCAAAAAGAAAAAAAAAGTAAGAAGAAGAATTGCTTTTGAGGGGTTTTCAGGGAAGGAGTTTTCTCTGTAAATGCATTTAACTGTTTTTACATTTCTTTATAGCAACAAGATTAGGCTTTTATAAAAAAGATGTCTGGGGTTTAGCCTGCTAGAATTAGGTTTTCTTTTAGGACAGTATGTTTTTTTGTGTTTATATACTTACCATTGTTTTGAAATGTAGGACCAGAATGTGGCATAGGTATGAGTAATAGGGAATAACTAGAAGATAATTCTTATGAGAGCCTCCACATTTTTGAAATGTTCTTCCATTTCTGGTCTCCTTGGATATACAAATGGTTGATTTAAAATCACAACCTGTCTTTTTTTGCAAGCGTTTAAAGAGTTGTAGAACCCATACAACACATGGGACATTAAAGGGTTTGCTTCAGAGTGCTTTCATCTCTTTTGGAAAAGTGTTTCCTTCCTTTTTTGGAGGAAGTCAGTACTGTGACTAGTCCCCAGACAAATGAAATATATTGCTCTCGCTTTTGGGTCTAGTGTGGGTTTGTGTGTTTTGGGGTTTTTCTGAGCACAGATGAGCTCTAATTGATCCTTCATCACCTCAGTCTCACTTTCACTGACAGTTGCTCTGCCAGTATTTCATACCCAATACAGAAGAAAAAGAATAAAGAAAGCAAGATCATGCAGCGTTCCTATTTTCTGACCAGATTTTAGCAATTTCACATCCTTGAACTCCTTAACATTATCCTTGCTGCTGTCGCTGCAGGAGTAATGGACTCCGTGTGGATCCTCAAACAGGTGATCTAAATGACGCTGGAAAATGCATATCTGCTTGGAACTATTGGAGAAATAGGTTCACATTTTTAAAAAAGTATTTGAAGTGGGATATTTTCATATTTATTGAGCAAAAAGAGAGTAAGAGACAGGTCAAATCCTACCATAGTCTTGTTTTGTTTTGTACTTCTCAGTTTAGAGGGTTCTTTTAAAAACTGGTTGATTAATTTGGCTGTGAGTTGTAGGTTTAGATTCCATAGGAATTGACCTCTTTTTGTAGTGAAGTTAGTTACAAATATATTGCTTCTGTCTGATTTAGGAGATAAGATGATTCTGTAGTGTTCCATAACTTAGGTACAGAGACAGCATTCCCTAAGGCTAGTTGGAGCATCTTGGTTAGACTTCTGCTCTGAAGAGTCTTCTAAATAGCCTGGCTCTGCCAGCTGCAAAATAAGTTTTGGGAGACCAGTGAGGCCAATCTTGCCTACCTAAACTCCTCTTTTGAGAGTCCAGTGCCCTCCCCTTCCTGCTTCATCCCACCCACCCCCAAACTTGCAGAAGGGATTGTTAAGTACCAGCACCTAACACCGCCAAGGTTTTATGAACAGGAGAAGATAAAAATCATTGCTAAATGACTTTTAAGTATTTACATGTGGTAAACAAAAAAAATTATGTGAATGTAACTCATTGAGAACCTAAACTATGACTAAAGCAGCATGCACACTATATACTTATCAACTCGTCATTCTCCCACTAGAGCTTCAGCTCTTCTATTTGAGTACTCTGTAAGTTTTATTGTAACTGTAGGAAAAACTGCTCTTTGAACTCCTCTCCTGTACAGCTTTAAAGGTAAGGTAGGTGTTAATCAAATAATGTTGCTGTACTTGTTTCCCAGTCATGTCTTGGCTGAGGCTTCTGCTGCTGAGTGTTGCCTACAAGTGTGAAAAGTTTGTGTTTTTAAGATGATGGGTCCTACACCTTTAAATAATTTGTAGAAGCTCATGTAACTTGGAACTAACACTCAATATTAGAACAAACTTTGTAGATGCCGCTGTAAGCTTGTTTAGAGCAGTTGGCTTTTATAAATTTATCAAAGTTTTGAAATTGCAGCTAGTCTGCTGTGTTACCAGAGCTCTCCCTTTACATTAACTTTCTCTTCCCTTTATTCTCCCCATTTCAAAGACTGTCATAATCATTTAATCTCTCATTATGCAATTAGATATGTTGCTACACATTTATTAGCAAACTTACTGTCAGACTAGTAGTAATGCTCTAATTTACACTTCCCAAAGCATGGAAATTCCTGTGTAGGAATGAAGGCTCCCTTCTTTTCCCTCCTCCACCTATCCCGAGGTGCTTGTGCAGTGAAAAGTAATGCAGGAGACTGAGATGTGTGAGTGATAAGTGCTCTACATGTTGTAACAGCTGGACATGATAAGACATGTTAAAGATGATGTACGAGGCTCGAGTGTGAGTTTTCTGCATTTGTGCTGGCTGAGGATTTACCCTGTGTAGCTCCTTGGGCTTCTCTGATAAATCTCATCCCCCAGCACAAGAAAGAGCAATTGATACCTTCCCCCGATGCTCCTTCTAATAACTGGTTGGAAGACTAAAGTCTTCTGGTGCAGTCCTTCTGTCCAGGTGTTTCCTAGTTCTGTCTGCTGATGAGTGTTTGGAATCACAAACAGCTCACACCCAACACATTAATCATCACATCGTCTGGGGACCAATAGAGAACCTGGCAGAAATGCTAAATTTTATTTAACACACCATGTAAATTAAGTCCAAAAGGCACTTGAAATGTAATACTTTCTTCCATTTGTGGAAGCTCAAAGGCATAACTCCTCTTAAGGATTTCAATCCAATGGACAGTAATGTACTGGGGATCTGGTGATGTCATCTGCCTGTCACTGGGAGTTAGTGACAGTTAATATATGGATTAATGATTAGAACAGTGTTGAAAGACCAGGGAGTCATGAATCTGTATTTCTGGTACTGCCTTAGAAATACAGACTCCAATCAGAAATGCCTATGGAGTTGTCTGTTCAGGAAAACCCATCAGGCCATTATCTGGATCTGATGCTCGTGAGTATTGTGCACACTACAGGTGTAATGGTGCATGCAAAAAACCCAGTGCAGTTCTTCACATCACCCTATTGTAGCAGTACCCTTCTTTTTTCTCTCAGCTTGGAATACACCTTGTACGTATGATCTGCAAAATTTGTTCCTTGAAGTCAAAATCAGTGTTTTGTCTCAAAGCTTTTAATATTACAGTATTTACCATGTAATGTGTTGCTCAAAATGTTTATTTTTGATTTATCTCACAAAATACTTTTTTTTTTTGGAATTTAAACAAAGAAAAGATCTTAAAAAACTGCTGAACAAATTCTGTAGTTCCAAATATCAAGCTAATTTTTCAAATGTTAACGTAAGTACTGTATCAAATTAATGAAAAAAGCTATCTCTGTGGACAATGTACTAATATTTAATTCAAAATTTTATGGAGTGGATCCTAGGGATCATTTAGGAGTTTTACATGTGTTAAAAAAAATGAAACCCAGAAGATCTGACTGCTGTGCGTTGCTGTAACACCCCTGGAACGTGGCTAACGCCCAATTACTGCATGTTTAGACTTGGATGGGAATTACAATTGAGCTGTAAAATATTTTGACAGTTTCCAACTGTTGTGTGGTTATTAGCCAGGCATCATAAGAGAATGAAATACAGTGATTTGATTAGGTTTGTATCACGATCTGCTTAAACAAGGACTTTCAACATAAACACGTAGCGTAAAGTGTTAATCAGAGGCAGTATTTAATTATTAGCAGCTTTTCTTGAGTTCTGCAGGAGAGAATTCCTCTCTCTCTCAAAGATTTTGATTTCTTATGTGAGACTTGCCATACCTTTATGCTTCAGCTTTTCATTTACAAGCTTTTACTTGTTGAGTGCTAAAAGCATAACCACACCAAATTTAATTTGTCGCATGAAAATTATGTGTGTATTTTTCAAGAGGATAGATTTGACAGTGTTGAAGCTAGAAAAGCTTGTGTTAATTACATATTATAAAACAAAAAGGATATTTTCATTTAACATGTGTTTCTCCTTTTAGCTGAACAAGTCGTAGCAATTAGCAAATTTGAATAATGTAAGAATTCCTGGAAAAATATATGTTAAGCCAAGTGGCACTTGAATTGCTGTTACTTCTACATGTATTTTTATTTTGAAATGAAACTAGTAAAGCAAAAATATTCAAACTGCATGCAAATTAAGCTCCAGATTGTGCCAGTCTTGTTATGTTCATTAAGCCATTGAATTCTTGAGTAGTGGCTGTTATTCCATGGGGACTATTCACAGAATAAGGTACTATTCAGAGAGGTAAAGATAACAATCTGCCTTCACACTGCTTAAATAATGCTCATTCTGTTGTGCAACTAAAGCAAGAATATTCAAGCCTGTCATTCCTTAATTTTTCACTTGCTTTATTTAGTAATGCTTTTTTGTTTTCTGTGTTGTTTATGAATGGTGCTTGAGAGTGAGGCATTATGTTTCTGGTAGAGAAGGCTTTTTCAAGTGTTATCATCCTGTTTTTTCTTTAAAAAACCCTCTAAGGTAATCTTTGTCTCTCAGTTCAGTCTGTGACAATCTCTGCTGTGGCTGAGAGCTGAATCCAGCTGATTTGGTTACCAGTGTTGCTTATGTGTTGCTGTTTGCCTAAATGCCTCATTTCACCCAGCTGTAATCAGTGGGTTTTTTCTGACTGTTGTCCTGGGTTTGACCCGAACTCTTACCTTGCACATGACAAAACCTTTCTAATGTATCCCAGACCTTAAAGTGGCTTTGTGACTCTGTGGAAATGTGCTGACTGGGCGAGAGCCTTCCTCTCTGGCAGTCCTCACGAGGACCAGTTGGGGTGGTGGAGTTGTACTCAATAGCCAGTCCCTAAACAACTGAGGGAGTTGTAAACTGTACAGCTGTTCAGGTTTTCATTTGCAGAGTTGTTAGTGGTTATTGAACTTCGTGTATATTCAGATAGCTGTGTGCCAGGAAAAAAAAAGCATAATATTCTGTGCTTTGCAAGGAGATCTGATTAACATAGAGGAATTGGTGCATAAGTTGCTTATGGAACCAATAATGTCAGGACCTCCAAACTAGGATTAATTTTTAAAATGGGAAGTGTGGGGGTTTTTTTGGTGCATGATGTGAACCGAGAGGCCAGTGTGAAGTGTTGCTTGGTGGGAATTAGGGGTTTTCCAGCTTGCTTCCTATGCTGCCAGAGTATGGAAGGAAGCTCTGCCGGGCTTCTGCTCCCTGCTGGCAGCAGCCCGTGCGAGCTGTAGGCTCTGGAGGTAAGAGACACAGAGAATGCGTGTCTGAAGCACGTCCAGAAGATCACTTGGTCTTTCTACTTGCACAAAGGCAAAGTTCTCCTTTACAAAGTGAAAGATTTCTGCAACCTGTTGTTAAACACCTCCAGTGATGAAACATCCATGACCTTCCTAGGCAGTCTTGAGTGCTTCATTATACTGCGTTATAGATTGCTTCTCCTGGTGTCTGACCTCTAGCAACTATAAAGCCTGTAACTTTGTTTTGGTAAACACTTGTGTGGAGATCAAGGAGTTTGCTTTCTTCTTTGGAATTTTACATGCTTGGTGGCTTACCATGTTACTTTCCTTTATCATTTGTTCGTAATGTAAATGACCTAAACGTGCTCAAGCTTTCTTCATGCTTTTTTTTCTCTTCCTGATCTATCTTTGGGCTCATCTTCTTTACACTCTGCATCAGGGAAAATTGAACAAAAAATTTTTGTTGTGGTTTTGCTGATACTGAGTGGAGTGAGAGGCAATCTGTGTCTTGCAAGCTTTATTCCTGTCTGTACATCTCAGTACGATGTTTGTCTTTTTCACAACAGCCTGATGTTGTTGACTTTATGTTCAGCTTGAATAGACTGTTTCCCCCACATCCTTTTGTGAAGAACTGTTACCTAACCAGTTCTTCCTCATCCTGCATTTATGTAAATGATTACTCCTTCCTATGTTTCACTTGTACGTATTGAATTTCATACTGTTTTTTTCAGAACTTTGCTCCTTTTTATGTGATTGGAGTTCTTCTAGTGCATTCAATGTACATCTCAGCTTCTTGTGATGCAGCTGGTGCATCATTCACCTTCCTAATTCAGACTTTCACTGAACCTAAGAAATACTCTTGCAGAACCCCTTTTAATGCATAATTCCAATAATAATTTAAAACTAGTTTTGGATATAGTTTTTCAGCTTGTTTTGCACCTATATGAGTCTCATTGAGGCTCTGTTTTCCATGCTTACTTATGAGAGCATCTTGAAAGACAGTTAAAAGAGCTCAGCTACATCTGTAATCTGTTATTTGATACTTCTCTACTCCCTGCTTCCCTCTTGTAGAAGGAACTTGGATGGCTAGTCACGATTTGTTGGCGACAAGTTAATGTTTGTTGCTTGTCTTCTTTTAACTTTCATGTGCTAAGAAGGACCTTAATTATTTGTTCCAGCTCTTTTTCATTTGCTTGTCTGCATTCTTGCTATTTGTCCTTTTTCTTATGCTTTTAAAGACTAGATGGAAATGTAGGCTTTTCTTACTCTTCTAATATTCTCCCGTGTTCAAGTTTCCGAACTGACCATTCATTTCGGATGTTGTTTCATATTGGTTCTTCCAGTACCTTAGGATTACATTAAATGTGTTCAGCTGATCTGAAAGCATCTGGCTTATCTAAGGTGTTTCCACACGGGGCTGAAATCTGTCCTTTCTGTGTCTGTATGAGTAATGCAAGTCTCCAACTTCCATCTGATTTGTAGAATAAATACAGATGTAGAAAGAAGTACTGGACATTTCAGATGTCTCCCCATCATCTGGATAGCTTCTCCTTACCACTGAGGGGGAAAGCAATACTTTTGCTAATCTCCATTTTGTGATTGTTTACATAGAGTCAGCTGCCAATGCAGTAGTTTATCAAGGCAAAAACTTGTTTCCATTAAATTCTCATTTATCTATAGCTGTCCTAAGGAGCTTTAAGAATATACATCTTCATGCCTGATGCCAGCTCATGGATACCAGCACCTCATGCAGGATTGTAAAATATACTGATTTGATTTCCACTGTCAGCCAAGAGGTGTACTATGGCCTTCAGAGGTACTATGACATCAATATCACACTTAAAAATACTGAGTGCTCTAAGCACACCCGAACAGAGATTGTTTTCCTTTGTTACTGCAATACCTGCACAAATCTGGCATCTGTGTTGTGTTCTCAAGTATTTAAAACAAAGATTTCTCATAGGTAAAGGCTAATGCTTCTGTAAATCTGCCTATGGTTGGGCATTAATATAAATGATGTAGTAGATTTACAAAATAGGTAACTATAAAGTTCTGAGCACCGTCACCTTAATGAGCCAACATCAGAATGTTGCCTGAAAAAACCACGTCCATTGAAATGTTCAGAAGAGTGGGATAATGACTTGTGTTTATTTAATGGCTCTGTCAAAAGAAATTCCTGCAAAAGCAACAAGAGTTCACTGTTTTTAGGAAGAATTGGCAGTGACTCTCATTTTTAGTTTGCCTTGTGCTTTCTTTTAGAAGAGATTCTTGTGACCTTTTCTGACAAGCTCTAACACTTCCATTGTTTGCTGCAGGCCTTTGAAATGTGGCAGAGATAGCCTTGGGCCCAGGGAGGTGCGTTTTGCTAGTTCAGTTCACATTTAACAAAGTTAAAAGCTTTGAAAATTGCTATTCCTCATCTGTGGTTTAAGTTGCTTAATTCTGGCAACCTGCCCAAAACCCTGAACGTTCCCATCGTGGCAGAGAGCCAGGGATTGTGAACCAGCAGCATCCTGGTAGCTCATCTGGGCTTCCAGCACAGATTACATGAGAGCAGAGCCTTCAGCCCACATGCCACCAGGACAACTGGAGGAAGGAAGGTGGACAGAAGGAAACTGCCTGTCTTCTGAGAGCAGAAAAATGAGGCCCCATCCCTGCATGTCATCTGTTCATACTGTTACATTACAAATACGTATAATCATCAGAGACCGAGCTCCGCGTTCACTTCTGCTTAATGGTATGAGTTACATACCTTTTCTTGTTTTTTTTTAATTGAAAACACGGCATTCAAGACAAAGATTATGCGACCTCAGGGAAGAGAAGCTAGGTGAGCCTCGGCCAATCCCTTTTTAATAGTTCAGTCTGAGAAGGAGATCACTGTAACTTTTTTCCTGGCTGTACTGACCATCAGGTGGAATTACTTCCGCATAAGTAACCGATTCATTATGTTGTCTCAGATTTGTTTCTCTTTTACCAGTTCATTAACATAATCTTCTCCTTGCAATTAGCTAATAAATTTAGGGCTTCTCAGCCTGGTGAGGTAGCTGCCCACACTCCTGTGCGGTCCTGTTCTTCTCTGCTAAGAACATCCACGGGGGAGGTTGTCATCTGGAAATAAATCGTCTGTCTTGCTCTTAATTGATTGCCACGAGCAGACAGCCTTGTGTCCTGTTGCGCAAGCGAGGCAATTGTCCAGCAGTTGATGTGTTGTGACTTTTGGTTCTGAAGGTTTAGAGTTTAGTTCTGAATTCTTGGGTTCTTTCATCCCTTTAATCCCTGACAATGAAAACCAAACCAAAACCCTAAAAGACTCGGCTAAGAAAATGTTACTTCATTACTAGACAAAGTAAAAGGCAAAAGGAGGCTACCAGATAATTATAAAAATTACAAAATGGAGTACTTAGCAGTAGAATTTGTTACTGCAGTCTCTCCTATCTTTGTGCACTGGATGCCTGTAGGTTATATACATGTGCACATTTCAATTATATGATCATATACTGTAATTTTCTACGAGACCACTTCCTTGGTGCTCAGAGTAAAAATAACCAGAGGCAGCCATCTGCAGGCTTGCTTTCCTTTCTTTGCTCAGGCATGGTTTGGAAAAGCTCTTTCCAAACTCCTGGCCATCAAAATATATAACAGGCAACTGAAAATAATGAAATAGTTAGACCTACTTGACCAACTGCTATACTTGACCAATTGCTATACTGCTAGCTTGAGGTGTGTCCCAAGGATTTCATCTTCCTTTTCACCTTGCCACGTTCAAACATGAGAGCATCGTGTCAGCTCAGGCAGACGTCTAAATGTTGGGTTGTGATTGAACATGGACTGGTTTGGTTGTGCCAAAATTAAACCTGTAAAATGATAAGCAATTAAAAGCTTATGCCTAGGGCTTTTGAGGTAGAAGTTTATATTTTATTGCATATCCATGTTAGCTGTAGGCACAATCAGAAGAGTGAGGAAGGTGAAGTTTTAAGATGTCTGCTGCTGATGAAACCTGAAGGTTACCTAAATGCTTGTTATTAATCATATATAGGAAATAAAGTCAGTGATTCTGTAACTTGTGTCCAGCAGCTGGGTTTTCATATCTCCTTCATTTTTAGGGACAGTAGGAACCAGAGGCATTTTGCACCATGCAAATAGAGAGCACAAAGTTAAAGAATGTACTCCTAAACTGATAAGTTTGTGTATCAGAGTAACAAAATAGCAGAACTAACATTTCTTTCTAGGAAATGTGTATTTTCTAATACATGCATGATCTTCTTCCCTTACTGGAAGCAAAGAACTATACCACTTGTATTTTGATGTGTCACTAAATTGTAATCTTATGGCGACCTGGTATGTAAAAAATACCTAACTACCCTAAGTAAAGAACATCTCAGCACAACTGGGTCATGAGGATGTTTTTTCCATTTTTGGAATAAAACAGAAAGCTGTTCTATTCTGTCTTTGCAGACTCTTTCCATATTGTATTTGATATTCCCGATACTATTAAAAACCACGTTTTGACTTAGGCCCAGACTGTTCCACAGCCCAGAATAAACAACTGAATGCGTGTTGGACACATACAGACCTTGCCAAAGGCATGAATTCTATTAAATGAGCCATATTCAATTTCTAATACTCCCAGACTAATGGGACATTCCTATGGATGAAGTCCTGTGTTGCTTAAAAATTAAAATTCATTTTGAGGGTATAAAATTATCTGACTGACATGTATTTGGTGTCTTGTTTCTATCGTACCTTCATATAGCTTTTCAGTCTGTTCAGTTCAGTTGCGTTTCCTAAACTACTTCTCCGTCCAGCCACATGCTGCACGTTTTCACTCGCCTACTTGTGCCTTACTTTCATTTACCTTATCTTGCATTTTAATGGTTGCACAATTTTCAGTTAGCCCAGACAGCGTCGTGGTTTTGATAGGGGTACAGGAAAATCCCTTTTATTTTGCTCAGTCAAATAAGTTAGAGGCCAGTGTCTGTACTTGCCTCTCAAGGGAAAAAAACTTGTTTGTTCATTGTTTGTATGTCTTCCCCATTCTGACTTCTAGCCCTATCTCAATCTTAGCTTCCTCTCCTGCAGTTAATTACCAGTCCTGGGTTGTTGTCTCAGCTCCTTTCCTCTTCTAGGAGTTGTGTTCATTAATGTAAATCTCAAACCATGGAAATCTTCCACATAGATAACAAACCTTTTTTTTTTTTTCCCTAACTCCTCTCAGTATCTTTCTCTTCTGGGCTTCAACACTGCCTCTTGCTTTCTTTAAACACCTCTACGCCCATGCAACCTGTCTACAAGCCCTTGAGGTCCTCAGACTGAGCCTCTACAGTCTTCATCCTGGCTGTGTCACAGTCCCATAGCCCCATGTTCTCATCGCAGTTCCGGTCTTGATTTTCTTCTCCCAAGTGCTGGGCTGTGTGTCAGAGCTGCAGCTCAACCCTGGGTCTGTGAGCCATCACCGTGCCTGGTGCTGGGCTCCTCAGAGCAGCAAAACAACTATTTGAATATTTTCAAGTGTGGGGATGCAGGCTAATACTTAAAGCAATTGTTCTGTTGTTAGCATAAGGTAATGGTCTGATGCGATAATCTCCTCAGAGAAAAAATGCATACATTGTAAAACATATTAACTGAGCTTCCAGAATGTGTAAAAAGAAGAATAGAGACTTCAGAGCTTTTGTTGAGTGTGAAACAAAGATATCCTGAAGCCAATGCTGACTCCAGCTGATAAATCCATCCACATGATGCTGTGTTCAGATCTGAGCTACCATGTGAGGGACCAGCTCTGGAACCTCTGTGCTTGCCGTACGGTTGCTCCACGGCTGGACAGAAGCCAGTTGTGTTAGATTCCATAACCTGTTGATCAGTGGGCAGCTCTGGCAATCTGGTGTGGATATCTTGGGCTTTTTAGTGGCATTGCCAGCCGAGTTTGCAGGGACTTTGGCTTTTGAACTCAAAAAGGCAAATCATGACTGCTGTGTCGTTTAGAAGAATTGTGTAGTCAGTGCTTAAAAGAATGATGTAAGAAAAAGGTTATTAAATTTTCATTTCCTCTGATTAGTTCCTACCAATCACATAGAGCAAATACATGCTAGAAATAGGCACTTGGTAATAATTGTGTTTGCACCAAGCCAGTAATTAATATGTCCAACATACAAATATTGAAAGAAAATGTTTTGCGTAATGATTTTTCACACACACGTGAAAAAGAAACTCAAAACTAACGTTTGTTAACTGCTCTGAAGGCATGTCAAGTGCTCACACACAGTTCTGCCTTTACTCATGTATTTCCATTGTGTCTGGAGTTGAATGCTTTTATCATAGATTAAATAACGAAAGCTTTGACGCAGGTGGTGACTAGGAGCATAACATTGTCATAGTATTAACTTCAGCTTTATCAAAAAGACATGGACTAATAAGTGTGGAAAGAAAACCTTATACAACTTCTGCTTTATCAGGTAAGAGAAGAGAAAATTGTGAGTGTTATGAACATTATACACGTCCTAAATCGTCCATATTCTGGATAAAGTGCTTTTAGAAAATCTAACGTAAGTGGAAAGACAAACACAGAAAAAAGCTCCAGCCTAAATATAGATTTTCAAGGAATTGTAGTCCATCTTTTTAAACATCAATGGTTTTAAAATAAATTTTAAAATAAAATGTGAAATTCTGCTAAATTTATTGTTTTAATACCTCTGGATTTCCTTTTGTAAAGCCTGGTTTTAAATTCAGTTACATCTTCAGTTTGTTAGATAAGTAATTAAAGCATTTAAATGGCAATATTGCCTAAGGCAATTTCAGACTTAGCCAGAAAGCATTTAGGTGGTGACTGGAAAATTTAACATTTTTGTAGAGAGTTTCAGCAACAAGTATTAAGAGTTTATAATTAGCATTTAATATATCTGGTAAGTAGTGCTCTATGATTTGAAGAAGTAGCTTTGTGCATTAAAAATTTGTTAAAATATCATCTTTCCACAATTTGATAATGCTATTTTAGTTATTTTCTCTCAATAGTGTTTTTTCCATATACATAACTTATAATAACAAATATATTTTAAGTAACATAGCACCTTACGTTTGAGGTCAATGGTTAGTTATTGGGTTTTGCTTCAAGTTTTAAAAAAAACAAGAGAAAAACATCATCTTAATTACTTCACTGAATCTGGAGTAACTATCTGGCAGGTCCTGTGCAATATTTGTTTCTCTGATTAAAATCTTGTGCATGGTAAAGTTTATAATTTATTGCTGCTTTTCTTCCCTATTTTGTATATCCCTGTTAAAGCTGTTAATTCAGTGTATTTAGAGATATTTGTCTCATCTTTAATGGATTTGTTCATGCTGATTTGAATGCTGACAGGATTACAAAACGTAAGCACTTTTTAACAAGTTGTTTGGTACATATGATGTGATATTAAAAAAAAAAATCTCAGCAAGGTGTATACCTTTTGCACTTTCTAAATGAGTTAGCAGTGCTTGTGTCTGGTAAGGAGGTAGTGTGTTTATGCAACAACTTTCTAGGACTGATTGTGACAGTCAATGAAAAATTACTTCCGTGGCTCTGTGCACTTTTTTTTTTTCCCCAGAAGCAGTGAAAACAAATGAGTTGATAGCAGCTAATTGCTGAGCACTGACAGGCTTCAGTCAAGGGGGGGCATCGTTGGTCTTTCACAAATAGACAATAACAAGTAAATCCATTTGACCATAAACTTAAGTGGCTGTGATATAGTAAATTACTTGCTCTTAATTTGTCTTAATTTTGGAACTCTCTAGCTCTAAAGTGCATCAAGAGCTTGTTTGTTGTGTATATATTCTTTTAATTATATTACATTCAAAAAATGGGCGATCTCAGTTCTTTCACTATAATTCAGATGTAGGATTTGCATCAGTCACATTCTGCCTGTTTGATTAGATCTAAGTTTTTAAAGTGAGAGCATTTTTCTAGGGAAATAAGTGTGTATGTCTTGAAAACATCAGCTACAATCACTATGCTGAATTTGAGGAACAGCAAATAGTCTGACAAATGCCAAATGCCTGAAGTATTCTATTTTCTTTCTTGGTTTATGCCCACAAAAATATTACTAAAAGGATCAAAATAACTTTTTTGGAAATGGTCGTTATTAGCTAATGATGGTCTAATGGTCGTTAGCTAATGACACTTGTTAGAAACCACCCTCTGATAACAATTTTCAGCCGAAATTCCTTTTACATGTCGAAAAGCTAAAGCCTGGAAGAGGCAGCTCTTCGGGTATGGTTGAAAGTGGCTGTTCAGAAACACGGTGCCGTAATTACCTTTATGCAATCACTCACTGGCACAGAAAGAGCACCAAAAACTGTCCTCTGGAGCCTGTACCAGAGGAATCCATCAATCCTATGTCGTGACTTTGATTATGAAAGGGATGCTTTTCCATGGCTGCATTTTGGGAAGTGTTTTCAAGGCTGTGTATCACAGGCTGTGCAGGGCTCAGTTTTTCAGCTCCGTGTTTCAGCACGGGTGTTTCCACTGGTGCAATTCTTGGCCTCTTCTCCTGTGTAGATCTGGAATCCTGTATATCTGCATCCTTGGGAGACAAGTGCCTAGGGCAACAACTGTAGATAATAACTTGCGATTTGTGTCTTTTGCAAGTTACAGTCATTGTGAACTGACAGCTGTGAAGGACCTAAACTCACATCAAAGGATACAGATCATCTAGTTAGGTCAATTAATGTTAATTCTCATCTTCCATTAAATTCTTTTATCTTCTCTCTTTTTCTTTTTTTTTTTCTCCAGCCAAGCCCAATACCAAGTCCTGTTTTGGGGAGAAAGCCAAACGCTAGTCAGTCATTGCTCGTGTGGTGCAAAGAAGTTACAAAAAACTACAGGGGAGTGAAAATCACCAATTTTACCACGTCATGGAGAAACGGTTTATCCTTTTGTGCAATATTACATCACTTTAGGCCAGACCTAATGTAAGTTGTATACTCTTTGCCTGCATAAGCTAACTCTCATAGAAATACTGAACAATTTTTTTAACTTAATAATCAAATACCGGGGTGTTTTAGGTGTTGAACTGTTTTCACCATTTGCTTTGCGGCAGGGAACCGTCCTTTCTAAGAAACCAGGTTTATGAATGCTCAAACTTTGTGACCTCTTTGCTCTCCCTTGTTGCATAAACAATTATTTCTCCTCTCTCTGTGATTTGTTTTTCTTCTTCTTAATCTTATACAAAGAACTGACTTCAAGATGATTATGAGAATTGCGCCAGTGTTGAAATGAGATGAGAGGAATGAGCTCTTTGTATGCTGACAAGGACGGATTACCTCCTGGTAAATTTGGTTGTCAAGGCTGGCCTCTAGTCCCTGCCTTAACTTCTTTTTTAGATGGAGAGCTTCAGGCAATGAAACATGTAATCGGTGTTTATTTATTTATTTATTTATTCCTTTAATTTTCCACACTATTAGTTTCGTTGATTGAATTGCTGTGAAATTGCTAGTTACTGTATGATATTATTGTATGTCAAATTTTTAGATTTAGTTTGTTTTAAAACTGCTGCTTTTATCAAATACTGTATATACCCACTGTGCCATTTTCCCCCTCAGTGACTACAAGTCCCTGAATCCTCAAGATATTAAAGAGAACAACAAAAAGGTAAGAACTGCCAGGCAAAAAAAAAAAAAAAAAAAAAGACACAGCCTCAATTTTGACTTCACTGCAGGTTTTTATTAATTTTGGGAAAGTGCGGTTGTTTTGTAAGGTCATAACTGCAGCTCACAGAAGGTATTCGGCCTCCTGTGGTTCAAATCGGATGCATTATTGACTCGAGTTTGTCATGGTTTTAACATTCACAACAAGTGCGAGGCTGGCATTAGAGTTTAATATTTGTATGGCCTATATTAACTGTGAAAGCAGAGGAAGGGCCTGGCCAGCCTTCTGTGAGCGCTGCTCTGATTTTTCCAATCAGCCACATAATTAAAAAAATGAAAAACATAACTGATCTTGGACTGTGGTACACAAGGCTTCTCTTGCTGTTGCTTTAACAAGGCTCTGGGAACTGGGCATGGTTGATGTTGCTTTGATGATGATTGTTATAGTTTTAAAGATGAAATTTTACACCTACTCTTACACCGCATCAGCTGAATGAAGTGGTGTGCACAACATGGGAGGTTTAGGATAAAAGATGTTGAGGTATTACTTTACAAATAAATTAAATACTAGCAAAATAGGTAATAGCCTTGTGCTGTGCAACTGTTTTAAACCACTCTTTGTAGGTGCAAGGTGTAAAACATTTCTCTGGAAGAAGCAGGAATTCAGTTTGGGAATCACCGGAATACTTTTTATTTCTGCTCACTATTTTAGACATGTTACAAGCTTCAGTTGGGCCCTAGGGACATGTTTAGAAATTACAATTTTCATGTGAGTCACTGATAATAAAATTGTTCCTGAAGATCATCTGAAAATTGTTTTTAAGTGTATGCCTTCTTAATGCTGTGATTTTATTTTTATACTGCTTTAAAAGGCACTAAATTTAACTGGGATGAAGGTATAAAAATATACTTTGAATAAATTAACCAAGTGCAATATTATATAGCAAACATATCTACAATCTAGTATTATTTACATATGTGGAATTTCTGAAAGTCCTTTATTAAAATTCATTTTGTTTATATTTTAATGTGCCTGCACACTTAGGAAGGGAGTTGCTTGTCTTTAATTTAGTACTTAAGCATTATAAATAATGAAATATATCTGATCTGCTCCTATCTAATGAGTATTTGGCTGATTATATGTTTTTTCACAATAATAGGAGGACTTATAATGACCTAAGTGGATTATCTGTGACATCACAGTATTTTCTGTGACCATATGTTTTTGTACTTCAAGTTTTGTTGAGTGTCTGGCCTAATTAAGCCGGATTATAAAAAAGAAAGAATAGATTATTAATTAAAAATGTTAGCAGTATGATCAGTCATCTTTTCTTTGTGAAACTGTGATGGCAAACAGTGAACTTTTTAGCTTGTCTTTGTAACAGGATATAGTTCCCAGAATTGAAGAAATAGTGGTTGTTGTTATTGTGCAGTTTTTTTCTTTCATCACTTTGCCAGCCTTTGCCTGACAGCTACACTGAGTATCTCAGTTGCTTCCTGCAGATTTATTTCCTGGTCTCACACAGTTCTGCCAGATAACCCTGTGTGCCCTTGGTTGGAGTGAATGCAGCACTGCCAACAATGGCTGCCTAGAAATTCCATGCAGATATATAACACATTTGACAGTGATTCCTCCTAACCAATTAAAATAACATCTTTGGATGAATGGATGATTTTCTTTGTCTGAAGCAGCTCTTTTTTTCTTCTTGTTTTTCTTTTATTTTTTAATGTTTTTCTGCCTTCCCCCCTCCCCAAAAGGGAAACCGTAGATTAAAGGTTTACCCATAAGAGCAAATCTTTCAGAAGTGCATGACCTTGTTTGTATTTTAATAAAAAAAGAAGAAATCTTTAGAGACAACTATTTCAGTGCAAATACTGAGTATAATTACAGATGGAAATGCACTCTTACAAAAGGCACGTCATCAGAGGTTCTTTTATAACACACACCGACCACTTGCCAATTCGGCGCTGCCACTGATGCTGAATAAAAAAGGGTATTTACCTGTGACATCTGATCTTGGCCAATATGTCAGTGTGTTACAGAGTTGGGAAATGATTGGAATACTGCCTGTGGTGCTTGTGCTGATGGATCCCAATTGATGTCTGTCAATCAGCTTGTCAGTAAATTAAAAAAAAAAGAAAAAACTTCATTGGAAGATAGGTAAATAGGCTTAGTGTCCTGAATATACATACATTAAAAAATCCCAAAGAACTACTTCATTGGCATCAGTCCGAATTAGAAGGTATTTTTGGTGCACATTGCAAGTTCAGATTTCTGTAAGGAACAAAAGAGAAACAAGGATTATCTTTGAGAAAATTACAAGCATTACAGGGATACTTTCCCAGCTGGTCCAAAGAGTTGTGCTTCTACTTAAATCTCAGATATAGCTAACTATCCATATTGCCTTCCCAGTAGTGTTAAACAGCTAATTTGATTTAATATGTCCATTTGATTATTATTAAATAATAATTAAATTAAAATTAATGAAAAATGTATTAAAACTACAGCATACTGGCACTATAGTTCCTTATCAACAATAGAAATATTTCATGTTGCTAATAACATGTCCTGCACTTTAAAAATATAAGCTACTAAACAAGACTTGGGCTGGATCTTTGACGGGATGAAGGAATGAGAAGTAGAAGGGCACAACAGTATGGTTCTAGTAATTAATTTCTGGTTTTAATTATTGTTTAGAGAAGCTTGTTTCATTTGAGAGGTTATTGTGTGGGAATATCTTTTGGATGTTCAATTGGCACTTTGAATTTTTATGATTTTTTTACCCCCAGTTCTTTGCCATTTCTAACAAATTCCTCAATAAATTTGAACTTGAGTGACCATCTTAATAAAATACTCCATTTTTAGAAGGAATCCTTTTAAATGATACATTTAAATAGAAGAATTCAGACTTATAGGGGTAGTATTGAGTCAAAATGGAAAATATTCCTCACCTTGAAGCTGGAGTCATGTTTTTATCATAGGTGTTCATGCTCACCTCTGCAATTTGATTCCACAAAGCCATAAGAACATATCTAATTGCATGTGAGGGAGGTGCTTGTTGGCATCAGTAGGATCGTGTAGTAGCGGAGTTAAATATGCAGAGAAATAAACATTTGCAAAAATCGAGACTGAGTTATGCCTCTGTTTAACAAAAATAATTTGACTTGGAAAATTTACTCTGTTAATACCATGTTACAAACTAGTTAGAAATATGATGCATTAATAAATGTGCTGGAATATCAAGAAGCTCCTAGCTTTTCTAGCAGTGAAGGGAGAACCCATCGCACACTGCTGTGTGGACACATCCAGAACACACAATTGCTATTTCTGGAGCTACTGTGTCTGTAGAACATCGGCATACCAGTGTACTTTGAAAGGAGAGAAGCAAAAATGTGGATGAGAATGAGAGGGGATGGGAAATAGGTATCAGGCATCAGCAGGAAATAACTGTGTTTAGTCCCAGGCATCACCAGAAGAATTGAGTAGCCAACGAAAAGTAATTGCAGCTGTACTGAGAATATCCGTCATTCCAAATTCAATCCTGCTGTAGTATTACTTCTAAGCAAGTACCTTTCCTGACAATCCTGAAACACTGCCCCTGCCTTCATTTTATAGACCCTGGGAGATACTCATAGAATTTAGTTTTATTAGCATATGAATAAGAAATTGAGAGTATAAAAGGAGTTTAGGTCAAATCATGTCTATGGGCTTTGGCTGCCCTGGACTGCTGTGCCTGTCCTTAGGTCCTTTTGTTCTTCAGATGGTACCTCCCACTACCTGCAGTGTGGGGTAACAAGTTATTTATGCCACTGAATCAGCACTGACCTGACAACACATCCTGGTGTTACCTTTAGTCCACAGACAACACGGGTGGCTTGCTACACGTTCATGCCCAGCCTGGTTTCTGCTGTTGTATGAGCATTCATCATTCCTGGTATCTGCCATGCCTTAGGCTGCCCACCCAAATCCCTGCACTGCTCTCCCTTAACTCGCTGTTCTCTGTGCTCCTTGTGTCTATTCAGTTCCACCTGTCTTGTCTCCCTCTCGTCCATAGCCCCAGCCTGATCCTGCTCCTCCAGCTCTGTTTCCCAAGACCACGTAAATGACAGCTGTCCCTCTCCTACCATTCGAGTTGCTTCCATTCCTTCCCACCTATCATTTTGCTGCTGTTCTGCTCCATCCGTAGTTTTTTATCAGCAAATACATCAGTCATGTTTGCCACTGCTACTCTTGTATCTAAGCACAGCTCTGTATTTGTAAATGGCTTAACAATCTCTCATAATAATAAACCTTCCCAAGAAATACCGCACCAGAGACCAGCAGTGATTTTAGGTCCAATCATTTTGCATGGGGAGAGCCAAAAGAGCTTAAAAATAAATTATTCAGACAGTTTCTATGTCTAGAGAAACTCTGTAAATCGTTTTTTATAATGATATAAAAATGACTTCATCTAAAGTGCTTTGGAAAGTTATACCTGAGCACGAGGGGAAGCATGCAGAATTTCAAAAAGACAGATTCCAGCTTCTGGAAGCAGAGTTTGAAAAGCAGCTGAAATGAAAACTATTTGACTGTTGAGTAGCGAATGACATTGCAAGGAGAAGGAGAGAGCCTCTTTTTCTCAGAGCAAATAAAATATCTGGGTCTGCCGGGAGCAAGTCAGCCCAGCCCCACATTCTGTCTCACTGTTGAATACTTAGTAATATGAAAACCAAGAGGATTAAAAAAAAACCACATAGTTGATTTATTTTTTTCCCCTATTCTTTTAAAACTAAAGAAATTGAGGAAAAAATGTAAAGTTGAAGAGTTGAAGCCAGTGATGTGTGTTACTGTTTCCTTGTGAAAGGACAGTTTTCTCATCCATGTCTTAAATTTAGCATCTGTTTTTGTTCAAAATAGTGTAGGATCAACTGTGAACATTGTAAGCCCCTTCAGGAGACGATGAAAAGGAGCTGCGGGATTCCTGGGGGAGGAGAAGCCCACATGCTCTAACTGAGTGCATCTACGCTAACAGGAGGCCTTTTAAAGGCTTCCTTGAAACACAATATTGTCTTCCAAGGTTAATCCAGGATAGTAATAATTAATTGTAAATTGAGAAACGGCTTTAATTCTTCAAAACTAGAAAAACCTGATGCACCAAGCCCACTCACTTAAAGGGCCAGCAGTAAGAAGACAATGTGGCCTCACAAAGCGGGAGGCTTGCAACTGTTTAGCTTTTAGAAAGGAAAGTGAAATGGGAATGATTTTCACTCTCTCTTTCTTATAAATTTAGCATCAACAAATGTTTTTAAAATGCATTTGCTTGATGGTTTAATGTCATTTATGTCTGGTGTCAAGTAATCTGTGGTGGTGTTCTTTTTGGCTATCTGGACATAGTTTTTCATCAGCAGAAATCACTGCAATTACATGACCAATAGAAGGCAGAAGATTGATCATCAGTGATAAAACTCAAGATGGATTAGTGTCGTGTTTCTTATATCTTTGTTCCTTATCTTAAAAAGCCATCCTGAGTTCCTTTTTTTTCTGGTCCAGCTCTTAGACTTTTTTTGTTTGCTTGTTTCCTGCTACTTGAGTGAGAACCATTTAAGATATTGGTAGGTTTTCTTAGTGCAAAAAGAAGGGCTTTCAAGCTGCAGTTTCATGAATAGCTGTTTACTCATAGAAGTGTCATAATTTTGAGTAACCAAAGATTTTAGCATAGTATGCATTGAAGTGTGTTAAAAATATTTAAAACTATGCCATTTGAGTGTTTTTGCTGGTTACATTCTCTCAGTTTCCTTTGTTGTGAAGATACCCTGGGAGATATGTAGAAGCCATCAGGAAAAATCAAGGACCTGGATGTTGGATGATGCACCAAAAAGCAGTAATGACTATAATGAAGCCAAAAGAATAATAAGTAATAGAGTCGGAGCCATATTCTTCCTGTGATATTGGATGTGTTTTAGGCTTGCTTATTTTGACTGAAACTTCCACTTGCATTCTTGAGGTGTTATGATACTTAAGAAACTGCCACACCGTGATCTTTATTTTGTCTGTCTTTAAAGGCGTACGACGGGTTTGCCAGCTTGGGAATATCGCGATTGCTGGAGCCTTCAGACATGGTTTTGTTAGCCATCCCTGACAAACTGACTGTAATGACCTATCTCTATCAGATAAGGGCACATTTCTGCGGCCAGGAGCTGAACGTGGTTCAGATAGAGGAGAACAGCAGTAAAAGCACATACAAAGTGGGTAACTACGAAACGGACACAAACAGTTCTGTGGACCAGGAAAAGTTCTACGCGGAGCTGAACGACTTGAACCGGGAGCCTGAGCTGCACCCACCAGACAGTGGTTTGGCAGACTTTGCTTCTCAGGATGACTCCGTGTTTGTAAACGACAGCGGTGTTGGCGAATCTGAGAGCGAGCATCAGACTCCTGATGACCATTTAAGCCCAAGCACAGCTTCCCCTTCTTCACGCAGGACTCGAAGTGACACGGATCCACAGAAGTCCCAGCAGAGCTCTGGAAGGACTTCTGCTTCTGAAGAAATTGGGAAGTGTAGCAGTACAGACACAACACAAGGGCAGCCTGTGTTGGGAAGGAAGAAATTGCTGATAACTGACACTTTAGACTTCAGTGACTTAGCACATGTCAGTGATCAAAAAGAGGATATGTCTCCCACAGTTGCTTGTGAAGATAACAACAAGAAGAGACACCAGAGCTTAGACAGTACCCCTGGTTTCTCAGAGCAAGAAAAGCTGGGATGTATGGGATCCCCAGAGAGCACAAGAGCAGATCCCAGTTCACCTGTCACAAAACTGAGTTTATCTCCTTCTTCTAAGCCTGGATACTCCTGTAATATGGATACGGATCTTGCAAAGAAACCACATGCTTCTCCAAGGCAAACAGAATCTGATTCTGACAGTGATGCCAGAACAGCTTTAAATCATGCAGATCAAACTGCAAAAACAGCCCAGGTAAGACATTTATGTCTGTGAATTAGGATGGAGGTGCTGTTCAAGTTCTTTCTCTGTGTTTGTAATTTATACCTAATCTTCGGCATAAATGGCCAGGTGAGCAGTGTATTTTTATTTTTGAGCACTAAGTATTTTGCCTGAGAAGTAGGTGGTGCTGAAAAACAGTCATTACATTAAAAACTAATTTATAGAAATTGTCCATCTGTTGATCTTTCCAATCTCTCTCCAATTAAAGAAAGTTGTGTTCTCAACTATCTCAAAGACGGCTCCAAAACTTTTGCCACTGTCTGTGGCAGCACATTTCCTCTGAGTGTTGCCTAGTGAAGCAAAAACTGGAAAAAGATATTCATTAGGAATACAAGGCTTTACATTCATTAGGAAATGTAAAGCTTTGAAAACCTTAAAATTTACTAAAGGTATTTCAAAATCTTGTCTGGGAAACCACAGAGTCTCGTGAACATAGCCAGGATGGTGAGGTAGAAACTCCAGACTGTTAAATTATGCTTTCCATTGAGTGGCCTAAGGCATGTTACTTCACCAGAATGTCATTTTCCTTTCTATAAAGATAACAGTGTATGCCCACCTACCTTGCAGATTTATTGTGAGAATGAAAGTTGAGTATTATATATATGCTGAATATTATCAATAAATCATATCATCATAAAAATATGTAAAACATGTTATCACCTCCACTTACAAAAATGTCAAAGCAGGCTTATAATTTTACCCCTGTGAAGAGTTTTCTTGAGTTTGGGCTTTGTGCCATTAACTCTGATAGGAAAAGAATATATCCAGTGTTTTGGTAGTGTGAATTGCTTCACATATTTTTATGAGTTTTTTCTGAGTAAGCACCATGAAGATCATTTTATTGCAAGAAAAGCAGTCTATAGATGGGTGATAAAGGCCAAATATTACTTCCAGAGCCAGCTAATTTCTTTCGTTGTGTCAATTAAGTCTCGTGAGGTTTCTCTTCTTCATCATCATCATCATCAATCATCATCGTTGTGTACTGGATGAGAAAGGAACAGCTTGGCCCATACAGAATAAAAGAGGAGGAGGAGACAGGATTTGTTCTCTATGAAGATTCTCATGGGCAAGGGTGTTACAGGCCAAGAAAAAGCAAGAGTTGGCTTTAAAGGCAGTTCTTTGTTGTTAATTATTGGTGCATTTGCACGTGGTAACAAAGTCTTAGATGTGAGGCTCCCTCTGAACCTACACGCAGTTGTTGATTAGAGTCAACCACCTCCGTTTCCACGTGGTTGTTGCAGGAGCACAGCAACCAACACCTGTCCCAGCTCTGGCTCGCGTAAAGGCCTGGAGATGCATTTTCCCAGTCTTCACAGTTGACCTTGACTAAGAAACCAGCCCTTGGGAGTGTATCTCTGGGAGCTGCTCATGTTCTCATGTTGCCTGTGCAGAACCCCCTTTTGCTATTTCTGCTCTGCAAATATACTTGGTCTTGTGTATGAAATAGGTACTTTCTTGTGGATATTCATAAATTCAGTAGAAGCAGATATTTTTGCAAGGTTTTTTGCCTTGTACCCAGCTTCTTTGCGTTCAGTTTAAGTTGTGAGTAGTACCCATATAAGTAGCCAACAAAGCATTTTTGTTGTAGCCATATTTGCATACATATTAAAGTAAATAAGTAAACACATAGCACGTTTGCCATGGCTTCTATGAAGCCAGTTAGGTTTTTTTCCACAGTTGCAGTTTAAAAGCATTAAATGTTGATAGAAATTAAGTTTTAAGTGGAAGGAAGAGAACTGCTATTTACATTATAAAGGCCTATGACTTTTATTTTTACATTCTGATCATCTTTTCATTTCTATAGAATGCTCTGTCACCTCATGAAGACATAATTCATGTGGCTCCTGACCTTTATTGTATAGGAAGGCCGCTGGCTATTAACTGCTGTATAAACGTTCAGTACCCTGAGGCTGCCTTGCTGTTAATTATATTTCTTTATTTTTAAGCAACGTATGTTGTCAAGACAGGAAGAACTTAAAGAACGAGCAAGAGTTCTGCTTGAGCAAGCAAGAAGAGATGCAGCATTAAAGGCAGGGAATAAACAACTAACCAGTACCCTCATCCCAGCCCGCAATAAGCAGCTGAACGATGTAAGAAACATTGGCCAGTCTTGCAGTTTACAGAGTTAAAATGCATTGTATGTGCTGTTTGGGGGGAGCATGTTCTTGCAGAACATTTCTTCTCCACGTTTGATGTGTCGTGTGTCCTTCATTCACTTTTAAAGCGTGTTTCTCCTGATGTTATGGCAAATAGAAAGGTGCCTCCCACTTCCCTGGAAGCGGAAGTCTGGGAGCACCTTCTTTGATTGGCACTGCAGTTTCTGGTGGGATGAAACTCAAACATTACTTCTTAAATGATAGTGAAATAATTTGTGCTATTTTTGATTAGTTCTCTTTCAGTTTATGTAAATTATTTCCCTGAGCCTCTGATGTGAGCTCCTTGCTGCTTTAGAAGTGTTGTTGCAGTGAATGGAGCTGCTTGTGTCAGTCTTGTAAGAGAGTTGATGGAACGATTCCTTTTTATCACCAAAGTTGATTGTGCTGGTGAGGGGGGAAGTGGAGCTGGGGAACGAGCTCCAGTGTTGAAGCAGTTGTGGTTGCATCTCCAATGGCTTCCATGGTGACCTGGAAGGATCCCTACTCTCTGGAGATGAAAGCTAATTAATTTTTATGCAAACCTTTGCAATGCAGGTTTTGTGATTCTAACTATTGCACATTAGAGACTGTACTGGCAACTGAGAATGTAAATGTAACTGAAAAATAATGATACAGAGAAAGGCTGGAATCTTTACAGATTCCAATCTTTCAGAGCCAAGTCCTGAGGGGCAGATTCTGCTCTTTACAGAAATGGGATCATACAATCAAAAAATGAAGACAGTGATTTACGCGTCTCACTTCATTTTCTTAACTCACTTGGATCCATGTTGGTTTTTCTTTTTTGTAGAAATTCCTCTCCTTAGACTGACGCTTCATTTTACTTTGAAATATATTCATACATGCAGACAAGTCTTATTTATATACTTCTTTGTATAATGATATATAAACAAATTTTTTTATTATTTCGTTTAAGTTTTCCCTAGATATGTATATTTTAGTATAAATTTCACTTTGGATTTTTTGAAATTACCTTTTCATAAAGAAAATGGCATTAGAGGAGAGTTACTATAGGCAACTACTCAGGCAGGAACAACTGTAATTAGAGTTGCCTAACATTTTTTATTGCAAGCTCCTATTTTCAAAGGTTTTACAACTTTGCTAGTATTTCATTGTTTGAGCTGAAATCTTCTCTGTTAGCTCTTCTGCCTCAGGGTAATATTTTTAATTTTTTTTTAAACTTCAAAAAAACCTGTTCATCTCTTTCTCTGTATTAGGTTGGATAAAGCATTGTTTTACCCCTATTAAAAATAGACAAAATTTGGGAAGATGGTTAGATTCCCTTGAAAAATCTGTTCAAAACAGCCAAAGTTGTGTTAATACCACGATCTTGTCAGAGAACCTTGAAGTTCAGGAAAGTTCCTAAGTGTCAGTAAAAACTGTCTGTATGGACATTGCCCAGCAAGAGCATCTTTTACCATTGCTCTCCTAAGGATCAAGGCCCATTCTGATGCAGGTCGTAGTGTTGGGAAGCAAAACTTTCTCTTTTAGGCTCAAACTCCTGCTAATGAAATCCAAACAGGAGTAAAAGGAGCTGCCCCACTGGCATACAGAGAAGAGGTGCCCTGGGTAGGTGGCAATGTGCAGTTAGACAATAATGAAGATGGTGTCCAGGCCCTGAAAAGCAGCTGAAGAGTAGGAGATGGTGAAGGGTTTTCAGGGTGAGAGTCAGGACTGTGTAGTTCAGGCAGCCAGATTACCCACGGGACCTTATTTCATTTGTTACAGAAGCTGAAAAATTAATTAGAAGCCTGCAGGAAAGGGAAGGGTGGTCTTTTAGGGCAGCTTGGCAGAGCCAAAGTTTCTTGCTGCCTCCATCAGAAACTCAAAGAGAATTGTCCTGGAACAAATGGTCCTGGCCTGTGTGCAATCTGGGGCACTCTGAGCAAACTGTAATGGGCTCTCTTGACTTGAGTTGATTGTTAGATAAGAATGACAAAAGCTCCTCAGCTCTGAAGTGTGTTGTGGAGATGTGATTTGGAGACTCTTACATGACTATATAAAGTTGATATATAATAATATGTGTTATATAAAGCTGTGTATAACATGTATGTATATGTTACGTACATATCCATACACATGCATGTTTTGAAAGAGAATGCATGTGTGCATCAGCATATATAGGTGTAAGATAAAACACACTGATTTCTGTTTTCTTTTAACATATTTGATATTAGTAGAGATGAGGCATTTCCATTTGATGTAGTTCTGCCAGTTTTCTACAGGTCATTGCTCATTTGATTGTTAGCATATAGCACAGACTTATTTCTATTCATGTTTTTTTGGTCATTAAGGTTAATAATAAGAACTTCGACTCAAAGTAGTGTTGTATGTGTCAGTGTGCAGTAATGTGTAGTAGTATGTTATCCAAATGAGAGTTGTGATAATGAGAATCAGCATTTAGTAGTGGAAATTGAACGAGGCTCATTTTCAGGATGGATTGAGATTCAAAAGAAAATGGTTTAAAACAGGAAGATCTAATTTTAAATAAGAAAACTTTGAAGAGATAGTTCAGGGGCAATACTTTTGAAAGTAACTCTTGAAGTTTGCAATTGTGCCTTTTTTGATACCTTCTCAGAAAGAGCTTTAAGCATCCTAGTCTTTCAGACTGCTCTGTCAGTCACCCCAGCTAAGTGAGGCCTGTGGAGTCATTAGTGACTTTAGAAAAGTCTCATCTCCTAGGCCTTGCTGTTACCACTTTCCATGTGTCCTGTGAGAACCAGGAGTTTCTGCTTTCTCACTGACCAGGTGAGAGCAGCGTTCCGTGCATGGGGTTGGACAGTGTGCACAGTGAGGGTGGGTTGTGGCACTGCTCAGGCTCAGCAACAGGGAGGAAATTTCCAGGTCTGTACCATGGCCATTAATACAGGTTTACTTGGTGTGTGCCCACCTGATTTGTTTTGGTAAAAGTTCATTTTGAAAAAAACAGTGTTCCTGTTTCTCCTTTAAGCACAGAGCACAGCCTCATTTCTCCCATTTCTTCCCTCCTTGCAGCATGGTAGAAGTTTTTTCAGTGTTATGTCTGCTTATTTGGTGCTTCTCAGAAGCCTTCAATCTCTAGCTGTATGCATGCCAGACAGCATGTGGAGGTATGTGTGCAGGTATTTGAAGTCTAAGAGGAGATTGCATTGATCAGAACCTCCTTGAAATCATGCTCATGGTTTGGGAGGATCATAGCTGTGTCATTAAAATTGATGCAGCCCTTTGGAGACTGGAAGAATTAGCTTAAGAGCTCTGTGAACAGAGTTACTGATCCCCTCGTGGATCTCTTTCTCTATGGTAGATTTATAAACAGCTCAGCCTTTCTGCTTGCTTTCTTGATGTATGTGTGCATGTGGTGACTCTTTTACGAGATGCTTCTGTCATTTGCAATCTGATATAGCAGCTGTAATCACTTAGCTTTTAACCAGGAAAGCCTTTTTATTAGCTTATTCATTTTTATTTAACTTGCCTTTTCTCATGGTGAATATCACAGGGCTAGAAGGGACATATCTGCTCCCACCAGATGCTGTAAAATATCAACCTGTAGTGATGGTTGTTAGCAGCGGCAGCTTGGCTGAAATGTGATGTTGGAAAGGTGAGGAGACTGGAGCTGGGCTATGCGACCTATGCAGCAAAGTGACAGCCTAGAGGGGACCACTATGAGTGGGAAATATTCAGAAGTCATGGGCCTGAAAGGCCTTTCCAGGAGGGAACCCTCATCTGCGAACATGGGGTGGAATCCCTAATTCCTCAATCTTAGCATAACTCCGCTGTCAGCAAATATCTGCAAAGGCCGTTGGCAAAATCTTCTTATTTTCTTTTAGTGACGGGTCCACATAAAGAGTGGAAATTTACTTCAGCTGTCATTTACTCTCCAAACTCAAATGGCTATGGTTATGGAGTCAGCATGATTACAGAGAATGGAATTAGGAGTTAAGAAATGCACAGGCAACTTTAATTAACCTCCTTTGTGTATATGCATTATGATGTAGTCTTTAATTATGTGATCACATACTATTTTCCCCAAAGCAATTGTGTCTCATTTTCCTCAGAGGATAGAGGTGATGTAGAAGGCTGTTTGTCCAGAGGACCTCTGTGCTTTTGATTGCAGAAGTTGGAAGGTGTGCGACAAACAAAGCAGGGACTGTGAGAAGTGAAAAGATGAGGTCATGGTTGAGGTGCTTGAGAGAATTAAATGTGCTTCTGCCTTTACCTGAGTTCCTGATCAGTGCCACTAAGTCTTTTGAGCCAAACATCCTCCAGGTGGTCACTGTTTGTGTGTCCTTCCTTACTGGACCGCTTTGAGGCAAAAGTTTGATTTGCAGATATATTGAGCATCCAGGTCTGTCAGGGAAATCAATTGGAGCTGTACTTGAGACGTATAAAGGGCTGTATAAAGCTTAGTATACTGAAAGAAACCTGCAGGTAATAGGCTTCCCAGAGCAAGCACCCAGCGACAGATCCTTTTAGCTGGATCTCTCCGTCTCAGTTCTCATCAGAAGAGCAGGGTAATAACTCTTCCACGGCATGTTGTGAGAAGGGAATGTGATTAATGCTTTTGAGGCTCTTAAATACCGTAGAGATGGGCACTGTAGAAAGAAATCAAGAAATTAACAGTTCTGTCTTCAGAGCAGGATTTGAATATTGTGGTGTAAAGAATAATCCTACGTATTGATGGGCCTGCATATTGAACAGTGAAAATAAACCAAAGTTCTGAACACCACTGGGTAGAGCTCAGGTCTGGGCTGAAGACTAGGAGATAGTGAAAGTAGAAGGTAGTGCCACAATAAGGCTCTGTTTTAGAGGATACAGAGCAGGATGAAAACTAAGATTATGCCCACTAGCTTTATTTCTAGCGTCTCCTAAATCCTGTGTCAAATTCTTTTAACTTGTTTTTGTGAGGTAGACAGCTTTAGCAGGAAATGCCGTGTCTAATGGAATTCGTGAAAAATAGTGCTCATCTGGCAAAGGATGTGTTTTTCTCCCTACCAGAGGCTACAGATAGTTTCTGAAATTATTTGGGTTTTGCATGAGCTGAGGATTCCTCCTTGGTGAATTTAGGTGCAGGACTGGGCCACCCATATATGGATTTGGCCGAAAATTTCGTAATAAAAATTCTGGCCGAATATTTAGGATCTGGCATAGATTCTGAGATGCAGGAGACCAGTAGCATGATACCTGGAGGGAATCACTGTCTTCTGCTTTTTGTGAAATAGGAAAATAGTAATTCTTTCTTCAGAGAAGCATTCAAGTGTAACTACGCTAAAAAATAGTGAGGGACTCCATTTGGGCAATAAGTATTTTAAACCAGATTAATACAAACTGATGTGGGGAGGGGTTCGGAGAGTAATCCGTAATCCTGATGCTGCTGCTGTGCTTAAGTGCAACTGTTGCTACCCTGCTTTCTGTACACAGAAAGATTTGGATTTAATTATCTCTGCTACCATTACTTTATTCAAGCTGAATGACAGCAGTAGCTGCCTCAATGCGTATGTATTGAAAAAAAGAAAGATTTGAAAGAGCAGTGGCGACTATGTTCGACTCTTTTAGTAGATTTTGCAGATACAAAGTACTTCACCAAAAAGCTGTTTCCTCCAAACACATGAGCACTGTGTGCAGAGAAACGGGCTGTGCTGTGAGATTGTTTCTCCTTGCTCAGAATACTGCTTTTTATTACTCCCTTGCTCAAAGGACTTGTTGCAGCTGTATCTAATTCATTTTTAATAAGCTCTTTCTACTTCAGGTGTCAATCTGTTGTGCCCATTACTTTTCATTTTCATAAATATTTGAGTGCAAAATGATAACTTTTTTTTTGCATGCACTGGACTTATGGAAATGGAAGTTCTTTTTAGAAAGGCTTCAGAAAGTGACAGAATCTGATAGGAGATGAATCTTTATGATCTTTAATTTTGGTTGCATACATTTGCACAGATATAGGATATGCTGACTGCAATAAAATAAAGCATAACTTTAAATGCTCAGGAAAAAAGTTTTAATAAATGATCCCATTTATTGATCATGTCCTGCAATAATCTGCTGCCCTTCTGAATTAATAAACTCCAAACTGTCCAAATGTATCTCCAATAAGTAAACTGTAGCCAACATGAACAGAAGTGGTACCGAAAGCAAATTCAGACTAGACAGCAAAAATAGAATATTTTAATTTGGTTGAAAGATGCCTTAAACTCAAGGTAGCAATGCAAGTGTTCTTTCCTCCAAATATATTTTCAAGTTCTTGAAAAAGAGTACAAAATAGCTTCATTCAGTATTTTTTTTTCTGTGTCAAACCAGAATCTCTACTTCTGTTGCGTTAGGAAAGACATCCAGTTCACTGCTGGATTTTTTGTAGTCGCCTCAGTTGGAAAATAAATGTCTGTGATTGAGGTGGTAATGTTAATTCATTTAAGGAAGCACTCTCAAGTTATTCCTGTCTTGTTTTTCTTTTTAAAAGAATAGATTAAAAACCTGATCTTTATTAATTAAACATCTAGCATGAATTTATTAAGGTGTAGGACTTTGCAGGTGGCAACCTTGGTCTTTTAATATTAATTGGAAAATATTGATTGAAAAAAGACTAGTCTGTCATGCTGATAATTGCAACCAGATTTAGATATGATCACTAGATCTTCCCAAGATTACAGAGAAGCAGTTACCATCTAATTGGTAAAAAGATTGAACATTATTTTGGTAATCCCTGAGCTTTGGTAACTTATTCCCTGTTGTTCATTTATATGTCTTGTCTGTATGCTACTATAAAGTGGTTAAATATGGTGTAAGCTGATAAGACTATGCTGTAGAGTATTTACATCTCATGAGCATTCCAAGTTTTATAGTTGTTTTAACAATATACTTTTCTTTAACTGGAGGTTAGACCTGCTGACTGAACACTTCAAACCCACAACTGACCGGATATTTACTTCTTTATAGTGACATGCTATGGTTGAGATAGTCTGATCTCAAAGCCTTGATGGCAAGAACAAGCAACTTGTTTTATTTAACATTCCTCAATACATGAAAAATAAAAATAATCTGTAACTTTCCAAAAAGGTTCTACATCTTTTGACTTCATATTTGATCTGTTTAAGCACTTTCTTACTATGAAGTTGTGATATTTCACTGTACAAAAATATTGCTGTAGACAAGTCCCTGACATAGCTGGGAAAATAAATCAATTAGTGCAAATAAACTAATTTTTAAGAAGAATTAGTATGCACTGTCAGTTTTATAGCAGGAAGGATTTCCTGAATAAAGCATAACCTTTGATAATGCACGACTAATTTTAGCAGTTTCAGTTTTAGATACAAATGCTTGAGTTTCTCAGCTGATTTTTATTGCTATTATTTCCATAAGATGTATCTGTTTACACCAGTTAAGGATCTGGCCTAAATATATAAATTTATTTATTGTGAGGCTGTAAATTCAAGGTGCTGCACAGTCTGCAGCCATACCATTAACTCGCACGCTGACAGAAAAATAGGCTGGCAGTTTATTAATGGAATTTTAAGATCATCTCAACAAAATTGGTTCCAAAATTTTAGCGTCTTCCATCCATTTATAAATATTAGCAAAAAAAAAAAAAAGTCTCTGTTTCAGAGCTATCCTTTTGTGTGCAGAGTGAGACTCAGGTTTCTCAGCCCCTGGAATGCTCTTTTTCTATCGCTGCTAATAGCTGTGGACGTTTTCCGTGTGGATGTTCAGTACACGCTGTTGTGAATCCCAGGATGATATCGCCATTACTTAGAGCTGTATTTTGCATTGCCTATTCTGTTATTGCTCAGCATGCACAAGGGTAGAGTTAAAATCTTTATTCATTTCATTTAAAAATGTTTCTTTTGTTCTCCTTATCGTGTTCTGGCTTTCCCAAGGATATATGCCTTGAACGAAAAGTCACATGTGCATTACTAATTGTGTGCCATTGTATTTACAGTTCCTAGTGGTGGCACTGTGAAGCTACTAATTCTTTTGCTTCACTTGATGTAAAATAATCTGAGTGTCTTTGATAGCAGTGAAACAGTATTAATTGTTTTGTACATTTCTTGGTCACTCTTCTTAGGTGGTCTTCATAATCTATTAGAACTTTCAGCCAGATTTTTGTAATGTCATGCCTCCAGCAGTGATTAAATTGGTAATTAATGAACAGTCCTTGGCAACATAAACCACATCCCGTTAATTTTCCCTTTTGAGTTTTTCGAAGTTGTCGTCTCTGTCAGAAAGCATTGCGCCACCTTGCTACGGCCCCTTGGCATGGAACCACAGCGACGGGATTTTTTGCAGCCATTAGTAGATCAGAGCAGTAATTTCACAGTATTTTGGTCAGGGTAATTATAGTACCAAGTACCGAGTAGAGTTGGGAATTCACACAAGAAGTCCAGAAATACCAGGTGAGCTTCCTTGTGTTCACTGGGACGTTATGATTAGTTTAATTGGGCTTTGTTTGATTTCAGCCGCGGAGACTCTTTGTGCCACGGCACTGCAGCCACTTTCCACTTTAGTGTTTCTGACCTGCATTGACAGGAACTGGTGCAAAAATGAACTCTTTGAAGTGGGACTCTTTGGAGAGGGCAACTAAAAAAGGGGAAGAGTGATGTATAAGTAGTGTACTGTAGCAAAGCGCGACACCAGCCCAAATACCCTGCGTTTTGTGGGTGATGTGATTCAGATTTTCATATTTTCAACTGGAACAGATAATATTTCTGCTACGTTTGTGCAAATCTCGAGTAAATTACTGCATTTAAAAACAAAATCTGTTTTTAATCGCTGGCTTTTACGTAGCACCTGCTGTTCTACCTTCCTTTGAAGATACAGTTGTTTCTCTCACCAGAAATTCTGTGAATCGCCTATTTAGTCCTGCAAACAAATCTGGGCTAATGCATTAATGAGACTGCAGCTGCACTTAGCAGTTCACATGTCACAAAATAGTAGGTAAAGGCATTCATACTTGAGTGACTGACTATAGGTGTAGTGGCCTTCAGCAGTACATTGTGCACATTAAACTTTAAATAGTCACTTGCCTGTTGGCTTCTGAATGAAAGGACTGTCACTGGTCACTTCTCCTAAAGCCTTAATGAAACCAAATAGTTTGCTACGAGTTTGGGCCTAACCATTGGGGTGTTTCATGCAGTCTTGTCAGTTGATGTTCATGAATTGACTTGAACGAAGATCAAAGTGTTTCTCAAAATGGAGAAGCGGGGAGAGAGACAGCTCCTTCAATTGCACCACAAGAGCTAATCAAGCCATCAGTTCTTTATGCACTCTGCGTGCCTTTAGAATTTAATACCCAATGGTTTGTCAGGACAAATTGAAATTCGGGGGTTGGCGGGGAGCGGGGGGGGAGGTGGAGAGTGTCCCTCCTCAGCCTGCTGAAAATAAAATAAGCGCTTCACTCTTCTGGAGGATCGTTTTGATAAATTTTATCATTTAATGTAAAACTGCAATGTTGATTAAATGCTTCGGGTTGAAAAAAGAAGTTACGGTGAAGGATTCAATGGGCATTATGCACCTTAGTGCTGAGTAAAGATTCACGTTTAAAGTGAAAGAGAAGCTAAACTCGGGGTGATTTTTTTGTTTCTTTGATTGCTAATGAACTTTTTTTTTTGCCGAAACATTTTAAATTGGATTCAGAAGATAGATTTTTGAGTGTCAGTTAAAACAAAGTCATGTGAAAATGCCTCTCTCTCTCCCTCCCTCCCCTTCTCTCTTTTTAATTGATATGATTTAGGCAGAGGAAAATGGTAAGGAGGATTTTTCTATTGCAGAAGCAATTTTTAAGGGATTTAGTCTTATTTAGCCTGAAGGTCTTCACACTAATGAGAGCACTTAAGTTACGTCCAGGCGTTGATTAGACAGCTCATCTATCAACTGGAGCATGAGAATTTGTATTTTAGGTACCTTTTATACATTATAAATATTTTTTATTACTTTATACTTTATTTTCCACAAATTTTAATTGCCTTCCTTCACATCCAAGGTGTCTGTAATGCAGCTGACAGAGCACAAACGTGAACAGAGAAATACTCTGCGTTCGGTGTTGAGTACATTTTGATACCTTTCGATAATACCAAAATTTCGATAATATCGAAACTGCATCTGTAGAATTTGGCTTGCTGGATGCAAATTGCTACCAAGATACAGTCCTTAAACTGCCACAAGCTCTCTCAAAGTCTAAATGCATTTATTCAGGAAATGCAGAATTGCATATGTATTTTAAAATGCCCAACTACTCCCCCCAGCCCCAAATTGTGAATGCTCTCTCTACCTGTAGTTTTTTTGCCATGGTAAAAAACACAATAGCATCTTAATTATTTTCTGAACCATTCTGAAAAGTACAGCTTTTGTAACTTTTTGACATTTCAGGTTTAAAAAAAATTAAAACGTTGCCACCAGCTTGCACTATGAGCAGCCTGTAATAACAGTTAAAAAAGCTTTCTGAACTATTTGACAAGATTTCTTAGTGCTGAGGCCATATGCTGTAGCCTTTAAGCTATTTCTTCCTATCAGTTTCATTATCACCTGCCTCTGAGTCTCCAATATCATCAGTAAGCACATGCAGAATCATAATTATGCCATGTACAAGTTCTTTGATAACATGTACAGTTTTCTTCTTAATTCTTTATCAAATGCATTGATCGTGGCATGTGTGCATTGATCCAGGTCCACCATCTGGCTGTGTGTGATAAGCACAGTGGCATCTTTGCATTTCCACTGTCATTCATTGCGCTACAATTTGGCTGCAGGGGAGTAGTGGCTGGGATTAGCCCTGTTCTGCTACTTACTTGCATTTTAAGTTGACACCTCTACAGCGGCTCAGACCACATTACAAACTGAAACACATACGCACGACTTAGTGATGTGACACTCCTCAATAAGCTTACTCCACTAGCTACTCAACAATCTGTAATTGGATTTGTAGGAATAACAGCAAAAGATTTCCTAAGAATTGCTGGGGACAGAAGGTGAAGTTTTCTCATTATTGGCAAAAGGCTAGGTATAGATCTTAGGCGATTGGTATTTTCCATTAAAAAAACCTGCCAGCAGTTTGCAGGACTTTTTAAAAAAAAAAACAACCCAGCAAAATAGGGTCCAGGGTGATGTAGGGTTTGCACTTGTTCTTTTCATTCTCGTCACATAGAAGCAGACAGGGATCTTGTTACCCTCCCCCAAAAATTGAGAGAAGCGGGGGAGGAAAACCAACTTTCGGAGGCCCCCTGCAGCCCGCTGGCTTTGTTCGGCTGGGAGTGACCCGGGAGCATTCCTCAGGAGGGCACGTCCCCTCCCTTGGCGCGGGGCTGCCCGCCCGAGGAGGAAGCTTCCCAGGATGGCAGTCTGAGAGATGCTGCTCTCCAGCTTACGCATCCCATACACTTGCCAAAAGCTTTTGTTTCATAACACCACTTTTTTTTTTTTTTTTTAATTATAAAGTCAAGTTTACACAAGAGAAAATCCCTTAAGTGGAGCTCGACGAATGTTGACTCCTACAATGAGTAAGCAGCTTTCTTAACTTCTGTCTGTAACCCAGCTGTAGAAAGGCACAGAAAACACCATCTTTAGCCTGCTCATCTCGGATCGGACGATCCGCCCTGTCTGGATGATGGCACTATTTTAGGATATTTCTGAACCTGCGCGCTTGAGCCCCTGTTTGTTGGTCATGCCAATAGCATTGACAGTCACAATGACAGGCAGAACAAGCTCATGGATCCCAGCACCTTAGGTGATTGTTGACCTTAATTGTACTTCCTGGATGGGGGAGAGCACAAACTTGCCTAAGCAGGGAAAATTCCAGGGAAGAAGTTAGTGGAGGCTTTTGTCTCTGCTTTTGGTTTAGGTCAGGTTTCTCGGTGGTGTTTCCTGGGAGCTCTGTGGGCAGGGAGGGCTGCCCTCGCAGGGTTCTCTGGGAGAGCACCTCGCAAACGAGCAAGGACAGAAGGAAAACACAAGGTGTTTTTCGAATTGGATATTTCAGCCTGTCCCTAAAACTTGTCTTAGAGCCAAGTGCAGTGTGAAACAGATGAGATCACCTCTGTCACAGAGATGTGCAGCTCCGAAATGGTTAAATGGGTTAAATCTTATTTATCTGAATAGAACTTGGGGGCTGTTTAGCAGAATGCTCCAGCACAAATACCTGTGGTTCACTTTGACGTTACAATTTTTTTGTTGGTTTCTTTACTTATAAATACTTGAACTGTTAGACCTTTTACTTTTTTCTCTGAGAAAGATGTATTTGTACCAGATTAGAAAAGCTAAACTGTTTCTTTACATTGAATAATCAGCCTGTCATGACAAATCTATCTACTTCTGCATGAGTAGGTGCCAGTTTGACTAGCTTCTTTTAGGCTCACACTGGGTTTTAAGCTGGATCCGTGTGCATGACTGGCAGTGCATTTGTTGGACCAGATCTAAGGAGCCAGAGAGCGTTCAGCTCCTTTTTGCCTACAAAAGAGCAGCCAGACAACCAGCAAGAGGCCTTGGATGTAGCACAAGGTGATACTTACTTAGTCAGCCATTCTTTTTTTCAAATATTTTTTTTTCCATTCAGTAAACTAAGAGTTTTTCAGTTTCACAATGACACAAGGAATTAAATTATCAGTGGATTGTTTTTCTACAGCCACCATTCTTCACATAGAAATAGTGTACCAAGTGAATTGTACGTTTTCCAGAACAACATAAAATTATTTTAAAAATTAAAAAATAAAAAGAAAAGAAATTGCTGGCTACTTCTTTAAAAATACCTCCTTGGTTTAAGGAGATGTTTTCCGTTTTACAGCCACAAAACCCTATTTTACTGTGAATTTTGGGAGCTTTTTTTCCTTAAGGAGGACAGCTTTGTTAAGATATTGTTTGTGATTCTTCCAGTTTTAGACTTTGAGCTACTTCCGTGTTCATTCTGTCTTGTCTCATCAGTGTATCGGTGCCATAGCTCCTAAGCCAATAGCTAAATACAAGCAATTTGATACTTCTTGTGATATGCGTTCATGAAAAAATACTTTCAAGCTACGTGCAGTTTATGGATAGTGAGTTAGCTGATGTAGACACCAGGCAGAAGGCAGAAAATACCCATGATGTTTATGTCTGTCTTTGCTTACCACCTCCTATGATCTAAACAGCTACGGAAATCCAAAGCCACTTTTATTTATGCGGAGTGTTCCTTGCTTAGCAATCCATATTTTGCTCACTACCTGTGTATTTTGAGCTGTTCTGAAACAGTGGTAGAGACCAAACATAAACGTGGTCCCCAGGGTGATCAAAGATTTAATCTGACCAGATGGGACAAACTTGAGAAAGATTTTGACTTTCCACTCTGTTTTGCAACAAGAAAGGCTGATTTTTTTTTTTTTCTCCCGTCCTTTCTTTGTTAGCAAAGGCAGAGATCAGGCCATCCCCAGAGGAATGAGCAGGTGTGGCCATTTACAAGCATGTCTGGTTATATTATAAACCAACATAAGAAAAGTTTGAAATGGTTTGAAAAGATCTGCTAAACAGTTTTAATGTTTCATCCCAAATCCTATTTACTCAAACAAGAGCCGACCAAGGTCACAGTACAACCCAGCCCGCTCAAACCTTTAAAGCTTGTGTAGTTTTATTTATTTATTTTATTTTTTTTTATTCTGTCTTCTCTTCTGACTGAATAGGTACATTTTGGTAATCCTGAATAGGTACATTTTGGTAATCCTTGCCTCTGGACAAGCACAGAAGTCTTTTTCTTTCTGAATGGCTAATAACAGAGCCGTTCTTCCTGTCTAATGATGAAAGAGGTGGCAGTCAAGTTCTTTCTCTTAGATGTACCGTGCACTCACGGCTGACCACGAACCATTTTGAAATCTACAGCTTCACGAATCACTCCCTCTAATAGGTACAATTCTGATTTGCTTTTGTTGCTGCAGATTATAAGTAATTGACCACATTTTTTTAATTTTACTTTTGTCCTCCAGTCTATGGACACGGTAAAGAATTTACTTTTTAAACGTCAAATAAATGCAGTTCACCAGATTATATTTTTTCTTATAGTGAGAGGATGATACCTTATCAGAATTCTGGTGTAAACTCAGTTTGGATCCTCCCAAAATTCTGCCAAAGGAGGACTGAAAATCTCTGGCAAAGGTTTTGTGGTTTATTTTCTTTTTCTTTTTAATGTGAGAAGATTGCAAAATTTTTAGTCATTTAAGGAGATGGTTTTTAAGAGGTGTTTGGGCTTTTTTTGCCCTGAAAGACTCCACCACTCTCAATATTTTCCTGAGCTGGGCAGCTCTCAGCTGGCTGGGTAATGATCTCAGAAACTGCCCCGCCAGTGTTTCACATTCAAATTCACCTTCCTAAATCCACGGCATAATTTTTGGCCAAAGTAATGTCAGTCATTGCCGTCTGCGGCGAGTACAAACAGGACCCCCTAATGGCAGCCATTTTTATTTGTTTCTTAAGATCCAAAGGCTGCTGAAAGAACAATTGGATAAAGTTGAGGATTGGAGAAGCTTGATTTTCTTGTTCCAGTGAAATGAAACTCCCATCCTTTTTTTTCTTCCCCTTTCCCTTAAAAGCCGGAGTCAGCTAGGGGGTTGTAGCTGTGTCAAAGCCGTTGGGATGCCACTGCTGATCACTTTAATTACTAGGACTAAGGAGGATAAAATTAAAAGTAGCACCATTGAAGCAGTGGAAGAAAGCTTGCCGAGATGTCAGTGAACTGTGAAATATAAAAATTGCATACCAATACATTTTTATAGGAGGGAAACAAGGAATTACATTACTTATTCTTGAAGAGTTTGTCCTTAAATAGTGAAGTTTTCCTCACTGTGCATCTGCATGGCAGATCTTTAAACCATTACAAAATAGTTGGGGGGAAATAACAAAGAAAACTGTAATGTCTCTTTGGCATGTCAGATTCGTGTCAAAGGGTGAAAGATTTTACTGAGTTTTCTTTTCAACTGTACAGGAAAAGAAAAATCACTGTATATGTGTTTGCTTGGTCCTTTCTTGGTGCAGTGCTTCTTTTTGTGTCTCCTGGGGGTTTTTTTTAATATTTTTGTTCATGCCTCCGTACATCTTCTGAGTGCTTTCCTTTCCAAATTCTAGCTTGATATGCTGTTTAACAATTTTTCTGTACCTCAAAACTTAATCTATCTACTTTTTCTGCTCTCAGTTTCATTGCTCCTTCCACCAGTGTTTCTTCTGCCAAACTCAGTAACCGAGGGTTCAAATACCTGAATTGAATTTAAGCAAGAACTAGGCTGGTTTTTCCCTTATCCGCTGGTGATGATTGGCTTAATCAGCACAAACACAAGGCACCATAATCTGTGTTTGCTTGGAGATCCCCGGGATGCTAATGACTATGCTAATAATTCAGGATACAACTTCTCTTTCAGGAGGAGGGGAGGAAAGGAGACGGGAGAAATCAAGCCAGCTCAGTTTAGGGCAGTTTTTGTCACAAACATGTAACTGGACCTATTTTAAATTACATGTGCTGAAGTAGATTAAATTGTTTGACGTTAAGCCACGTGGGAATCTTAATTTTGTACATTCATTCTTAAAAGTCATTTAAGTTAAGACCACAAGTTTCTATATCCAAGGAATTAGGAATATTAGAGATTTGAGCAGTTTCATTCCAGGTAAAATTCAATGTAATTAATGTTACCAAATACTGTGGGTCGAAATAAAACCGTTTGCTGTGTCAGTTGGCTGGCTAGAAATTAAATTAAATTGATCTATTATAGTGCATAGGAGGAGGGGGCGAGAAGCTTTCCAGTTGTCTTTCTAATGTGTACTTTACCAAATAAATTTTTGATAGAACTGTTGCTCTGGGCCTTCTGGGAAGTTAAAGAGTGAGAAAGCAAACAAAGCCCATGTGCCATCCCGCTGCCTCCCAGGGCCCAGGCAGAATTGTCTTTCCAGGGGAGGACATTAGGAGAAAAGTAAATCAAGGCAATCTGATAGGGAATCGGGACTCTGTCACTCAGAGGCGAGATATTGTGCTGTGTCCATATACTTTGTTTACTGTAGGGTTTTATGAGTTGTAACCTGCCCATGCAAGCTGTTAATGAGGCTAAATCTTTCTGCTTGAGGATTGAATTACAGCACACCTCTGGGCTAATGGTTATAACTAGAAAGTCCCATTAGGGCTGCATTCTGATTCAGTCATTTGCATTTTTTCTATTGTGCCGAGAACAATGCTGAGTAAATAGCTACAAACAAACAATTTACATGGAAATGGATAAAATGTACCTAATTAGTATTTTGCGCTTGTTTTATTAATGATTGCTTAAACTAAATAGCACTTAGCAACAGCTCTCACCAGCCTCTGCAGGTGTGGGATGCTCAAGTTTCTGGGTTGGTGGGAAGGCTGCCAGAATGGCTCTCCAAAATTAGGCAGTTTGTTATATTCCACTTAGTTCAGGTCAACAGCCTGTACCTGGGATTTATCCAGGTCATTATGTCAATAATACAAATTTATTGGCAGGTTAGATTTAAGCCAAGCACTGACTTTGTTTTACTTATGAGCATTTCTGATATTGAGGGGAGGGAAAAAACAGTCCTAACTTTGCAAAAATCCCATGTTTAAGGTGAAAACTGAAACGATTTCCCTCATGGAAACTGTGGAGTCTTATAGATATGTTTAAACACATCTTTTTATGAAGTTTTTTTTATCATGGTGGGTTAGTCTTTTACAAAATTTCATGCTGCAGAACTTTGTTTATTTATGTAACTGAAATATTATCATGCTTCTAAGTTATGGGCTTTAGTGGGACAGCACTATCTGGCATGGTTCCTGTATGATTCCTTGAATTATTGACCAAAGCCCCACTAGTAGGATGTTTTAAAGGGATGCAAAGTCTTTTCTGCTGTGAGAGCATCTATTGTTCTTTCAGTAATTTTCATTAGATTTTTGGTTTTTTTTAAAAGAAAAATATCCATTGAAGTCAAAGAACATGCCTCAGATTTGATGCCACTTTACACTTTGAAGTCAGCTTGGTGCTTGGAGTAACCAAAAACAACATCTGGCTTCTCAGTTCAGTTCTGTGATAGAATACTACTCAAGTGAGTAATTCAATTGAGTAAAACCATTTTATAGCCATGGTAAAACTTCACTCAAATCACTCATTGGGTGTGATTACTTTGAGACTAAAGTGTCTGCAAATTTTCATCAAGGTGTTTTTATAGAACATAATTTATAAAAGCTTTACATTGCAAATCATCAGGTTTCTAATGCAGTAATAATTTGGAGAATGCCTAAGAAAAATAATCTGACGCATGGATGTCTTTAAAAATTGTGGCATGACACCCAACTGATATCGAGCGTCCTATTTATAATGTGGGCCAAGCACCATGCTGTAAACCAGTTCCTATCATGATGATCAGATTGAGAATGAAATTGCATTTCTGTCAATTACTGAGTTGGCAACTGTTCAATATATCTTAGCAGCAAGATGAAGAGCGGCGTCGGCAGCTGAGAGAGAGAGCTCGTCAGCTAATAGCAGAAGCTCGATCTGGAGTGAAGATGTCAGAACTTCCCAGCTACACTGAAATGGCTGCAGAAAAGTTGAAAGAAAGGTCAAAGGCATCTGGAGGTGAGCTGAGGAACCTTGTATCTTATTCCTATGGCAACCTAGAAACCAGAGACCTTTTTGGGTATCACTTTTATTCACACTTCAAAACGTTGTTGTTCATCAGGTGAACGTATCAAAAGACCTGGCCGTAGATGTGTTTCCTAAATCAGCATTGTGTCACTTAATTTCCAACAGTTAAAAGAAAAGCATACATGCGATTGAAAGAAAAATATGTTCTGTGAACAAGTAGCTCACGTTGGCCCATTATTTACAGATTTCTCATTACCCGCAGTTTTTTAGAATTTCATGGTTGTTGGTTCTCTTCAATATATATTTTTATATAGGAACATGGACATAATTTTGGGGAAAAACAACATTTGAAATATTTAAGAAGTGTTATTTTGTATGAAATGTGTTCAAAAGAAGAGAATTTTAAAGGTGGCCTGTGAGAGGTGGGGGCAACAACCTTTTGATTTTAAATGGCAGTCTTTTGACAGACCACTTGCTTTTACAGGTTTTGAGTTGTAATATTGCTATAATGTTATTAAACCGACTTTGAAATACCATTAAAATTCATATACCTGCCTGTGCTATGAGCTGGAGTAATGTAGTGTCACTCAAACTCAAATGGGTGCTGAGCACACGTTTCAGTGCAGGCTTCTTGCTCTTTTAATGTCTTCTACGTATTCTAGGGGAAATAGTGTTTCTCAAACTAACTTGTAATCATAAGCCAAAGTGTAAGGAAAATCCAGCTTGTTACTCACAATGCATGCAGATTCAAAAAAAAATATTTATTTCTTCTCTACTATGGGTATTTTGTATGCATAAATATTTAGATACAGTCTTACTGCTCCCTAAGCCCTTCACTTTTGTTCCATTTAACACCAAGGAGAAAGCAGTGAGTTGTATTTCTCCCTTTGGGTTTGGTCTTCAGTTTTACTCTCTTTGCCCAAAAAACCAAGCTTGCCAGCATAACTCTCTTTTGTGGCAAATAGAGAAATTAAATCCTTGATGGCAGCAAGACAGGCTGAGCCAAACGACACAGGACTTGGGTATTACATAGACTGCGGTGTTCCTCATCCCTCTTCACAGTTTTTGACTCCTCATCCTACATTATTTCATTACTTCCTCCTCACTGTTTTGTCTTGCCTGTACATAGCTGTTCCTGCCATACCTTGTCTCAAAGTAAGATCTTTGTCTTGTTATATCCTGGGTGCTCAGCTGGATAGCAGTGACCCTGTTTTGTTGCAGCGACTCAGTTGTACAGTTGCTAAATATCCCAGTGTGCTGCTTTCTGGGATGTGGTCTTCCTGTTCATATTTTCCTGTGTATTTTGCCATTGCTTGTCCTGCCCTTTGTTCAGTTTGTAAACAGTCTCACAGTTGTGTGCATGTATATTAAAAATGTGCATATATATTAAAAGAAATCTGTATTTATAGAGGGAGATTGCATATGCACCCAGAGAGTTTAGTGTTACTAAAAGAGCAGACAGCATCAGAACTGATGACAACTCATTTATAAAGTTAACACCACTCTACCTGTTGGGTTTTATCCAGTGTAACAATTTCACAGCTTTCTACTTTTGCATTGATTTACACTTCCTACTTTGATTTTTCATCGTTCATACAGTAGTTTGGCCGAACTATTTGAACTTCTCTTGGACTTAAAGTTTTCATTCCCTGTCTTGTTTTATCCCTCTTTGCTCTTTTCATGTCAGTGTGCATTGTATAGCATTTTCTTCTGCTTCCTCCTTCTCAGAAAGCTTTCCTTATGGCACATCTTCCACATAATTCTACCACACCACTGGTATTTTCAGGTGCCACACCAAATCTCCACTCAAGAAATTCATTTTTCTGAAATGTAGTAGTTCTGGGAAATGGCACCAACACTTTACAAACCAAATTAATTGGAATTACTTCTGGGTTTAGTCTTTTTAATTTTTCAATTTCCACCAAAAATTAGGATTTAATAGACAGTCTCCTTATTACTACTGGACTCTGAATGTTTCCCCTAACTACATTCATATTTTTATTGTGTAGAGTCCTGTATTCCCTACACAATACCCAAGACAATCTTATTATCTTGTGTCTTCCAAGCTCTCTTGTCCATTATATATCATTAATCTTTTCTTCTTCATTGATTACAATTACTTTTTGATTTACAAAAAGGGAATGTACCAAATAATTTTACTCTCAATTCAATTATTTCAGAAAAAAAGTGACTTGTCAGCTCTGGGATTCTGGAGTTTTTAAAGACTAACTTCTTCCTTACAATTGTAGGTAAAAACATGTTCTCTTTCATTGTTTCTATATGCTCATTAAGAATTTCATGCTTCGGCACTGGTGCAATATTCTCTGTTAAAAGGCTTTTTTTAATCAAGGTCTGAAAAACTCAAATGCCTATGGCAAGTTGAAACTTTCCTGGATAAGCAGCATCACTAGCTATGAAATCCAGTCTTTTTCATAGGTTATTTGGCATGTGAGACAGAAAATACTTCTTCCTGCCAACTGCCAGAGGGTCTGGGGTGGCAGCTTCAAATTTATTAGATGTCCTACTAGCTTCAGGCCGATAAGCGGATGCCTTGAGATGGATCCAGGGACAGTATCAAGATAGAGATCCAAATATCCGTCCTTTTCCTAGCAGCAATGGGACAAAGAAATTGACATATTATCTAGGAATTGTCCCTGAGCAGTGGAACAGCCATCTACTCTTCTGGGATTTGGGTGGTGTGTTTTCTTTACTCTCTGGCACATCTCCATCCTTTATTTGAGCTGGCGTCGGTGTGAGGAAGTGTCTCGGACCCGGGGGTGGTGAGAACAGGGTATGTTCAAGATTTCACTTCTGAGGCAATGCTCTTTAGGGAATGTATGTGGTGGCACAGCCTTACTCATCATACTCAACTCATGAAACAAGTTTTAGGTCCTCAGTATTTTTAGCAGGCAGTATTTCTATCTGTCGGCAGTTACTGCTGTAATTTCTTGTCCTGACATCAGATTTCTTGTACCTGGAACCAGTATTTCAACTCTGCATTTCTTCCATTCCCCGCCTTTGCTGCCTTAATTGCTGTGCACAGGCTCCTGTCACATCCTGTAGCCTTAAAGCGAACTCTGCACCTGAAAGTAAATAAACTAAATATCTCAACATCCACAAGCCTGAAGGACTTCCTAGAGACAGTGCTGAAGGCTGGAGACATCTTCCCTGAAGAGCGAGTACTGTTTGTGCAGCTTGTCCCAGTAATGTGATCCAGCCCCCATCATTGCTTTTGCTTCGCTATGAAAATTATTCCTTTTTCATTTAATCTAGAAATTGATGCAGTCAGCTGCAAATCCTTCACATGTGGACAAGCTTAAACCAAGTCAAGAGAATATCAGTTTAACCACAAATTAGGCCTGACCTTAATCTGAATAGTAAGACTTAAGAGCTATAAAATGCCTCTGGGTCCTCTTCTAACAACATTCTGGCATTTCCACGTGGTTCCAAAAGATATTTATTTCTCTCTCTCCAGTCCATACTGCAGTCCATGCTGTGTAGGTGATGGTCAGTGCTGTTCAGTTGTTGACTTAATCCTTTAGCTTTTATTTTGTTGATTCCTTCATGACATAGTAAAGCTTTACTGTCTTTCTAGGATTCAAATTTACATACTTTTCAAGGAAGCAGTTCTTCAGTCCTTTTCTAAATGTCTGCCCTGGTTCCAGACCAAGTGCTTTAAGTTTTTCACACTAGCAATTTGTTCTTTTCATAAAAGATATCTGTTATCTCTTCGTCATGTTGTTTCTTTTATCATTTATAATTGCAAAATCTTGTTGTAACATGCTCCCTAAACACATTTCCCTTTTAATACACTGGAAGAACATTGAACTGGAAAAAAACCCTACAGTAATTTAAATCAAGGAATCTAGATTTTTAAAGATACTCAAAAAATTCTGAAATTACTTCAAATTACTGCTTTTAATTGATTTTTTTTTTTTAATACAGTGTAAATGTCCTGATAATCATATTCAGTCAAAGTCTGCCAGCTTTAAATTAAATACTAGGTCAGGTCATTATCTGATACTAGAAACTGGTATCTTCCGCATTCCCATCTCTTTTGTTTCCTAAAATGGTGGTGTCAAAGGCAGTGCCTCTGATCTCATCTTGCTATATTAAATTAAAGAAAATCAAATAATCTAATATAAGCATTCCCTTAGTATGCAGGAGTCTTAAACCCTGTCATCTTGTTTAGATTGTTTTGACACATCTAGCATCCAGTAGGGTGACTTGTAGCTGTGAGCTGACCTTGTGAGCTGACTCCTTTGGGTGATTCCAAAAGTCATTGCCTGCTTCTAGGCTCCAGGGGGATTTGGTTTCCCTCTGCCATGACAGTGTCCCTCTTTCTTCCCTTCTACCTCTTCCAAATGTCCACAGTACCACAGTCATGCTTTCAGTGTGCCCCTGTGAACTCCAGGATGTATCTGAGTACCATGGCCTGAGTGCCACTGAATTTCTCCAACACCATCATGAAGGATTCATAACAGTGTGCAAAGTCCAGCTCCTCATCAGAAACAGTAGAGCAGCTTTCAAGGAAGTTCAAAACCATCAGAACTGCTGCTATTGCTGCTTTACCATTCTCTGTTTTCTCTTCAGTCTACTTTTTACCCCTTTACTTTTCATCCTTTTTTCCACTTCATGAAGATCATGCTGTGCCCTTCTACTTTGTTCACTTACCTCTGCATTTCCTGAAACAACAGGAGTCCAGATCCCAGTATCACCTGTGTGAGTTTAAGTGAGAACAGAAGGGGTGTCTCAGAGAGTTGGGAGTGTTTCTGCCCACCCACTTCCACATCTGAAGCACAATCTGTCAGGTCCCAGGTCAGGTCGCAGATCCTGGATCGACTGGAAAGAGATGTTCTTCTCCATCACTCTGACTCAGTCTGGGGCATCTTGGACAAAAGCTGAGTCTTCCAGAGACTAAGGAGAACTCATGGAGGGGAGCCCAGGGAAGTCATGGTGCTCAGCTGAAGCACAGGTGTCCTGCTTCATAGGCTGCTGCTCCATCACACACACCACCAGTGTTGGATAAGACACTGAAGTGGAAACTATTTTGCTCCTGTTTATTGCATCAAAAGCCTTACCCTATTTTAGCAGAGGTCAGTGGGAGACATTGATTTGTTACAGGGGAATTGAGGGAGCAGCTGGTTAGAGAAAAGTAGTAGACATGAAAAAGTTAACAGGCTCCTAAAATGGGAATCATAGGTGCTGTGGAGATAAAGGGATAAAGAAAAGATGCAATTGTATGACCTTTGTGACAGCAGTGTGGGCCTAAAGTGCAAGCCTCGGGTCTGGGAATGAGGTTGAGTGTGTTTCCAAGACAGGTGATGAGTGTTCAGCACCAATCCTGGTCCAGACTTCTGATATTCAGAATTATGGCATCTTGGTACTGTATTTAGGATCTTTTTTGTTTATATGGTGTTTGAATGTACCCAAGTCCTGTGTTTATAATTTGTATTTTTTTCCTATCTTAGATGTTTTAAAGTTCCTTTAGTTACTCTGTCTTGTTTCTTCAGACACTCTTTAGTCTACTCTTTTTTATCATTTTTACACACATGCATGCATACGTAGGAAAAAAATGCTAGTGTAAGTCTGAACAAGTGTAGATAGCATTTGATATGAGATTTAAAAGTTAGTAAATACAATGCATCTACTTACTTTGAAAGTACTAATCTAGCTTTTATGGACTTGAATTTCATTATGTATTTGTATTGAAAATGTGAGTCAGGATTTTTTCTGGGATCTACTTCACAGTTCAGAACTTGCTATTTGATCTTGCTCAGGTTACTTACTCTTTCTGTGCCATAATTTACCTACATCATCATCATCATTGTAATCATAATAATCGCGTACTTCATAAAACATTATGGGGCTCATTTATGAGTGATATTCATAAGCTGCTCTGAGAAACTTGGTAGAAAGATCCCATAAAAAAATAATTACAATTATTATTTTATTTAAAATGTGTGTAGCTTACAAACAATGCTGATGAAAAGTAGTGCAGTAAAGCACTTTTAACTTATTCATCAGTGACTTGGATGAAGGGACAGAGTGCCTGCTCAGAAAGTTCACTGGTGACACGAAGCTGGGGAGCAGTGGCCGAAACCCCAGAGTGCTGTGAGCCCTTCAGAGGGACCTCGACAGGCTGGAGAGATGGGCAGGGAAGAACCTCCTGAAATTCAACGAGGGCAAGTGCAGGGTCCTGCACCTGGAGAGGAACAACCCCAGGCACCAGCACAGGCTGGGGACCGACCTGGTGGGAAGCAGCTCTGCAGAGAAGGACCCTGGGGGTGCTGGTGGACACCAAGCTGTCAATGGGCCAGCAGTGCCCTGGGGGACAGGAAGGCCAATGGGATCCTGGGCTGCATTAGGAACTGCACTGCCAGCAGGTCCAGGGAGGTGATCCTGCCCCTCTACTCAGCCCTGGTGAGGCACATCTGGAGTGCTGTGTCCAGTTCTGGGGTCCTCAGGACAAGAGAGACAAGGAGCTCCTGGAGAGGGTCCAGCAGAGGGTGACAAAGATGATGAAGGGCCTGGAGCACCTCACTTCTGAGGAAAGGCTGAGGGAGCTGGGCCTGTTCAGCCTGGAGAAGAGACACTGAGAGAGAACCTCATCAGTGTCTGTCAGTGTCTGCAGGGAGGGGTCAGGGGATGGACCAGGCTCTGCTCGGCGATGCCGGGCAATGGGACAAGAGGCAACGGGCAGGAACTGAGGCACGGGAATCATGAGGAAGAACTTTCCTGTGCAGTGCCTGATCACTGGGACAGATTGCCCAGAGACCTTGTGGAGCCTCCCTCACTGGGAATATTCAAGAACCATTTGGACACCATCCTGTGCCATGTGCTCTGGGATGACCCTGCCTGAGCAGGGAGGTTGGACCAGATGACCATTGTGGTCTCTTCCAGCCTGACCCATCCTGTGGTTTTGGGCAAGCACCAATTCATGAGTGTGCTGTCACTGCACCTGACATAGGTGCTTACTGAGCATGATGTTCCAGGTGTAGCTTTCCTTCTTGTACCAGAAGGAGACTTTAACACCTGGGCAAGGTGCAGTGATCACTGCTCTGGGATGTACTGTACAAGGTGAGGAGTAGCAGCTCCTACCAAGCTGGGAACTCAGTATCTGGAGCCTTTCTCAGGAGACAGCAGCTCAAGGTCCTTCTGCTGCCCAGACCCATCTGAACCTGCTACATGGCACCTTTGGCACCCATTCTGCAATATGGAGAACTGGGAGCCTGGGGGAAACCATTTTGACTCGAATTACCCAGAGGTTCAGCGCGGAGAAAGCCGCTGCTGAGGCCGGACTCTTTATTGGAGCAGAAGTTTCCAGCAGAGACCCCTGAATGTTTAATGAATTGCCTCAGTTTAAAGATAAACCTGTAAGCGGACAGAGTGGAGTCTCCTTCCAGACTTATTTAATTATTTGCATTTTTATCATAACTCAGCTTGTTCTCTAAAGCATTCATTTTTTTTGAGTGACGTGTTGCATGTACATATGAAAATACTAACCTTAATGCTGTGTGTTCCTACAGATGAGGATGATGATAATATTGAGATAGATACTAATGAGGAGGCTCCTGAGTGCTCTGTTACTGGAGGTGGAGATGAACTTACTAACCTAGAAAATGACCTTGATTCAACGGGTAATTTAAATAATGGCTATTTTGTGTATTTTGCATGACTAACACTCCATCATCATATAAATACTGATGTGCTGCTTGTCTCTCTGTCAGCTTTACTCCCATGTGCCTTTTCAAGTCTTTTAAACCCTAAAGTTTAATGTCCTGCATTCATGTTTAGTTGAAATTTAAAATCAACAAAATCATTATTTCCAACAATGTCAGATTTAAATGTCTCTTGCTCTTTTGATGGGGAAGGGGACCCTAGGCCACATTGGTAAAGCAGAGCCACCTGAAAGCACCCTGCCTGGATTCTGCCATGTAGGCAGAGTAATGAGCAATGGTGTGGGTGAGTACAGTTGCCACTCTGCACTGCCATCCTGGCCCATCTGCTCAGGGAAGAGGAGCAAGTTTGTCTTTCTGTGTTCATATAGACTTGGTGCCTCTCTGATTCCTTCCCAAGGACCAGTTCTTGTGTTTACACCTTGTTACCCCAGTGGGGGCATGGGGGAATAAGTATGACCAGAAGTAGTCCTATTTACTTAACAATGTTCAAATAACAGGGGTTTTATAAACACATGAAGTCACAGGAGTGGTATTCCCTCCTTTCAAAAATCCTCAAGCCAAACAGGAGTTTAGGTGATAAATGTGCTAAATACGTTGGAATCTTACAAGGGAGATGCTTATTTCAAAAGGAGCTGGCTCTTCAAAGCTACGAAGAAGGAACTGCCCACCCATAAGAGGCTCCTCTTATGGAGGAGTTGAGTCTGAAACTCCTGAAAGCTGCTGAAGGAGCTTCTTCTCTGTACCAGTCTGCCTGTTCCAGTCAGTCCCGACGAGTGCCCAGGGTCTCTGTTTGTGGCAGGCTTCTCTGCCAGGGCCTTTCTGCTCACTGCAAATTAGCTCGAGCCTGGAGTAACTTGGCCAGCATAGGACTGTGTCTTGAAACAGGCAGTACAAGAGAGAATATCCTCAGCATCCTCCTGCTTGATTCTGTGCATTGTCGGCTGGACCCAAATGTGTAGTCCATAATATGTTAAATCAGAACTTAATTTAGTGTTTTTTCTTTGTAAATTAAACCAACACTGATGTGTATATTGCACTTTCTAGTCTTGCTTGCATGCAAAAGATTTGAGTCATGTCTGTCCTTTATTTTTTTTCTATTTGAGGATTTCCAGACACATAAGAAAATATATTTAGTGTTTCCAGCACTTGAATTTAGCTTACTTAAAGTAGAATTCTATCAAATAATTTTCCAATAAAAACTGGTTAATTTTAGGAGGAATAGAAAATAAATAAGTGAATATTCTTGTCACATTGCCCCAGTGACTTACCAACATTTATTTCTGTGGGCCTTTTTTTCTGAGAGGTACCTTTTCAGGGGTACAAACCCACTGCCCAGTGCTCCATGTCCACCATGGGGAGACATTCTGAAAAAAACCTGGGACATCATTTTGCAGTTCAGTCGGCACAGTAGCCAAACGTACAGACAAGTAAGAAAGAGGATGGGCAGTAATACAGAAAGCAGTCTAGTGCTGTGGTAGAAATCAGAGTACATGGATTTTGGTGTAAATCTGCCAATTCATACCAAGTTTTAATGAAGGCTGAATCTCCTGGGAACACCTGAAAGTACAACTATAAGTGACATTTCAGATTTGGGATCATTATGGACTTCCTTAGTTAGTCTCCTACTGAATCTTAGTCCCTCCCATTGCTCTCAAGAAGAGAAAACATTTTTTTTACTGTTTCTTGGTTTTAAGTATCGCTTCTGTCTGTATTTGTCAGTACTTCTAGATGTTGTGAACCTCTTATATCATAGTTATTATGTGGTGTTTATGTATAAACCCGCGAGAACGTGCATGTACTTACATGTGAGCCTCAATTAAGGACACCCTGACTGGGTGTGCCAGAGGAAAGGGAAACTATCCTTCTTCATAATCCAGCCCAGCCCATTGCTGCTGGAGACAGGCAGCATTTGACTGCCCACATGGCAAAAATGTTTTGGCTAATATGCATTGGAGTGCTCCAAACCTTGGAAGGAGCTATGTGGCTAAACATTCATGACTCCACTTTCCACACCAGCTAGAAGTCACCAGCCTGCAGTGAAAAACTCGGGTTGTGCATGTGGGAAGACATAGGAACTGCTCTTTCCTCTGCCTGTAACCCAAGGTCCAGATGTAAGTGCATCCAACGTGCAGATGATGCCCCACTGGCTCCAGTGCAGGGGCGATTCCTCACATGGGACTGCGTGTACAGTGTGTGTCTGGGGGCTTCTCTGCCAGTGTTCCTCTGCTTCCCTGCCCAGGGACAGCTCCACAGTCCTGTGCTGCAACTTGTTATTAACACCTTCCTCCTCCTTACATGTGCGTGTGTGTGTATAGGTAACTACATGTGTAGGTGTGTTACAAATTCATACAATCAACATTCACATACAGAATGAGCATTGGTGGGAGGTAAAGTTCTCAACTGCTATTTATTTGGGCTCTGAGCCAAGTTGCTAAAATTGATTTAAAAATTAAAAAGGGCTTCAGCAGACTTTGAGTCTGTCCATTTGATGCAGTTCTGAAGCATTTTATGACTCCCAGTTTCAACATATTCTATAAATCATAGTAAATTATTACTAGAAAGTAATCTTTTTTGATACTAGAATTGTTTGAGAAGCTGTGCTGAGAAGCCTTAGGATGAATTAGTAGTTCATAAACTTGAGGTGTTATCAGTATGTAAATTATATGATAAATTGTCATCTTTAAATAAATGGCTTTTTAAGTGTGTTTTTATACCAAAGTATAGGTATGTACCCTTTGGGAGTAACTTTAAATATAATCTACTTTCTGTGTTTTTCATTTGCTGTCTGCAACCATGTTTACTTGTTCAGCTGAGTGTCATGTATGTATGTTTTCCAAGAAAAAAAATCTGTGTGTGTTACACAAACCTGTACCAATCCCAATCATAAAAACAATTTCTTCTATTTTTTTTAAATTTAAAATGATAGCAAAGTGAATTAAATCGACCTTTTAAATTGCTACATTGTTGTAGCGAGTCTGCATTGAAATGCATCTCACTCTGTTGTATGTGGTATTTGCATATTTAGCAGAACAAAACAGTAAGTTGGTGGATTTGAAGCTGAAGAAGCTCCTAGAAGCTCAGCCACAGGTGGCAAATTCACTCCCCAGTGCTGCTCAGAAAACTGTAACAGATAGCTCAGAGCAAGACATTAAGGTAAGTTTTGCTTAATGCTTTTGTTCTGCTACCTGTGTGTTATGATCGAGGGTTTGTATTTTGTGAGGAGGAAAATAATTTCTTACCAAATCCTTCAGAGTCAGAAACATAGAAAATCTTTGTGGCAGTGCAGTTACATGGTTTGCAATGCACTGGGTTTTTTCCTGTTGATTGATCAACACATTTTCCTTTTTTTTTTTTTTAAATCTTGATATTTGTCATTGGCAGAACACTAACAGATATAAGAAGCTTTCTTAATTCTGCCTGCTCAGGTTGTTACTGATACCAGAAATGCAGCACAGGCTCCATCCTGCTACTGGTGCAATCAACAGCCAGACTACCTGACTTGAATGGGAGTGGGGTTGGACTCTCAGAGATTTCCTTCCCTCCCAGTCCTGGTCCTCTGTTTTTCCTACATTAAAATTAAGCTGTGGTACACTTTAAAGGCTTACATACTTTGGATGCTCGATGAGTGTTTCTGAGAAAAACAGACACAAGTATGTGGTGTATATGGGCACTTTGCCTATTCTTAATGTTCACCACTTCAGCATAAAGTGCCCACCAATCAATTTTCCATTTCATTTTCTTAATTAGACTCCTTGTGTTCTTGCTATTCTATTTTTTAAAAATGGTCCCTGTATGTCATTAATATCCCTATGGCTCTGGGGCACTTCCAGTTGGGTATAACTTTTCACCCACCTGCAGTCTGTGGGGAGAGCACTGCTGACTGAAAGGATTTCCTTCCCCAGATACAGAGATGCTTTGAAGTCCCAAAACAATGACTTTCATTGCTTTTCCCTTACACTGTCGGTTCCTATAAATTGGTGATGAAAGTGTGTGGCAGCAGCAGAGGACTTTCGGTCTCTATCTTTGAACAAAAGGAAGCCTGGATCAAGTCTGATTTTTGCGTTCAATTTAGCTTTCTGCAGTGGATTTAATGCAAAATGAAGCTGGCCCAAGAATAATACAATGGATTGAAAAGGCTAACTGAATTAGTGGGCTTAGAGGAATACATTTGTAAAGTGGCAGAAGTCCCCAGTCATAAAAAGGTTTCTTAAAATGGGATTTACTAGCTAATCACACTGATATTTTAGCATGTTGCCAGGCCTAAAAAATTAGCCATGTTTGTTTATTTTGGTAAAGACTGGTTCAGGCTGTCAGATGGTTATTGTACTAATAACAGGAAACCACCTTTTATTTAACCAGAATCTTATAACCACCTGATTAGTGCAGCTGAAAAGTCATCCAGAGGTATAAGCAATACTTACCTAAGTTTAATTCTGTGAAATGACACACAGGCTGCCTCTTAGGGTAATTTGGTATCACCTAACCTGACAAAAATGGTATTTCTCTTTATGAAAAGCATTTGTGAAGGAGTTGATTCTTTTTAAGGTACTCCTGCAAAAAGGTGCAACTTAACAGTTTATCTCTGTGTGCGTCTTTTCTAAGGAAGAGTTGAAAGGCGGCGTTATAAGGAATATATGGTGTCCATCTGTTCTCGTGGAGCTCTTGGCATTGAGGTGGATTTGTTTTTTAATAAAATGCAGTTTACAGGTTTCTAAATGAGGCATTCTGTGTTTGTGGAAAAGGATAAACTGTTACCTTCCCTTGGGGATTGTGTATCCCCGGCCTCCTTGAGGCGAGAGAATAGGCCGTTGGAGAACTCCCTCATTACCGATTGTCTCAATGCAGAGGAAGGGCAAAGTCTTGGTAGCTTTTGATAACCAGTTTCAGCATTCAGCAGGCTTAGCTATTAGTCATGCATCTTAGCCTTTCCCTATTTACTTTCAAAACACTTAATAAAAATAATAAAAGATTAGGTATAAAATGAAATATTTGTTTGGTACACAGCACCTCGGTATCTGCAGCTTCCACACACCACAGTGGTTCAGTCTTCTGGGATATTTCGTGTTGATAGAATCATTTGAATTTGTTACCAGTATTAACATAGGAAGCCCTGGAAAAGATAATTGTAGTTTCCTTAGCTGTAAAGGGCTTACTTACAAATCTGGCTTTGGAAAGTTATAGCTGATGAAATGCAGTTCAGTGGGGTAGCATTATAATCCTACCTTTTAGACTTCATCCAGCATTAGTGGTTTATCTCAATGGGCATAAAATTAGAAACTAGTTCTTCTTGTCATACGAGTCTATGGGACTACAGAAAACGACAGATTTCTGTACCGGGCAGGGAGAGAGGCTAAAGGCAACATGCTTTAAAATGATACAGATCGTGTTCAGGGGCAGAGACACCACGACTTGGCAGCAGCACGCACGGGGCTTGGCACAGCAAAGGTGCAAAGGAGCGATTTTTTGTTTAAAATTGGCATCGCTGGCAAATGCCGGCCACAATGAAGAGGTCTGGTTGGTAAAGAAGTAGAGACTTCTGCAGGAGGGTGCCCACAGAGCAAAAAGTCAGTCGTTGCCACCACATATTAAACAAAAAAAAAAAGGAAAAGTGGACAAGTTAATCACTGTTCTACATTTTTCCCCACAGCTGATACTTCCATCCAATCTAAACCACAGCCCGAGTTGTGAAATCGACTTTGTAAAAGCTGTGTCATGTCCCCTCACAAAAACGTACCTTTCAAATTAATGTCTTCCCGCTTGTAAACAAAAGAAACTGTTGTGTGTCTGTTTTTTTCCCAGCAGAATGGAACAGAGGAACATCGTGCTGAGCGATCACAAAAAGCAGCAGAACGGTTTAGAAATCCCGTTGTGTTCAGCAAGGACTCGACCGTCAGGAAAACTCAGCTCCAGTCTTTCAGTCAATACGTGGAGAGCAGACCAGGTAGGAGAAAATACAAAACCTGTTTTCCCATCTTATGATTTAATAATATTTAACAATAAATATATGAAAACCCGATAATGTAAGTCCACGTTTCAATACATAAATATCAAGCTTTATAATAATTTTACATGTCTTTTCCCTTTTTTCAAGAGATGAAAAGGCAGAGATCAATACAGGAAGATACAAAGAGAGG